>CM069171.1:6497253-6969753 GCA_035221665.1 Okamejei kenojei | reverse complement strand
CCTCAAAGTAGGCATACATTGAGGGGATTTTGCAGTGGAGCAGACAATATGTATATGAAGGAATTGCAGGTGCTGGTTTACACAGAAGATAAGACACAAACTGCTGGAGTAACTCAGCAGGTCAGGCAGCATCTGTGGAGGGAGAAACAGGTCAGGACTCACTTGATGCTGATACATTCCTGCCATGGGCTTGTTGGTGAGACCAGTTCACAGGAGGAATAGAGGTGGTTGTGAGGCGAGGGAGAAGTTAGCCAGATCCTGGCAGGACGGGGTCTTGGGGTTATGTTTTTGGACCTCACCTATTCCTTCTCTCCAGAGATGCTGTCTGACCCGCTGAGTTACTCCAGCATTTTGTGTCTATCTTCAGTGTAAAGCAGCATCTGCAGTTCCTTCCTACACATCTAGGGGTTGTCCTCTGTTTAAATGGTAACATATTGAGAGGAGAGCAGGATTTTGAAATGTAATGCTTGGGGAAATACAAGCTGAATGTTGGAAACACAGCGGGTCAGGCAGCAATGTACAGGGCCCTGGTGAGCCCACACCTGGTGTATTGTGTGCAGTTTTGAGGAAGGACATTCTTGCTATTGAGGGAGTTCAGCGTAGGTTTAAAAGGTTAATTCCCAGGATGGCGGGGCTGTCATATGTTGAAAGAATGGCGCGACTGGGCTTGTATACACTGGAATTTAGAAGGATGAGAGAGAATCTTATTGAAATATATAAGATAATTAAGAGATTGGACATTCTAGAGGCAGGAAACTTGTTCCCGATGTTGGGGGAGTCCAGAACCAGGGACCACAGTTTAAGAATAAGGGGTCAGCCATTTAGAATGGAGACGAGGAAAAACATTTTCACAGAGAGTTGTGAGTCTGTGGAATTCTCTGCCTTAGAAGGCAGTGGAGGCCGATACTCTGGATGTTTTCAAGAGAGAGTTAGAGCTCTTAAAGATAGCAGAGACAAGGGATATGGGGAGAAGGCAGGAACGGGGTACTGATTGTGGATGATCAGCCATGATCACAGTGAATGGCGGCGCAGGCTCAAAAGGGCCAAATAGCCTACTCCTGCACCTATTGTATATCTGTGGAGAGGGAGCTAGGCCAGGATTGGGAATTTGGGGGGGGCAGGGGGGAGAGTTGTCGGCAAGGTGGGTAGGGGGATGCTTCAAGCAAAAAGATGTGAGGATTGTGGGGGAGCTGCATGTCACTGTCGTAGTTAATAGGTGACAAAGAAGGGTAATGCAGAGGGAAAAGACTGAGATAACATTACAGGATAGTAAGGACGGGCTGGATCAGAAATAGACACAAGGAACTGCAGATGCTAGCTTACAAAAAAAAAAACACAAAGTGCTGGAGTAACTAAAGCGAGTCAGGCAGCATCTCTGGAAGACATGGATAGGTGACGTTTCGAGTCAAGATGCTGCCTGACCCGCTGAGTTACTGCAGCACTTTAAGTGTTTTTGTTGTAAACCAGCATCCGCAGTTCCTTGCATCAGTCTGAAGAAGGGTCCTGACCTGAAATGTCACCTATTCATTTCCACCAGAGGTGCTGCCTGACCCGCTCCAGCACTCGGTGTCTTTTTCTTCCTTCCGGATCTGATGTAGACAGAGAAAGCAAGTTATTGGAAGTCTTGGAATTTGATATTGTGTCTAGAGGGTTGTAGTGTACTGGACAGAGGGGAGGTGTTGTTTCTAAAGCTTGTTATAAAATTGCAGGAGGCTAGAGAGAGAAAGGTTGAAGTGGGAGTGGGGTGGTGAATTAAAATGGTGGGATGGTAAAGTTAAAATGGCGGCATGAGGAATCTCAGCAATGCCCCAGCCCTTCGTTGCAGAGGGTGTTCCCATCCCTCCCCACCTACTACACAATAATATTTCCCCCTCTTTTCCTGTATTGAGGGGGAGGGGGGCTCTATCTAAAGCATGCATGCTGTTTCTCTTTCCACAGATGCTGCCTGACGAGCTGAATGTTTCCTGCAATTTCTGTTTTTATATCTGATCCGCAAGTTGGGGAAAAAAAAAACTTTATTTAACTGTGAATGAGCTGATATTGGCCAATGATTCAGAGCTGGGGAGGTGCCCGAGGGCAGAGTATAGCTGCTGCCTTTATTTACCCTGAGATAGTATTTTAGGACGAGGTTCATTCTATCAGTGAATTACATGGAGCAAAGAAGATGAGAGGGGGAGAGGGAGAAGGCTAGCTAATAAATTAGTCCTCCTCCAGTTTACCTCCAACGTGAACTCGCCACATTACTTCCGCAAAAATTGTCAATTCTGGTCCCGCTCTAGAGCACCTTGCAACCGCAAGAAATGTGATTGGGTCCCTTCACTCCCCCCTCCACTCCTTTAGGGACCCAAGCAGTCCTGGGGTGTTCCAGGTCCAACAGAGGCACCTGCACCTCCTCCAACGATAGTGACATTTAAGAGGCTTTTTAGATAGGTACATGGACGTTTAGGACTGGAATAAAATGGATCATGTGCAGGCAGAGCGAATTAATTTAACATGATATCATGTTCGGCACAGGCCTGTTCATGTGTTTTGTGTTCTATCCCTTGATATATTTTGTTGACAAAACACGCATTATTAATTTTACGTCTTAGTAACAAGAAATATTAAGGAACCTACAAAGGTACCTTGTTTAAAAAAAAAATTCTCTCCCCCAATAACTCCATTAACTAGTTGAAAACTTTGTTCAAAATACCTTTTAAACAGGGAGCACAAATCTGCAGATAATCTGGAATTAATCCAGCTCCTATTTGTTCCTTTCATTTTAATGACAGATTATAAACTAAAGCTCCACTCTATTTTCCAGTGTAATTTGTGGTTACAGAGGTATAATCTTAATTAGTATCTTTGCTGTAAAATGGATCACACTTAACATGTAGTTGAGGGCGGTCTGGCGACAATGGGGAAAGTTGCTACACAGCTACGCACACCTCCAGATTCAGGGACAATTTCTTCCCAGTCAACTGAACCATCCTACCAACAACGAGAGAGCAGTCCTGAACTACCATCTGCCTCATTGGAGACCCCTGTTTTAACTTTGATCGGACATTAATGGATTTATTTTGCACTAAATGGTTTTAACGATATTCCCTTTCTCATATATCTTTACACTGTGGATAGTTGTTTTTAAGTTTACTTTAGAGATACAGCGGGGAATCAGGTATTTCAGCCCACTGGGTTCACGCCGACCAGCGATCCCCGCACATTAACACCATCCCATACCCACTAAGGGACAACTTTTGGCCTAAGGCACAATTTTTTTTTTTACACATTTACCAAGCCAATTAACCTACATACCTTTACATCTTTGATTGTCATCTTGCACTGCCTTTCTGCTGACTGGTTAGCACTCAACAAAAGCTTTTCACTCTACCTCGGTACACATAACAATAAATTAATGACTAGCGATTTGTATTCTTGGCTAACTGGAAGACTTAACAATTGTAGGTCCCAATTCTCCACCTCCTAGGTAGTTCCCGAGGGGATGAAGAAAACCTGTTTCCATTCTGGTTCTGCAGGTTCCGAGATGATGAGGTCAATGTGTGGACCCACCTTTTGTTACAGAGGTGGGGCGGGGTGATGGTTGATTTGGGGAGGCTCGTTTGTGAAGTGGTGCGTTCCTTCTGCTGGTTATGTAGAGTCTACATGTATATCTTGATGCATGACCTCCAAGTTGTCTATCATCCTCAAAGCCGCTTGTCCACTTACATTACCATGGGCCGGAATACTTGAGAGTCGGTGAGGATATTACACTGTCATAAGCAGACACTGCACAAAAACAGGCCCTTCAGCCCCTTTGGGGCTCACCGATTCCCAAGTATTCTGGTATTAATATCCATGCCCACCACTCTATCCAATTTCATGGAGATTTTGAGAACATCTTGAATTGTTTGCTCTGTCCCTACTAATTAACATATGTATCTCTTTGGAATGTGGGAGGAAACTGGGCATCCGCAGAAAATGCACGCAGGTTACCGGGGGAGAATGTACAAACTCTGTACAGACAAGCACCCGTAGTCAGGATCGAACCCAGGTTTCGAGCACTGACTACCGCTGTGCTGCCCATGCGTTTGCCATTTGTCTGGTTGATGGTTCCATGCCAGTGAGAAGCTTGTTAGAAATCCTAGCAAGATAAATATAATTGGAGACAAATTCCTAATGACTGAATGAGCAAATCGCCCACTACGGTTATGAGGGGGAAGACAGATGAGTCATGCACACTTGGGTATCGAATGGTTGAGACGGAAACACAGCCAAAGGGGACACATTTATGTCCAGAATAAATGCAGTGACATCCATTGTATCCATCACTGATCGGGGCCTTGTTGCTGAGTTGTGGAGCAGACTAGACGGAAATGTTTCTATACGTGTATATGTGTTATATGCGTTAGTAGGTTAATTCTATCTTTCTATAGGCATGGTTTATTGATTGGGGACGATCAGCTATGTTCACAATGAATGGTGGTGCTGGCTCGAAGGGCCGAATGGCTTCCTCCTGCACCTATTTTCTATGCCTATGTTTCTATGAAATGCAGAGTGGCATTGTTCACCAGCGTGCAGGAGGAATAGTGGGAATGCCAAGTTCAAAGGGAAGAACGTTGACTCTGCTGACCGAACTGGGCGTGAGGTTTGACAAGGGTGGAGGAGGCGGTTTGTTGCTGATAAGGAGGTCGGGCTTGGCCGAGAATGCCAGATGACCGAGGCAAAGAAACTGCAGGTTTTCCCCAACGGGAGCAGTGGTGGGAGAGAAGACAGGTGGGTGGGAATGTGCAGTAAAAACAGGCAAAGACCCGAGAAAAAAAGAAAAAGAGGTAGCAATTGAGGCTTTGTGCTCTGAATAAACAGGAATGCAGGTTAATCTTTTGGCAGACATAATGAGTGATGTCCCATAGTCGACAGAACAGAAATGGTGATGAAGCAGGGCGATTCAACAAACTAGTTGGATTCGGATAATATTCTTGCACCTGTTGCAGTCTCTGGTCACATAATCCTCTCTTTGAAAATCCAAAGACCACAATTATTCACACACGCCCTCCTGAAAAATGCATGAGTTCAAGAAGGAGTGTCAGTTTGGGAACCTACACAGATATCACAACAGGATTGGAATTATAAAACAAAACACAAAGCGCTGAAAGAACTCGGCAGGTTAGGCAGTATTAGCGGACAAAACAAAAACGGATGACGTTTCGGGTTAGGATCTTTCTTCAGACTCGAGCACTTTTGTTTTGTTTTTTTTTGCTCAAAATTCCAGCATCTGTCTCTTTTTGGAATTAAATCGACAAAGAAAATCTTGCTCAGCGTAAAATAAAACTTGCCTGATTAAATACTGTTCAAGCACCACTTCTGTTTAATGGGGCTTGTATTTATGTACATATTTCTTTATGTATGGTGGAGCAGGACCTAATGGGCCAAATGGTCTAATTCTGCTCCCATCTTATAATATTGAGAATCTGGTAACTTCATGATTGCTATTTGTATAAGTAACCAATTTTGAATTCCTCGACTGCCATGTTACAATTCAGACTGGTCTGCATACCTAATTAGCTGGCTCCAGTACTTTTGAATAATTCAACCAACCATATTCTGATATTTTTTTTCCTTTTGCAATCAAATCAAACCAAAGACAAGAAAGTGAAGTGTGAAAAGGCAAAGGACCATTGTGAAAAGTCCAAAAAGGAGAAGAAGGAGAAGAAGGAGAAGAAATGTGATAAAAAGGTGAGTGCATAATTCAAATGGTAATGTTCATACAGCACAGAAACTGGCCCTTTGGACCAACTTGCACATGCTGACCAAGATGCCCCATCTACACTGGTCCCGCATGTGGTCCATGTTCCTCCAAACCTTGCCTTTCCATGTACCTGTCCAAATGTCTTTTCAATATTGTCACGGTACCTGCCTCAACCACCTCCTCTGGCAGCTTGTTCCATACACCCACCACCCTCTGTGCGGAAAAAGCTGCCCCACGGGTTCTTATTACATTAGGTCCTTTTAACAGTCAGTGTGGAAAAGTGAGTGAGGGGTTCCACTGTTGCCGGGTGTATGACATCACAATTCCTATCCCTGGCCTAAATTTCCATTCAGTCCATAAGTGCATCAACAGATTAATGCTCCTTGGGATGCGTTGGCATCTGAAGCAGGTCTACTGCTCTGTTCTCAAGCATATCCGTTTAGCCCAACTCATTTACGCTTAGTTGCCCATTTGGGCTTATTCCTTGTGCCCACATTTGATCCATTTTCTTCTGAACCTTTCCTATCCAAATGTCCCTTAAAATTTTCTACATCAACCACTTCCTCTGGCAGCCTGTTCCATGTACCCTTCACAGTGTGAAAAGGTTGCCCCTCTGGTTTCAATTAAATATCTTCCATCTCACCTTAAACCTTATGCCTTCTAGTTCTCAATTTCCCCCTACCCTGCAGAAAAGACTACGCATCTACCCTATCTGTGCCCCTCATGGCTCTTATCGATCACCATCACTATCCTACACTCCATTCAAGGCTTTAAAATTGGACAATATATCACTCTGTCTCCCCATCATAAACAATCCCTTATTCAAACCTTCCATACTGGATAAAGGTTTCACACAATGGAAAAATAACGGAATTAAAAAGATGGGACATTTTTATAAGAAAGGCACTTTTCTTTTATTTCAGGAGTTACAACAGATTTATGGTCTACACTCAAATAATTTTTTTAGATATCTACAACTTAGATTAGATCCAATACACAAGATTATAGGAGTAGGGAACCAGAAATCCTTGATGAATGTTTGAATAAACATCCTAATACAGAAAAATTAACAACTTATATTTATAATACCCTTTTAGATAGTGAGATCCCATCAACAGAATCATATAGACATGCATGGGAAAATGAATTAGGTCAACCTATAACAAAAGATATTTGGGACAAAAGTCTACAACATACACACCAATGCTCGTTAAATGGCAGACATGCTTTAATACAATTTAAAGTATTACTCAGATTACATTACTCTAAAGTAAAATTAAATAGAATTTTCCCACATATCTCCCCTATCTGTGATAAATGTCAACATCTAGAGGCTAACTTAACACATACTTTTGCAAATTGTATAAAAATCAAACATTTCTGGATTGATTTTTTAGAATAATTTCTGAAGTTGTTAACACTAAACTGGATCCCGACTCAAAACTAATAATACTTGGAATATCAGAACAAACACTCAAAACAAGCCAAATAAACTTTCCAGACTACAGTATAATAACTGGGAAGAAATTAATATTAAAATTTTGGAAAGGTCCTTTAACCCCCACAATTAAAATGTGGATTATGGAAATGTCGGAGATCCTACACCTGGAAAGAATCAGATGTCTCTTAATGGACAAACAAGAACTTTTTGTTAAAATATGGTCTCCATTCATCGATTATTTGAAGGGGTAGATTGGTTCGGCACAGGAACCTAACTGAAACTTGAACTCGGGATCAGATGAAAAGTTATACTTCATAATCTTCGAACCTATCTCCAATGATGTATTATTAGTAAATCATTCCATTCTTTTTTCTCTCTTTCTTACTTTCTATCTATATATATATTTTTTCAATTAGAAGCAGAATGAATCTTCAATTGATAATATTAATAATGTATGATTGATACGCATGAAATGTTTTCATCATAATCTGTATTTACTTCTAATAAAAATATTTTAAAAAAAATCTTATGCCTTCTAGTTCTCAATTTTCCCCTATACTGCAGAAAAGACTACGCATCTACCCTATCTGTGCCCCTCATGGCTTATACGCCTCTAAATATCACCATTACTATCCTACACTCCATTAAATAAAGATATAGACCTCTTTCTATCTCAGTCCCTCTAGCCCAGCAACATCCTCAAATATTTTGTGCACTCTGTCAAGATTAATTACATCGTTCCAATAGCAGGGTGACAACTGACCATGACATTTCAACTCCTATACCATGTTTACTGATGACGGCCAGCATATAAAAGCCTTCTATGCTACCCTAATCTACCTGTGATAACACTTTCAATGTACTTGTCCTTTTCAGTCCCTCAGTGCAACAACACTTCCCTGGGTCCAACTGTTAATTGTGAAAGTCCCACACTGGTTTGACTTCCCAAAATGCAACACATCAGATATATCTATACACTTTATGCCATTTCCTGGCCAACTTACCCAGCTGATTAAGATCTTGCTGTAATTTTTGACAACTTATTTTCCACTGTGTAGGGTATTGTAGAATCCACTAAATCTCACGAGCGAAAGTAAAGGAAGTAGTATGAAGTCACTTGCAAACTTACTAACCCTGCCTTGTACATTCTCATCAAAATTGTAGATATAATTGACAAACATAATGGTTCCAACACTGACCTGAGGCATACTGCTAATCAGACTTCTGTCTAAAAAATCTTTACCACCACGGGCAGTCACGGTGGCGCAGCAGTAGAGTTGCTGCCTTGCAGCGAATGCAGCGCCCGAGACCCGGGTTCGAACCCGACTACGGGTGCTGTCTGTACGGAGTTTGTACGTTCTCCCCGTGACTTGCGTGGATTATCTCCGAGATCTTCAGTATAGGATAGTGTTAATGTGCGGGGATCACTGGTAGCCCGAAGGACTTGTTTCTCTGCTGTATCTCTAAACTAAACTATCAAGCTAAACGAAACGATTGTTGTATATCCAATTGGCTAGTTCACCCATGTGATATGTGAAACTATAACTGAATTCTCTACTTTGTTTGCAGAGCGATGACTCAAGCTCAAGCTCAAGCTCAAGCAGCTCGACCAGTTCTTCCGATGAAGGGAAAGGGAAATCACATAAGGTAGGGCTCAGATATGATCATTGAAACTCTGGCCATGAAGCATGGAAACAGCCCCCTGGTCCAACTTGTCCATGCCAACCAAGATGCCCAATCTAAGCTAGTTTCATTTGCTCAATATCCTTCTAAATCATTCCTGTCTATGCACCCGTCCAAGTGTTATTGTACCTGCTCCAACTATCTCCTCTGGCAGCTCACTCCATATTCCCACCACCCAAGTGAAAAAGTTGTCCATCAGGGTCTCATTAAATCTGTTCCGACTCTTTAAAATTGCCTTAATCTCATTTTGTAACAAGTTTGCCATCCTAACACACAGCTGGTTGACCCTTCTTTGCGTCCCCCCCCCCCAAATATATCCCAATATATATCCTTCTTTGGGTAGGGAGACCAGACCTTTACCAAGGTCCTATGTCATTGTACTATGACATTTTTATTTGGATATTCAATTTTTTTTGCAGTAAAAGGACAGCATACTGTTTGCCTTCCTAAATTCATGCTGCACTTGCACATTACCTAATTCATGTAAAAGGACAGCAGCTCTTTTCAATCTCATTTAATAATAATCTGCCGATATTTTTTATCCTTCCAAACAAATCCATTTGGTTCTTAATCTCATGCCTTGGGACTCGTATGTTTGTGTAGATGCTAAAGTGGAGCAAGAGAAGCACAACGCCATTCTCAGCTATTATTGCTCCATAGAACAGTGGTAATAAATATGGACTAATAATGATGCTAGACTATTACCTATACAATGGTACGTTAGGTTTAGTCTCGTAAAATCCCAGTGTGAAGCCAGTACTTAAGAAGAATCTGCATATTGAAATGTGACAGATCTAATTTTTTGTTTCCACTGATCTGGATCGAACGCAAGGATACACTTGGGCTAATGACAAAATCTTTTAAGGTTAAGCAGTTATTTTCCAAACCAGGAAAGCCACTTATAAATGGGTATAGTAGCAGTTTCAATATGAACCAAAAGGACCTTTGGAAATTGAGGGAGCACTGGGAGCTCTCTATCATTATGTAAAACTGAAGGATCAGGGTATAACAAAACATGTCTTTATATTCTTACAGCATAAAGAACATAAACTCAAAAAGAAAAATAAGTGTATAAGGACCGCAAAATAATGACAACAGCGCTGTTGGTAGTGGTGACTGACCCTGCTCATTTTCATGTATCTTGGATTCCAAGTGATACTCTATTTTATATTAACTATATTACTACATATTTGTTAATTATTTTCTTGCCACTTTATTTCTTTCAACTTTCTGGGTAATTAATGATGTGCATGTAATTAACATTAGACAGCATCTATGTACAAGATCTTAAAGTAGTTTTATTAACTCTTAATTACCTAGAAGCATAGTAAAAATTAAAATTATAACCTCAATTACTGAACTTTTTGACTAAAGTTAACGCAAAAAGATTTTCTAGAGCCTGTAGAGGGAATATGTTAAAATTTTAAAACTTTCCAAGGCTTGAACTATTGCCTTGCCCCAGTGGCTCTCATTTTTGTCAATGCAAATAATGCAATGGAAGAAAGATTAAGATAAGTGGCACTATTAAATGATTTAAATGATTTTAGTTTTGATTGTTAAGCAAGAGGTGGAACTTAAGGAGAAAGTGGGAAGATAATTGTAATGATTAGAATGCAATGTTATTAACCACTTCAGTCACTGCTTCAATAGACAAGATGTTTTTATCTTGTTTTTATCTCTGAAATAATAAATTTTACAAATTAAAAATAAACTGTCTGCAATAATTTGTTCAAATACAACTTTTTGGAAAGATCTGTCCAATCGACTTCTGGAATTGGAATCACATTTCAGGATTTAAATTAGGAATATTTCATCTATTTTCTACTATTCGAGGGCAAAGGATAAATGGAGCTAAAGCATTTGCTGCTCTTGCAATGTTACTAAATCTTCTGTTCATCCTTGTGTAAAATTCAAGTCATAAAATTCCATCATTGCTGCTTGGCCTTCAGTAAGGCAAATGGTAGTTTATGCACTGATACAAAAGCATGTTTGATGCAAAAAAAAGTGGCATTGTTATGTGCAAACATAATGCAGTTATGAAATGGGATGACCTCAATGTCAGACTACAATCAGATGCAGTAAAATTAATAATATTCTTATTTCATGGTCTGAGGCTGTAAGATCGCACCCTTCACCAGAGACGTTAGAGAGAACAGCATGGCAACAGGCTCTTCTGCCCACCAGCAGTCACCCTGTATACTAGCATTATCCTACAGACTAGGGACAATTTATAGAAGCCAATTAACCTACAAACCTGTTTTAAAGAAGGAACTGCAGATGCTGGAGAATCGAGGGTACACAAAAAGCTGGAGAAACTCAGCGGGTGCAGCAGCATCTAAGGAGCGAAGGAAGTAGGCGACGTTTCGGGTCGAGACCCTTCTTCAGACCCTTCTTCAGATCCAACTCTACGACTTCCTTCGCTCCTTAGATGCTGCTGCACCCGCTGAGTTTCTCCAGCTTTTTGTGTAACCTACAAACCTGTACATCTTTGGAGTATGAGAGGAAACCTGAGCACCCAGAGAAAACCCATTTGGTCACAGGGAGAACAAACAGACAGCATCCGTAATCAGAATCATACCCAGTCTCTGGCATTGCAAGGCAATAACTCTACCACTGTGCTGCCCATCATCAAACATCCACATCCTCTTAACTCTACATTAACCCCATTCCATCAACTCCCCAGATTCTACCACTCACCAACAGTGGGGATAATTAATCTAAGAAATCTGATCTGCCATGCTTTGTCCCGTCCCTCCACTCTGTTTTCTTTCCTCTTACCCGTGCAATCAATCTGACAAAACCTAGTTTTTGTAGAGACATTTTGGAGAATGCGTTGACATGTAAACCATATTTGAAATGAGAGCCCTTCTGTACGTTCCAGCTTACTATTTGAAGGATGGAATCCTTCCATCCCATCTTTATCCCTCAGGACAAATTCACCACATTATCTTGCCACTCCACCACTTTTTGTACCATACTGATGCTATTGTACTACCAGTATAGAAACACACCAAAATGAAAGGCACAATATAAATATCTGAATATCACAGTATCTGAAGATGGGTTTCGGCCCGAAACATTGCCTATTTCCTTCGCTCCATAGATGCTGCTGCACCCGCTGAGTTTCTCCAGGCACAATATAAATGTTTTGCCGGCCAATTCATATTTTCATAATAAAATACAAGGAACTTCATGACAGTGTTATCAAACTATTTGACACCAAAGGATTTAATATTTTGGAAGGCAACATTTTTTTTACATTTACTGATTTCAGAAATCTGAAATAAAAATTGAAATGATGCAAAAACTCAGGATTCCAGGTTTCAAGTTACTCTTTTAATGAAGGTTCACCCTAGAATAAAAGTGTATTCGCTCTATTGATCCATAGAGTTTGATCTGTTGAGTACAGCATTGTCTGCATTTAATTCAGATGATATCAGTAAAATAAATGATCCACAGTGGCATTGTATGGAGCATCTTCTAAGATGAAGGCAAGAAAGGTTTAGCAAGTAAATTCAACAGAGATGAAAATAGGGGAAGATGTCTGAATTCAAGTGCAGCAGCAGAGATTATTAAAAAGGTAGTTGTCAATAGTCAGATTTATTTATCACATACACAATGAAGGGCAGTGAAACGAATTTGCCAGCAGCGGTACAATAAAATAAGAACACACAATAAAAATTAAAGCAAACATCCACCACAACATTCATCACTGTGGTGGAAGGCACAAAGTTCAGTCAGTCCCCCTCCATTTTTCCCCGTGGTCGGGACCATAAACCTCCGCAGTCACCGCTGCGGGTGGCCAGATGTACAGGCAAGACAAGTCCCGAATCGGTGCTTCCCTACCGAATACCGCAGCTTGAAGATGACGTAGGCCGCAGGCCGGCGGTCGGAGCTCTTCTCCAGGGATCCCGCTCCGGATGGAAAGTCCACGCCGCGCCACGGACAGAAGCACCGCAGGCCGCGGCTTCAAGCTGTTGTAGGCCGCGGGCCAGCGGTTGGACCTCTTCTCCTCCGGGTTCCCCAATGTGGGATTCCAGGCTACTACTGCAACAGTCTGCGGGCCAGCGATCGGAACACTCCCTTCTGGCGACCCCCGGCGAGGGCTCGCCCGCTCCGCGATGAAAAGTCCGCGCTGTGCCCGAAGCCAAGGCTCCGGGCACATCCCCGGGTAAGGCCGCACCAATCCTTGGTGTTAGGCCGCGAGGGAGGCGACATGGAAAAAGTCGCCTCTCCATGGAGGAGGAGACCGAAAGCGAGGGCGATCAGAGAGAGAATTTTTAAATTAGAAAATGAAGGCCAGGACACAATGAGGCCTGGGAAATGTAGTTAGGCAAGATCAACAGTAGGAAATAAAAAGTCAGGTCAGGCAGCATCTCTGGAGAGGGAAACACATCCACGGTTTTAGGGAAATTACCTCCAACATAACAATGTTCAAGAAGGAACTGCAGATGCTGGAAAATCGAAGGTAGACAAAAATGCTGGAGAAACTCAGCGGGTGCGGCAGCATCTATGGAGCGAAGGAAATAGGCAACGTTTCGGGCCGAGTCCGGGCAGAGTCCCCCCCTTCCACCCCACTAGCCGTCACATATAACAAATAGTCCTCCGTCATTTTTGCCACCTCCAACGTGACCCCACCACTCGCCACATCTTCCCATCTCCCCCCGTAAAGCCCGCCCTCCGTAACTCTCTGGTCAATTCTTCCCTTCCCACCCGCATCACCCCCTCCCCGGGCACTTTCCCTTGCAACCGCAAGAGATGCTACACGTGTCACTTTACCTCCCCCCTCGACTCCATTCAAGGATCGAAGCAGTTGTTCCAACAGAGGTTCACCTGCACCTCCTCCAACCTCATCTATTGCATCAAAGGGGAGATGCAGCGAGACCTGGGTGTCATGGTACACCAGTCATTGAAAGTAGGCATGCAGGTGCAGCAGGCCCCCGCGAGACTGTCTTATGAAGAAAGACTGGATAGATCGATTAAGAGGGGGATCTAGATGCAGGAAGATTGTTCCCGATGTTGGGGAAGTCCGACAAGGGGTCACAGCAGTTCTTCACACTCTCTGGAACTCTCTGCCACACCTCCTGAGTGGATGATCAGCCATGATCATATTGAATGGCGGTGCAGGCTCCTGAAACCTGCACCTCTATTGCATCTGCTGCTCTAGATGTCAGCTGATCTACATCGGTCAGACCAAGCGTAGGCTTGGCGATCGTTTCGCCGAACACCTCCGCATTAACCAACCTGATCTCCCTGTGGCTCAGCACTTCATCGCCCCCTCCTATTCGGAATCCAACCTTTCTGTCCTGGGCCTCCTCCATTGCCAGAATGAGCATCACAGGAAACTGGAGGAGCAGCCCCTCATATTCCGCTTGGGCAGTTTGCACCCCAGTGGCCTGAACATTGACTTCTCCAATTTCCGGAATTTGCTGTCTCTTCCCCTTCTCAGCTCTCCTTCAGCCCTCTGGCCCCTCCTCTTCCTTTCTTCTTCCCGCCCCCTCCCACATCAGTCTGAAGAAGGGTTTCGACCGGAAACGTTGCCTATTTCCTTCGCTCCACAGATGCTGCCACACCCGCTGAGTTTCTCCAGCATTTTTGTCCAAAATAACAATGCTTAGTCAGAACAATTAAAATTTGGTAACTTTCAAACTCTCAGAAGAAATAATTAACCATAGCAGTCAATTTTCTGGTCCATAGGACCACTGGGAGTTTGTGAGGTATCACACCTCAAATTAATACTCGTATGCAAAGCCTCCATTGTTCCAAAACAACAAAGGTTTTTTCTGAAACAACCCACATGGATCAAGGACAATGCGTTAAATAAAAAAATATTCTTATGGAAAGACTCAGGTTCACAAGTTTTCCAAAGTTTAAGATTGGTGAAGGGGAATCAGCTATTTTGCTGAACCACTTATCTTCCTTATGAATTTGACTTGCTCTCCATCCACAGAATTAACAACAAGATCTGGTAAAGTATTTACAGGCTCAATGCATCCCTAACTCTAATTCTGTCCTCACTGAAGGCCTGCGAATACAGTCTTCTCGTCGTTGATATATATGCCAGCTAAATTTTCGACGTTTATTTTTAAATAATTGGTGAAGCAATAATGTGCTGATTGTCACAAAGAGCCAGCAAAAAGTATAAAGTCATTGTCAGGATAACAAGCCAAATGAAGTCCCACAATATCATTATCGATTTGAACTGCAGTAAGTGGACAACTACACATCCTCTGGTAATAAAGAGGAACTTTACATGCTGGTTAGAGTATCTCAGCCAGTCAGGAAGCACTTCTGGAGAACATGGATAGGTGACGCTTCGGGTCTGAAGGAGGATTCTGACCCGAAATGTCACTTATCCATGTTCTACAGAAATGCCGCCCAACCCGCTAAGTTGCTACTCTTACAGTAGACGGTGAAAAACTTTGGGAATCTCTGATAAACACTACACTATCTCAGTGTAACAATCTAGCCATCTGATCAACACTGCTTGTTTGGTTTCTGGCCTGCCATCCATTAGCTGGAGTCAAGAAAACCTGTACAGTTGGTTGGCGATAGCCACTAATTTTGGGAGGACCTCATTACACGTACTACTCCCAGTGTGGCTCAAACGGTCAAATGTGATAGGTGTATAATTAGGCCATTTGGCCCATCAGGTCTACTCTGCCATTCAATCTCATGGCTGATCTATCTCTCCCTCCTAACCGCATTCTCCTGCCTTCTCCCCATAACATCTGATACCTGTAGTAATCAAGAATCTATCTCTGCCTTGAAAATATCCATAGAAACATAGAAAATAGGTGCAGGAGGCCATTCGGCCCTTCAAGCCAGCACCGCCATTCATTGTGATCATGGCTGATCGTCCCCAATCAATAACCCGTGCCTGCCTTCTCCCCATATCCCTTGATTCCACTAGCCCCATGAGCTCTATCTAACTATCTCTTAAACCCATCCGCTGAGGGCCTACACAGCCTTTTGTGGCAAAGAATTGCACAGATTCACCACCATCTGACTAAATACATTTCTCATCATCTTCCTAAAAGAACGTCCTTTAATTCTGAGGCTATGACCTCCGGGTATCTTCAGCCCAGAGGTAGATACAATCCTGATAAGGGGGTGAAGGGTCACCATGACTCAATGGGAAAGCAGAAGAGAAGTTATGATCATGATTTTATAACCATAATCCTAAACAAGGGCATATTCAACTCATGAAAAATGCTCATGAAAAAATGAAACATCAACATTCACAATCTAGTATATTAAAATGCTTCACCTCACCTCCAAATTTGATGTTAAACAGTGTTTATTTCAAAAGATTTCAGGCAAGAGATTCACACAAATCTCCACACAAACTAGAAAAGCATTTACAACAAAAATAAATCCTAAAATAATGCAATTTCAGAACAGGTTGTGCCTATTTTAATACATTATTGCATTGTAAAAACTAACTTTAGACAGACATATGTACAGTAGCATGAAAAGCAAATGTATCCACATGGATCATATAGCATTTTAAAATACTCATGCAATTTTAAGAAAAAGCTTATCAGAATCCCGAGTAAGACAAATACCATTTTCTCTCCCCACCCCATTATTTTACAATTCAGACGGATTTCACAAATTTAGCTACTTTTTAAAATTTCAAACCCGCTCTAAAAATAGTTACATGAAAATACATCTATATATATATATATTTGTAAAACAACAAGGATGCAAGAAACCAGCTTGAGTTGACAATTCCTTGGGCCAGATCAAAAAGTTAAAAATCTCCCTTCAAGAGACAAAATTGAAATACACAAGCTTTTAATTCTGTTAGCCAGCTTGTAAATTATTTTTGATGTACCATAAGGCTGTTATTGCAACTGGTCAGATGCAACAAGCTAACCTCTATACTGTATCTGGGAAGTGAAATATTATGACCTATTCATCTAAATTATTATTTTTTAAAAATATTGTATTTTTTTTCAAACCATATGGAGAATTGTAGGTAAACTGCAGTTTGAGACAAACTTGTGTCAAACTGCAGTTTACCTACAATTCTCCATATGTTTTAATATAATTATCCAATAATTTCAATTGAATATGCACAACTCCAACCATAATATAGCTAGCTGCATCTTTTGTATATTTTGCAGGTTTGCGACTATTTCACAAATTAATACTGCACATTTTCCAAAACAAATAACACTTAAAGAGCAAAGTTAGTTTTCTCATCAAGAACTTAAAACAGCAGTATAGGTGAGCATAATTTTTTTTTTCGCCTAGTAGTGTGGGGAGGAGAGGTAGGTAGGATCCTGAATTACTTGAAAATATAAAACTTTTTCTGTTTGTTACATTTGTGACAACGAAGGGTTAAGAATTCGGGATTGGTTCCGAATAGCACAAAGGATTCTGGACAGAATATCTAGCTTAAAAATATAACAGCAAACTATGAATTGATGAGGAATTTTGTTTCTTTACTGGAGCGCTGTACAATCCCCCAAGGACCAGGCCACTTTTAACATCTGTGTTTTCAGAAGTGCCTTTTAATTCTGTAATTGCAGTTTCTGTGTTACCCTTTCTATCAACAGTTCCGAATAGTGCTCAAGCAGAACTGTCGTCCTGCTATTATCCAGAGATTCTGAAGGGAAAAGCGACTTGTTTACCAGAGCATCTGAATTTGGCAAACATGCTACAGAGTCCAAGTGCTTCCTCACAGAGGAAAATGAATCACACAGGATAGTTGTCATCTGGGATTTCGCTTCCGGTTCAGTGTCACTGGATGTCACCTGCAAGATTGGATTGAAATAATACTTTTAACAAATATATATTTCACTCTCCTGAATCCTACTCAAGTTTATTTTCTTACGCAGCAGCTGCTATCCGAAGCAAGTTGTTTAGCATGCATTAGATAATTCAAATAACAGACTGTGCAGAGAAGGCATTACTGCCTCAACTGATATTGGTTTTCAAATTATGGTTTGCATTATGCCACACATTATAAATAGCAAGAAACAGCAGGTTTTATACTCCTCATTAGAAAGGTAAATAAAATGCCATTTAGCCCTTCAAACTTACCATCAGCTATTCAACATAAGCATGGCTAATCTAAATGTCTTTGTTTACTTTCTCATTTTATATAATCTAATCCTTGAATTCCTTTCTAATTACATTTTCCTCAGCTTTGAATATATTCAAGCATTCTGCCTCCAATGTTTAAGGATAGGGAATTCCAAAGACTCAAATCTTTAAAAAATTCTTGGTGGAATATATATATATATATATATACACACATATACACACACACACACACACACACACACACACACACATAGAGAAACAAAAACCTAGAAACAAGGCAAGACTTCCATCATTGTTCTGCACAAATAAATCAATCAACCTTACCCTTTGACTATAGAAACAAGATGAAAATAATGCCACATATTCAACCGTATATGGTTAAATTAAATTAAGATATGTAAAATGTTTATATGGAAACAGGCTTTTCGGCCCACCAAGTCCACACCGACCAGCAATCTACCATACACCAGTTAGTTATATCCTACACCCCAGGGAAAATTTACAGATTACAATTAGCCTACAAACCTGCACTTCTTTCAGATGTGGCAGAAACCGGAATATCCAGAGAAAACCATGTGGTCATAAGGAGAATCTACAAATACTGTACAGACAGCACCCGTAGTCAGGATCTAATCTGGGTCTGTAGTGCTGCAAGGCAACAACTCTACCGCTGTGCCACCCCATTAAATTGTTTTTTTCTGTAACATATTTATTAAGGTGTCACATCAATAAAGATGAACACATGATTCTGATTTCTGCCCTTAGTTGGATAGCACACATCTCCAGTCATTGTGTTTTATGGCTGGTTTTCAACCTCTTCCGTCTGAAGGTCTCGACCCGAAACATCACCCATTCTTTCTCTCCAGAGATGCTGCCTATCCTGCTGAGTTATTCCAGCTTTCAGTATCTATTTTCAGTTTAAACCACCATCTGCAGTTCCTTCTTACACTCTTTGTTAAGCAAAACAGGTCGTATTCTCATAATATTATTCACCTCAAGTAAGTCTTTTCTTCACCTCCGTTGCTGCAGAGAATACAATCCCAGTTATCAAATCTTTCTTCAAAATCTAGTGTGACTTTATTTATTTATTCATATATTTAAAAAAATATTTTTTTGAGCGTGAGAACTTCTGTCATCAGCGTGAGAGCGTGAGAATTTCCTCAAATGCGTTAGTCTCACGCTCAATGCGTGAGAGTTGGCAGCCCTGCTACATGCTATTGCTTTCAGTTCTCCATATCAGTTTTAAAATTCTCTCTTACAAAGTAAATCACCTTTATGTCATATTCCATTTCCCAACTTTTACCCCCTATCGAATTAGATTATTGTTGACTGCGGCATCCTCCTCACAGTATGCTTTCCACTCATCCACACCCAACTTTATATCTACAAAGAGTCTGAAGAAGGGTTTCGGCCCGAAACGTTGCCCATCTCCTTCGCTTGTGTAACTCTTTATATCTACAAATTTGGCTTCAATATATTCACTTCGGCTTTCCAAATCATAATATATGAAACAGCTGCAGGCTTGTCTCTGATTCCTGCAGTAACCCACTGATTGGAGTGCCAACCGTAAAACAATTCCCTAAACTGAGTTGCTACTCCATGCTGGTCAGACAATCCTCTATCCATGTTAAAATATCACCTCCAACCGTGCTTTACTGTTTGCATTTACCCTAGCGCATGAGACGTGGTCGCCCTGTCACTCACTGATTGTTTTGGTAGAGGAAGGATGTAGATGATATGTGTATACACCTGTAATTGATAGTGACGATGTCCATGCTAACCACCTCCCCACCAGTTAGTATAATTGTAACCCACACGCCCCTAGCTCTCTCTGTGGTGATCGTGACAGACCACATACAGCTAGGGCTATATGATGTATGATTAATAAAGTAGTGAAGACCTTAAGGTGTCTGTGTACCTTCTCTACACTTATCCAAAAATATTAAATTTACTGGTTCTTCATACTCTTCATGATACTTTTCAAAGAAAACACAGCACGGTGGCACAGCAGTAGAGTTGCTTCCTTACAGCGCCAGAGACCCAAGTTCAATCCTGACTACAGGCACTTGTCTGTATGGAATTTGTATGCTCTCCCCGTGACCCGAGTGGGTTTTCTCTCGAAATCTCTGGTTTCCTCCCATATTCCATAGACGTACAGGTTTTGTAGGTTAATTGGCTTGGTATAATTGTAAATTGTCCCTAGTGTGTGTAGGATACCGCTCGCTCAACCCCAAAAGGCTACTTGGCCCTAGTCCTCTAGCCACTGGATCTTTTTCTTAATAAACTAATGGACCTAGCATTTACTTGAGCAGCCAGAAAAAGTGGCCTTTTCGTGGTGAGATTTTCTAGAGCACTCAGTTAAAGACATCAAATTACATTGCTTCAATCATGTTCATCTGTTACACTTCTTGTAAGCTTCTTTAAGCATCTTAGCTTATCAATTATATCAATTGTTTATGGTGGTGTTGTGGAATAAATACATCGACTGCTAACAGACTAATACTCCAATAGGTCAGCTGAGTGTATCCTCAATCAAATATGACGCAAATAAAGTTAATATAGAACGGTGATGAAATAAAATGTTATGAAACATTGTCAACAAACCTTGCTATACAGTTGTACGGCCTTCTGCAATGTGTTCCGAAGTTCCTTTACGATATTTTCACAGTTCTCGACACTGACTGGAAGATCTGTAAACATTTTTTACAAATTAGGGAAAACAAAATCCCACTAGCCCTTAAAAGGTGCAGTGCAACAAAAAATGTCACAAACATAGAAACAAGGTGCAGGAGTAGGCCATTCAGCCCTTCGTGGTAGCGCCGCCATTCTATATGATAATGGCTATCAGCCAAAATGTACCCCGTTCCTGCTTTTTCCCATATCCCTTGATTCCGTTAGCCCTAAGAGCTGTATCTAACTCTTGAAAATGTTCAGTGAATTGGCCTCCACTGCCTTATGTGGCAGAGAATTCCACAGATTCACATCTCTCTGGGTAAAAAAAGTTTTCCTCATCACAGTCCTAAATGGCCTACCCCTTAATCTTCAACTGTGACCCCCCAACATCACAAACATTTTCCCTGCATCTAGCCCGTCTAATCCCTTAAGAATTTCATGTTTAAAAATTGAGAGTTAACCAACTACCTAAATGTAGGGCTTAAAAATACAAAAATAGCATATAATTATTCTTATAGTTCAAACGATACTTTTGAGAAGCAAATTCATCTGTCAAATGGGCCAAAGTTATTAGATAAAAACATTTCAGCTGAAGGATAATTAATTAAAATGGTAGACAGACTGCACGCAATTTGCAGAGAGGAGTGTAAACAACATTTACCAAGATTAATTCAGAGTGCTAACATTTATCTAGTATCACTGAACAAAGCAAACTAATTTCAACTGGTTTCCTGCCTTAGTCAATATACAATGACTACTGCTAGACATCCATTTGAATTTAACTCAGATTTCCTTGTATGCACATCCGATAGTTTAATAGCCCCCCCTAATTGAGACTAGCTCTCTTCCAGACACAACCACAAATTTAAACTTCCCACTACCCATGCAAAATTTGAACTGTTCTAAATGGACTCTGCAGGTCAGGTTTCTGGAATCATTAATTAATCTAACTACTAGGGTGCCATACCAAACCTTTTTGGGAAACACAATTTATATAAAGAATGAATTTGTTTTAAGATTTTACTCATGAATATTAAACTGCCGTAGGGTGCAGAAGCACCAGATTACCCAGCAAAACATAGGCTTGTTAGTTGACTGGAAAGAAGCAGCAAGGTTCAGGCACATTAGCATAAAATTGTGAAGAGGATATTAAATGGAAGCAGACTAAACAAACGAATCTGATAAATTATAAAGATTGTTTTGGTCCCCAAAATATAAAAACAATGTTAAAATATTCTAGGTCAGAGAAGTAATGAAAAAACTTTAGAAATTATAGTACCTGCTTCACTGTTTGTCTCCTCTTCAATCGCTGGAGTTTCTCCAGGTGAGTTGAGGACTTCCACCATGAAACTGTTTCCTTCTGAGATAGTCATGGAATTACTGCTCATTCTATCTCTGTTGGGACTGACACAGTTAAGTTGTGCTGCAATGGTGAATGAATCCAATGACTGACATCCATCCAAAGTGTGCTCTGCTGCATCCCCTGAACTGTTGCACTGCTCCGAACTTTCACTTTTTCGCTTTCGGATTTCCAATGAATTCACGCTTGGGCTGGTCACGTTTTCCTCATGGTCACAGGGACCTTGATACTTTTTTGATAAACACGCTGGTTGCAATGGTGCAACTGCAACGGATGACAAGCGCGCGGAATCTTGAGCAGCTCGTAGCTTTTGTTTAACCTTTGAAACTGCAACACCATTGGCTATTGGAGGAGGCATCAACAACTTGTCCGTATGAATTTTAGAAAGGTTCAGGGTCAAGTTAGCTCTAGCTTGGTGGTTCCCATAAGATAAAGTACCACTTTGTGATATTTGTTTTGGCAACATTATTTCTTTAGAATCTTCAATTGAGCCAACTTCACTTGGAATGGATCCCATCACTGCCTCGGTTGTCAAATCTATAGTAGATGATGCTTTGGAATTGGGCAAACTCATACCACTTGACTGTCCTGAGGTTTTCAGATTTAGGTTCTCTCCCACAGATACACTACGAGACATCTTAGCTCTGAAGCTGGCAGTTGGATACATATAGGACCTGGCTCTGCCAGATTTGTTCTTGGATGCAAGGGAATCAGCAGACGGATTCATTTTGCCATTCAGCGACAATCTGGCACCTGCCTCCTCATTCACTTGCATATCATGTTTGTTTGATTGAGAAGCTGTTATGAATGAAGGCGACGATGGCTGCTCTTCTAATTGAAAGTAAAATAGGAAATATTTAATGTACTTGCAGTAATAGAAAAAATGTTTAAAACTATTTTAACATCAGAAGTTGTTTATTTGGAGAGATAGGTCTAATTGAAAGTAATAGCAAACATTAGGGCAAATCTTACCTGCTCGTATCAAGTCCTTGACCGAGGCTGATCTTCTACCCATTGGACTTCTTTCATGATTTGTAATATCTTTCTTCGTAGGCACTGCAAGGGGCATCTCAGCACTTGCACTCATTGATTCTGTACCACCTTCATTCCCACCGATCACTTTCTCAACACTATTCCTCTCTCCACCGTCATGAATTTCTGTCCCATTGAAAGACGACTGCACATCTGATCCAGTAACTTGTACAGAAGGTTTCTCTTCAGCACATAACTGCAAAGGCTTGAAAGTTGCCTGAAGTAAAAAAATAATTAAGATAAGATACTTTTCCCAAATATGCTTTGCTTTCAATCGAGTTGTTAATTAATAAAATGCTTCCATGAGAAAAGCAATCCATCACTTAGAGCTACTTCATTCTATCTGAACATTAAGCGGGGTTAGAAGCCATTAATGAACATATCACTTCTTACTTAAAATAAAGAGATGGATAAATACATCTGAAAATGCATAATATGAAATGTTCAAAAAAAGTAAATTAAGGGTATTTTGCCGCAAGCTCTTTTCAGATACTGATAGGAACTCTTATTTCCATTATATGTTATTCACTGCAGATTGCTTTCCAAAAACTCTGCAACATGCAGCTATAACGTTCCCTGGACAAAGTTACAATAATTATATTTACATTAATGTAAAATATTTAATAGAACTTAAGAAATACATTTTCTCTAATACAACTGAAAATGTAGAGCATAACAAATATCTGGTGGAAGTTTGATTATTGATTTGGATCTGATTATTCAAGATTTCACAAAGCAATTTTCTTAAAGCAATGAATAACTCCGTTCTGGGGACGAATTAGCTTTACTTAGATCCAACAATGAATCTAAGAATTTAGAAAGAATGTAAAGCCAGTGGCAGCCTTTAGTGATCCTTCAACTGTAACGGAGAAGCATAGAAAATAGGTGCAGGAGAAAGTCATTTGACCCTTCGAGCCAACACAGCCATTCAATATGATCATGGCTGATCATATCTGTCCTTTATGGCCTACCCATTATTCTTAAACTGTGACCCCTGGTTCTTGACTACCTGAACATCAGGAACATTTATTCTGCATATAGCTTGTCCAAAACCCATAAGAATTTTATATGGACAATTGATTACCCATTCACACTAGCTCTAGGTTTCCTCACTTTCTCATCCACTCCCCACATATTAGGAGCAATTTCACACAGTGTCCAATTAATCTACAAACCTGCACACCATTGGGACGTGGGAGAAAACTGGAGCACCCAGAGGAAACACCCTACGCAGGCACAGGAAGAAAGTGCAAACTAAAATTCCTCGTCTCCAACAGGATTCTAACTCATGCCTCTGGTTGCTGGGCTGGAAGCTTGATCATCACAGTACCTTGCACAAACTTTGATTTGAACGCGATAAAACAAAACAGCAGGAAATTACATAAACTGTTCAATCTCACTCGAAAAAGACAACTAATCCAAAATTAACCACTCACTTCTTGCAAATGTTTGCTATGCTGGTGGAAGTTGGCAGGGAAAGCTGTTGCTATCCTACAGGAAAATAGAGAAGTCACAATGCGTTAATTTACATTCTTACAGTAGTAGAAATTACCGTGAGCATTACTTAAACCACCTGAATGTAATGCTTCTTAAAAGCAAAATCAAATTAATCTGTAACCCCAAAATATCTGGTCCTCAACTCCCAGAACTGCATATACAGTGGCTTGCAAAAGTTTTCATACCCCTTGAACATTTCCACATTTTGTCACGTTACAACCACAAACGTAAATGTATTTTATCGGGATTTTATGTGATAGACCAAAGTGGTGCATAATTGTGAAGTGGAAGGAAAATGATACATGGTTTTCAAATTTTTTTTACAAATAAAAAACTGAAAAGTGTGGCGTGCAAAAGTATTCAGCCACCTTTACTCCGATACCCCTAAATAAAATCCAGTGCAACCAATTGCCTTCAGAAGTCACCTAATTAGTAAATAGTGTCCACTTGTGTGTAATCTAATCTCAGTATAAATACAGCTGTTCTGTGAAGGCCTCATAGGTTTGTTAGAGAACATTAGTGAACAAACAGCATCATGAAGCCCAAGGAACACACCAGGCAGGTCAGGGATAAAGTTGTGGAGAAGTTTAAAGCAGGGTTAGGTTATAAAAAAAATGCCAAGCTTTGAACATCTCACGGAGCACTGTTCAATCCATCAACCGAAAATGGAAAGAGTTTGGGACAACTGCAAACCTACCAAGACATGGCCGTCCACCTAAACTGACAGGCCGGGCAAGGAGAGCATTGATCAGAGAAGCAGCCAAGAGGCCCATGATAACTCTGGAGGAGCTGCAGAGATCCACAGCTCAGGTGGGAGAATCTGTCCACAGGACAACTATTAGTCGTGCACTCCACAAATCGGGCCTTTATGGAAGAGTGGCAAGATGAAAGCCATTGTTGAAACAAAGCCATAAGAAGTCCCGTTTGCAGTTTGCCGCAAGCCATGTGGGGACACAGCAAACATGTGGAGGAAGGTGCTCTGGTCTGATGAGACTAAAATTGAAGCTTTTGGCCTAACTGCAAAAACTAACACTGCACATCACCCTGAACACACCATCCCCATTGTGAAACATGGTGGCGGCAGCATCATGCTGTGGGGATGCTTTTCTTCAGCAGGGACAGGGAAGCTGGTCAGAGTTGATGGGAAGATGGATGGAGCCAAATACAGGGCAATCTTGGAAGAAAACCTGTTAGAGTCTGCAAAAGACTTGAGACTGGGGCGGAGGTTCATCTTCTAGCAGGACAACGACCCTAAACATACAGCCAGAGCTACAATGGAATGGTTTAGATCAAAGCATATTCATGTGTTAGAATGGCCCAGTCAAAGTCCAGACCTAAATCCAATTGAAAATCTCCAGCAAGCCTTGAAAATTGCTGTTCACAGACGCTCCCCGTCCAATCTGACTGAGCTTGAGCTATTTTGCAAAGAAGAATGGGCAAAAATTTCAGTCTCTAGATGTGCAAAGCTGGTAGAGACATTCCCCAAAAGACTTGCAGCTGTAATTGCAGTGAAAGGTGGTTCTACAAAGTATTGACTCGGGGTGGATGAATACTTTTGCACGCCACACTTTTCAGTTTTTTATTTGTAATAAAATTTGGAAACCATGTATCGTTTTCCTTCCACTTCACAATTATGCACCACTTTGCGTTGGTCTAATCACATAAAATCCCAATAAAAAATTTACGTTTGTGGTTGTAACGGTTCAAAATGTGGAAAAGTTCAAGGGGTATGAAAACTTTTGCAAGCCACTGTAATGGTCAAGTTGTCTATTCACATGTAGGCAAAATGGTCCCAGATGTTTGTCACCAATTTGTGCTTCAATGCCTTTGTAATTAACTTACTTTCATTGATCAAATTAGAGAGAGGTGAGATATCGTTTCGTTACTCTTACACAGGTACCCAACCAGCACCCTCTTGCTCCACACTTATGTTATAATGCTTTTGTCCTCCAGTCCGAAGGTGAACAGGCACTGTTTGGGCTGTAGGTGCTGCGCAAACACCTAAATGTTCTGTTTCTGCCCACTCAACAATGAATCTCACAGAATATAGTAGTGGTGGTGTCCAGAACTGCCGGTGAGTGTTGGTGTTTTGCCAAGCAGTGCAGTTGTTTAGTGCTGAGATGTTGTTGTCAGGGCTGAATCCTGATCAGCAGTGAATTCAGATCCTTGACAAGGACTGTAAGCAGCTGCTCCATAATTTCCTGCATGGCCACAAACCCAACGATATATAAAAAAATAGGCTAGGGGAAAGCTGTGAAGCCAAACAAAAAAGGATATAGCAGGTTTCATCACTTCCAACAGGAGAAGATGGGAGAGACCATATGATCTGGAGTGTCTGTCAACAAGGAGTAGATGACGTGCGTCATGGTACCAGCTATGTTGCACCCAAGCTCTACATCTCAGCACAGAGGAGTCAGATCGCTTGCTCTGGTCTCCTCAACACTACTCCTCTCCAAACTGAGTAGTAGTTTCATTAGCTGGATTCACACCAGGATGTTAGCGCACTGGCAGCAGGAGGGCAGGGTTCATGCCAGGTTCCCGGCAAAGCAGTGCTGTAAGTAACGCATTTACATACATAATCCTATAATGATCCGTTTCAGTGCAGATTCCGTTAACATTCTTATTCCTGGGAATGCACCACAGTGCTGAGTTACAAATATAACTGTTCAAAAATGTGTATAAATGGGTGGATGAATATTATCTGACATGAGCTTTATTCTAAGCACTGCAAGATTAGCCTAGTTTAAAATGTGTTTCTTCAAAAAGCTAAGATAAGTATACAATTTCAAAGCATGAACATTGAATTCTGCAATTTTAAGTAACCTCTAACAACCCCCCCACCTTTCTCTGCCACACCCGCACTCTCCCCCCCCTCCTTTTCTCCAACACCCACCCTTTATCTCCCCCCACCCCCCCGCTGCGAGTGCAAAGTAACTGTCTGGACTGCTTCACCTATTCTGGAAAGCTGGCTTATGAATAATATGCTGTGCTTTAATAAATTAATGTACAAAGGACTCAAACTTTAATTATAGACCTACAATTAAATTCATTAACTTTAAACCTCAGAACAAATTTGGGAGTGTTATAAGACAGATGCTGGGCCTTTAACCAGTGACGAACAAGCATTATGTTAGGGATTTTATACACAGGTATTGCAACCCTCAACTTCCTTTTCCAATAGTCTCTTGGACAAAGTTCAGATTTGCCTTAATATAAGAGGATTGTTAAAATGTAATAAAGAATACAATAAAAAAGTTTCACAAAGTAATATTATTACACCTATGTCTTTGAAAATGTCAAACACTAACCTACTACTTTTCTGGCAGCGGGACAGAAATCGAGTCGAAATACTTAAACGAGGATTCAGGAAGAAGTTATTCTCATTTTCTGCATTTCGTTGAACATCTTTCAAAGAGTTGTCAAATTTCTCTGCAAATTAACAAACCTATTTTAGTCATATGCACATGCATGTAATTAGTTTGAACAATGTGGAGAAAAGAAAACAACTTTTTCTACAAGTTTTTACCATGAGAAAAGTCATTAGCTAGAGCTTCAAAGTTGTGTTTGAGGAATGTTTCTTGATCTGGAGTTTTTGCTGCATGTAATGGCTGCGGTATTGTGCTGCACTGTTCCTCGTCCTCCTCTAATCCTGAAGAATGGCCATCAGAACTTAGTTGGCCCACGGAGTCAGAATCTAGGAATGGTAGATGCAAGATGTGACAAGTGTTGTTAGGATTTACTCGGAGCTTCAAAGTTTTTTTTTTTTAAATCACCCTAGTGGACCTGTTTCAATGTTTGATTTATCACACCAAACCCTATGCTGCATTTACCTGATGGTGAAATGACAATGTAGCATGTTTCTCAGCTAACTTATGAAGTATAGTGATCACAAAATCAAAGTACTACACAGTGACTTCTATCTCCCTTTGATAGTTATCCAATTAGTCCCGATCTATGTTTTGAAATTGTATCCACATTCTATCAGCACCATGTCCTTTTGAAGGCCTCCCGCTGTTCAATTTACATTTATCAACTATTTTTTGGTTCAATCTATAGCGATCCAAGTAACTAAAATTACCCCCTTGCCAGTTATTTTTAAGTTGTAAACTATTTAAAATATATATATTAATACTCTCCAAATACACCCTTACTGAAATCTGCTCCATTTATTCAGAACTAGATTTACAATTCATTCTTTTCTGAAAGCTGAAAGAGCACAGAAGGGTCTCATACACAATTCATATTGTGCTCTATACTTTACACAACCTCAGTGTTAAATAATAAGTCTCCAATAACTATGTTTTTTATAATTCTAATGGTTACTCTTCTATTGTTTTATCATTTCGAGGCCAACAATGTACACCTTTTTTTGGATTCCCAGCAAAATAATCTACAACTGAAAAACAATTTAATTTGTGGGGTTTAAAGTTTTCTTCAGTATATTCAGCCACATTACTTACCAAAAATATATTTTCCCCAAACTGACCATCACACCATTGTATTCTAATATTAAATACATAATTTATGAAAGAGTTACTGTGCCAAAGTAGCGTCTACAAAATCCAGTCGGTTGACTCCAAGGTAGAGAGCGAAGTAGGGAGATGGTACTAGATATAGTGAGCAGATTTAAGCAAAACAGCATTCTAATAAAAAGAATACCATCGTAAGAGAAATATATATATTTTTAAATTACACCTAAGGTGCATGTATCTCAAAATATTTTCACTGCGTTTATAAATGCAACTTTACTGGTCAATAAGAAACCCACTTTGGGGAAAACAGCATTGTAACTTTTTTTGGTTAGGAAAAACAAATACAAGGCAACCATGCAGTGAAAAATGCACTACTGGCTGCTAGAGAGTCTTTATTGATCATAGATCATTGAGAATTATTGATCATAATAGCCTGAGTGAAACAAGTTCAGATGATTATCAGAACTTCTAAAACGTAATCAAACAGCTCCATAATGACTGACAACACAGACGCAATTACTATCCTTTTGGAAATGCGATGGAATGTGCAAGTCAAAATCCCTATCACATACATGTATTATACAGTATTCAATTCAGCATTAATTTTAGTACCACTCTCTTCAAATCTCAACTGTTCTATCTGTGGAAGCAAAAGGAAAATTATTGCTAGCTTTCTTTTCAGAATCTCTCACCATCCTGTTGTTGTTCATGGCTGGTGGTGTGGTTACTTCCTGAATCCATTGAGTAGGCACTGTCAGGACTGTTCTCCACTGAATGCACAACTGGCCACTCTGAGTCACTTTCTTGTAGTTTTTTTGGTGGTTCTTTTACTTGATAATCACTACCATGGAAGATGATACATAGTTAATATACAACAACTACAAGCTATAGCAGGATAATAAGCTTGGCATTATAAAATCTTACTAAATAATAGCATTACATTCACATTTTTCACGTAACTATCCTTTTCACAAAATATCACAAGTCAGATCCTTGCCTTCACACATGCCTATCAATTCCCCTTTGTTTCTCTTTGCCATTAACTTGCACCTAGAGGAAATGTATAACAGCCAATTAACCTACCGCCATGTCTTCAGGACCCATGCAACACAGAATGCACAAACCATGCACATGCACAGTAGAACTATTACTGCCATCCAAATCAGTCTGGGTGGAGATGCTGGGTCACTTCTAAAGAGTTCCATCTACATGTCAGAATAGCTTGCATTGCAGATGATAAACGTTGACATCAATGCATAGATAAGGACATAATATTATCGTGAGAACTATAATACTATACTCTAACATGATATGAATACTATAAAATAATTTGAGAATTCAACATTTAACAATTAAAAATTCACAATACCTACTTCTCCATACTGGTAGAATTATCATCATTGGGCAAAGGATAAAAGGTTTGCATGGTTGGTTCCGTTTCTGCCACATCCATCTTCTGTGAAAGGGTATTATCGGTATCCTCTGAACAAATTGAACTTGGCCTTCCCATAGGATTTCTTGATAGAAGACTAGGGGAAAATTCCATCTAGCAACAAGATTTTAGGTAATGTGATACATTTTAGAATTAAAACACTAACCACCGTAAATCTGTTGTGCTAAAGAATAGTATGGTGCTAAATTATTTGATGATTTAATTGTATAGAAAATGCTAAATATTAAGAAAAAAAGCAAAAGCAACCAATATTTTCTAAGGGCAAAGTCCTTAGAAATTTCTTCATTGTAAAACTACATCAAAATTCCATATTTCCAAAATATCTTGAAGGCTTCAAAATTTCTTGGAACTTAAAACTTAAAACATTTTTCAAACAGCAAAGTAAATTAATCACACAATTTAACGTTTCAAATGGGGGGGTGGGGAAAACGTTTTACAAAAAAGCCAATGAAACTGATCTTAATCAAACTGATTTCTTAGCTGACCTTGGACAAGAATGTAGGAAATCATTTTTGCAATTTGACATTTAAACCAACTATCAACTCATAAAACAGTCAAACACATACCATTCATATAGCTCTGCAATTCATGATCAAAACATGTCCATTCCCCAATCAATTGAATAAACAGTGATCCAACACAATCTGATATATTACAATCCACTTCAGCTTGTGTACAAAAAGTGATCATAGTGTAATGCAGCTGTATAACCCCACCCAGCTTATAAGCAAGGCAAATTCTGCAATATAATAATCTATACATTACATCAGCTGTCTCAAAATAGCCACTGATGTTAAGCATTTGGGATTTGACATTCCTACTGTACAGTCAAAAGGAAGACAATTGAGTGAATACAACTCCAGAGAAATGCTTCTCAAAGTCCTTTGGCATTATTTCATTAATTATATTAGCTATACTTCTATTGATCTGTTTGTTCAAGAGTTAGGTAAAAATCTACACATTTATTGTCCGTTCCCAGTGTATTAAACTGTGGTGGCAGTTAGGGTTAAGCAACATTTAATTGTGTCTAGGACTCAGATGTTTAACTAAAATTCAGGTTTTATAATAACATTTGCGCAAGAATCAATTTTACATGAGTACTCAAGACCAACTATAGTTCTATAATTTCAATAGGTTGCCTAGGATTTCCAGCCTCTTAATCCAAAGTGAAGTAGACCCTGGAAGAATATAGGATTTAACTAGGAAAGATTTTTCAATCAGATTTTTCTTGTCGTGAAAGAGAAGATAGTTTGAGTGGTGTTGGAAGAAACATATCTGAACTTCAGTCATAATCTACCATAGAGCAGCAAGATTACCAGCAACGTAGATGGCATGGAAGGAAGTTTTTGATCTTGCGACTTAGCAACTTCAAATTTTTACGTACTTTGTCAAAGATTGATGCTTAAAATCAAGATATATTTTTTTAATCCACTTTAAATCATGAACTAATTGTTATCAGTAGAATATTTTCAGTAAAAGATCAATGAAAGTGCAAATGTTACTTTGGTCGGAATTTTAATACTGATTCATCTTTGTTTTGTGTAGCATGAAGTTCCCCTTTCTTAATATTAGCCAGCATTAGGTATCTAGTAGACATTTTAGGCTTCCAACAAATTTGTTATCAAGCAGATTAAGCTGTCAATATTAAAGAATCCCCAGAGAATTTTATAATTAATTTTTTTTTAAATAGATCCACAACAAAATAGAAATATAGAAAACAGGAGAAGTAGAGCAAAAACAGCAATAGCTGGACATATTTAGTAGGTCAGGCCATATCTATGGAAAGAGAGAGTGTCAACGTTTTAAGTTGGAGACCCTCCGCTAGGAAAAGGATTATCCCATCATTCTGATTAAACGTGGGCAATCATTTTTTTCATTTTCCTATTCCTGCCTTCTCCTGACATTCCTTGATCTCTTATGATGGGAATATACAAAAAAATAATGTTGACCTTAAGTAAAAAATAGGAAATGTTGTAATTAAATTAATGCTGAGATTAAGCAGTAATTATGCTTAGTGAATTCTGAAAGAAAAAAAAAATAATCATACATTAAGTAACAAGGCATAAAAGTGACTACCAGCAAAGATTGTTTGAATATTTGTCAGGTCATGAAATATTGAAGATAATGCTGGAGAATAGTGATTGGCACAAAATGACTAACAGCAACAGCACTGATAGTCTTCCATGAGTGCGTAGAATAAATTGCTTTTCGGTGACAATCAAATAACTGAGCTCTGCCTTTACAAATTCTGATCTATTAAAGTAGTTCACTTATCACTTCTGCTACATTGAACCTTTTTCTGAGGCTTCATCCTAAACAAAATATTTTTAAAACACTGTTTGATAGCAAAGAACACATTTTTAGTAGTAAAGATATAAACCATACCAAATGCAACAGCCAGGTTTACTGCTGGACATGATGATTTCTATCACTATTTATAGACCGCCTCACATGCCCCACACTATTGCCCCACCCCAGATGGCACCTAGATTCCAACAGTTCAATTTGTAAAAGGGGGAACTAATTAGTTTTTTTTTGGCGGTCTTTAATAAATGCAGAAATAAAGAGTGTAGTTCATATTTTAATAATGTTGCGATATCAATACTGAGGTGATATTTTGAAACTTTAGGCCAACAGACATAAAATGATAATACCCTGCAGATATGTCATCAGACAATAAAGAGTTTGGTTCTATGCCAGACTGTCAGCAGCATTTGTTAAAAGCAAAAATAAAACTCAATCTCATCAGAAAACAATTTGACACTGGCTGCCAGATGGTTATAAAGTTTTAGCATTTCATTTTGAACAATCATTTCAATAGGTCAAGTTGCTCCTCCTATTCATTCCATAGTAAACATTATTCTACATGTAAGACTATTAATTCTGCCACGCATAAAATATTAAAAGCGAGCTGATTTATCAGGCTGGGATGCTATTGTAACTGGATTCCCAAATAAATGCTGTTCCCAGAGAAAAACAAAATAGAGCATTACAACTTCTTCCCTTACACTATATGTACAGCAGCATCATTTAAATAACGGAATTACCAATTTATTAGTAGTCATTACTAATCTTATAAATGTTACTAATTCACAGAAATCTACTAACCATCTTGAAAAAGTTATCGAAATTACGTGGTTCAAAATCGTCCTGCTTCACCAAGCAGTTGTTAGGCTTTCCCGGTGCGACCGACATTCTGCCTGGGGTTGGGGTTGCACAGTACTCCTCCAGCTGCCTCATACCCAGAATGGAGTGAATAAGATCTTTGTCCACCCTTTCAGCCCACCTTCCTCGTGGATGAAATTTCTCAGTGTTATCTCTTACTCCATCCTGCACACTGTTATCACCCGCCTCCTGTAATAAACATTAAAATGAATTTTAGAAAATCTTTGCATTGAATTTACCGTGTGATAAAAGTGAATGCACATTAGCCCTCGGGGTTTGTGTGTCTCTGCAAGTTTGAATTCAGGAGAAATCTCACAGCTGATTGATGCATACATTAGCATGTAACTGATTACTATTAAGAAAGAGTCCATATTTTCACTTGTTTTAGAATGATTCAAATTAGTTTATTCCACAGACTATTTGCACGTCTTTTTCCTTTCTTCACATTTGTTTCCAGTTAGGACCATTTCAAATCTATAGATTTTTGTATAGTGTCAAATAATATCCCCAAAGTCATCTCTTTCAACACCAGAATCCAGCTCAATTAATTTTTCCAATACTTAAGAAAATATAATGCCAAATCAATTAGCTCCTTGTTCATCAACTGAAAATGAAAACAATTATATTGGAAATCTGAAACGAAGTATTGAACTTACTCAGCAGGTTAGACAACATCTGTGTTGAAAGAAACTGTTAAATGTTTTAGTATATCAAAGATGGAAAAATAAAATTCATTTAGGGAGCACAAAGTAAATACAGATTCTTAAGCCTGCAATCTTTTCTTTCAATATAAAACTGCAGCTTTGCCTTACTAGAGTACAGTAGACAGGACATCCAGTGAACACAGCGTGCCATTCTTTAGCAACACCCATTAATCTGCAAATCCTGAATCAGTAACGAGTTTAGTTAACCAGTTTTAGTGCATAATGTGACTAATTACAAACCTGGCAAATTGTTTAGCATTTCAAATATCCATACTGCAAAAAAAAACAAATACCTCTACTGCAGATTTATATAGAGAAGGGCAATGTAACATTGTATACTATAAATTAAGATTTGATAGTAATTAAATGACAAACTATTCCCATTGCTTTAATAATAATGTTTACTCTTCCTCACAAAATACTTACCAGTCTCTTTGCCCACATTGGTAGTTTCCCATTAGTCAGCAGGAATGCAACATCTTCAGCCTTACCTGCAAAGAACAGACAAGATTAGTTTGATTGTTCCACAAAATGGAAGGCTAAAATCTTATGTGGTAAGCTTTCCTTCACTGAATTCTTTCCGACGGTTTTGTGCAGAATAAGGAAAAGAATTTAAAGTATTTTGCGCAATATTTAAAAAAAACGATAACAATGGCACCACATTTGCTTTTGTGCCATATTTATGAAAAAGATTGTTAGTAAATTAGGGAAAATTATGAAAGGCAACATCAAGAATTCTTCAATTTTAGCAAAAATCACATTTGTAATAAATGTTGCAATAGCATTTTTTTTACAAACAGCAAGCTTAATTTAAAGCCTTTTTGAAATCTTGGTAGGATAAAATAAAGTGCAGGTGCAAGACATTTAGCGCTTCAAGTAAGCTCTGCCAGTGCTAATGGGACTAACAGGGCTGATCTTCCACCCTGCCCTGCACTACTCCCATTTCCTTTGTTTGCTCCAACAGCCAGAAACCTTTTGATTTCTCTTTTAAATGCATTCAATGCTCGAATCTCCGTTGATCCTGGAGTAGAGAACACCAAAGCTGCATTCACTGAGTAAAGCCTACTTATGTGTAGACAGACTTAAACATCCCAGAAACTACTTTAATAAATTGGATCTCTTTGGCAACTATATATTTTTAAGTAGACCAAAATTTTGCACAAAAAACAAGGTGTCCTCTTTGTAAAGCACTGTAGAAATGTAGCAAGAGATCTTTACTCTTGTACTAAAGTCCTTCCGGCAATTAAGATTACAAAGCCATACCATTTGTTCCTTGCGATTTATTTGGAAAGACACATAGGCCCTTTTGAACATCATTCCTTGATCTTTCACTATTTAACCAGTCAGCATTTTTGTTTTTCATAGAATCATAGAAAATAGGTGCAGGAGTAGGCCATTCGACCCTTCGAGCCTGCACCACCATTCAATATGATCATGGCTGATCATCCAACTCAGTATCCTGTACCTGCCTTCTCTCCATACCCCCTGATCCCTTTAGCCACAAGGGCCACATCTAACTCCCTCTTAAATATAGCCAATGAACTGGCCTCAACTACCCTCTGCGGCAGAGAATTCCACAGACTCACCACTCTGTGTGAAAAAAGATCTTCTCATCTCGGTCCTAAAAGACTTCCCCCTTATCCTTAAACTGTGATTCCTTGTTCTGGAGTTCCCCAACATCGGGAACAATCTTCCTGCATCTAGCTTGTCCAATCCAACAATTTTGTAAGTCTCTATAAGATCCCCCCTCAATCTCCTAAATTCCAGCGAGTACAAGCCGAGTCTTTCTTCATATGGAAGTCCTGCCATCCCATGAATCAGTCTGGTGAACCTTCTCGGTACTCCCTCTATGGCAAGAATTTCTTTCCTCAGATTAGGAGACCAAAACTGTACGCAATAGTCCATGTGTGGCCTCACCAAGACCCTGTACAACTGCAGTAGAACCTCCCTGCTCTTGTACTCAAATCGTTTTGCTATGAATGCCAACATACCATTCGCTTTTTTCACAGCCTGCTGCACCTGCATGCCTACTTTCAATGACTGGTGTACCATGACACCCAGGTCTTGCTGCATCTCCCCTTTTCCTAATCGGCCACCATTCAGATAATAATCTACCCTCCTGTTTTTGCCGTCAAAGTGGATAACCTCACATTTATCCACATTATACTGCATTTGCCATGCATTTTCCCACTCACCCAACCTATCCAAGTCATCTTGCAGCCTCCTAGCATCCTCCTCACAGCTAACACTGTCCCCCAGCTTCATGTCATCCCCAAACTTGGAGATGTTGCATTCAATTCCCTCATCCAGATCATTAATATATATTGTAAATAGCTGGGGTCCAAGCACTGAGCCTTGCGGTACCCCACTAGTCACTGCCTGCCATTCTGAAAATGACCCATTTACTCCTACTCTTTGCTTCCTGTCTGCCAGCCAATTCTCTATCCACATCAATACTGAACCCCTAATACCATGTGCTTTAAGTTTGTACGCTAATCTCTTATGTGGGACCTTGTCGAAAGCCTTCTGAAAGTCCAGATATAACACATCCACAGGTTCTCCCTTATCCACTCTACTAGTTACATCCTCAAAAAATTCTATAAGATTCGTCAGACACGATTTACCTTTCATAAATCCATGCTGACTTTGTCCAATGATTTCACCGCTTTCCAAATGTGCTGCTATCCCATCTTTAATAACTGACTCTAGCATTTTCTCCACTACCGATGTTAGACTAACTGGTCTGTAATTTCCCATTTTCTCTCTCCCTTAAAAAGTGGGGTTACATTAGCTACCCTCCAATCCTCAGGAACTACTCCAGAATCTAAAGAGTTTTGAAAAATAATGGATGTGAATGTGAATAGTGGATGATTAGCTATCACTAATGCATCCACTATTTCTGGGGCTACTTCCTTAAGTACTCTGGGATGCAGACTATCTGGCCCTGGGGATTTATCGGCCTTTAATCCATTCAATTTACCTAACACCACTTCCCGGCTAACCTGGATTTCACTCAGTTCCTCCATCTCATTTGACCCCCGGTCCCCTGCTATTTCCGGCAGATTATTTATGTCTTCCTTTGTGAAGACAGCACCAAAGTAGTTATTCAATTGGTCTGCCATGTTATTGTTCCCCATGATCAAATCACCAGTTTCTGACTGCAAGGGACCTACATTTGTTTTAACTAACCCTTTTCTCTTCACATATCTATACAATCTTTTGCAGTCTGTTTTTTTATTCCGTGCCAGTTTTCTTTCATAATCTATTTTCCCTTTCCTAATTAAGCACTTTGTCCTCCTCTGCTGGACTGAATTTCTCCCAGTCCTCTGGTAGGCTGCTTTTTCTGGCTAATTTGTATGCTTCATCTTTAGTTTTGATACTACCCCTGATTTCCCTTGTTATCCACGGATGCACTACCTTCCCTGATTTATTCTTTTGCCAGACTGGGATGAACAATTGTTGTAGTTCATCCATGCAGTCTTTAAATGCCTTCCATTGCTTATCCACCATCAACCCTTTAAGAATCACTTGCCAGTCTATCTTGGCCAATTCACATCTCATACCCTCAAAGTTACCTTTCTTTAAGTTCAGAACCCTTGTTTCTGAATTAACAATGTCACTCTCCATCCTAATGAAGAACTCAACCATATCATGGTCACTCTTGCCCAAGGGGCCACGCACAACAAGACTGCTAACTAACCCTACCTCATTACTCAGTACCCAGTCTAGAATAGCCTGCTCTCTCATTGGTTCCTCTACATGTTGGTTTAGAAAACTATCCCGCGTACATTCCAAGCAATCCTCTTCCTCAGCACCCCTGCCAATTTGATTCACCCAATCTTTAGTGTAGATTGAAGTCACCCATTATAACTGTTTTACCCTTGTTGCACACATTTCTAATTTCATGTTTGATGCCATCCCCAACCACTACTACTGTTAGGTGGACTGTACACAACTCCCACTAGCGTTTTCTGCCCCTTAGTGTTTCGCAGCTCTACCCATATCAATTCCACATCCTCCAAGCTAATGTCCTTCCTTTCTATTGCGTTAATCTCCTCTCACCAGCAACGCTACTCCAACTCCTTTTCCTTTCTGTCTCTCCCCTGAAAATTAAATATTCCTGGATGTTCAGCTCCCAGCCTTGGTCACCCTGGAGCCATGTCTCCGTGATCCCAACTATATCATATTCATTAATAACTATCTGCACATTCAACTCATCCACCTTATTATGAATACTCCTTGCATTGAGACACAAAGGCTTGTTTTTATAACACTCTTACCCCTTATACAATTATGTTGAAAAGTGGCCCTTTTTGATTTTTGCCCTGGATTTTTGTGCCTGCCACTTTTACTTTTCACCTTGCTACCTATTGCTTCTACCCTCATTTTACATCCCTCCATCTCTCTGCTCATGCTCCCATTTCCCTGCCACATTAGTTAAAATCCTCCCTGACAGCACTACCAAAAAAGATGATCTCATTTTTCAACATAGTACTATGCTCACTAAATCAGCATTATCTCTTTGAAGTCCCTACATTCTCATCACTAGTTGATTTCCCACTTAGTTTTGTCAACAGTTAACCTGGAAATGTTATATTTGATACCTACAGCTGAATCATCAATATAGATAATTGGGGCCAAGACACCTATCCCTACAGTATCCCGTTTGTTGCAGTGTAGCCTGCCAGCAAAAAGAGGATCCATTTATTCCTATTCTATTTTCCATCTGTTAACCAACTCTCACTTCCCGGTGGTATGTCACCCCCTATTACATATGCTCTAATGTTTTTCAGCAATCAGCTTTTTGCAAGCTCACCAAATGCTTTCTGAAAATCCACAGACCACATCCACTGGTTGCCTCTTATCTAACTACATCCTCCAAGAATTCCAATAGATCAGTTAAAAACAATTTCCCTTCAAGAAAATACAAGCAGAATTAGCATACATTTATTGGTTTTGACGTCACATGCCTTATTATAGATTCCAGTATTGTCAAACTACTGATGCCAGGGTAACTATTTGATAGTTGGCAGTTCTCTCTTTGCCTCTATTTAATGAGCAAGTGAAGTAAATGTGACCCATAATCTGCAGAAAGTATCCCTGGATCTTTGCTGGAGACCGACTTTTGAGAGCTCCACCGCAGGTGCCTACGGACTTACCGTCGCGGAGCCCGCGATCCCTTTACCAAGGATCGACCTCTGAGCTCCAACCGTGGGTGCTTGTGGACTTAACATCACAGAGCCCGCATTCTCTGGTCAGAGACCAACTTCGGAAACTCCAAGCCGCAGGAGCTTTGAACGCCCCAATGCGGGAGCTTCGATGGCCCCGATGGATGGTTCGGCTGCCCCGACCGCGGGAGAATAAAGAGGAAGAAGATTGGACTTTTTGCCTTCCATCACAGTGAGGAATGTGGGGAATCCGTTGTGGTGGATGTTAACTTTTATGTAGTTGTGTGTCTCATTGCGTTTTTTTCCCGTATGGCTGAATGGTAATTCGCATATCACTGTACCTTAATTGGTAGAGGTGACAATAAAAGGACCTTTGAAACCTTTGAAGATGTTTGGAAGATTAAAACAAAAGCTTCTACCAGCTCCAGTGAAACTCTTTCAAAACTCTGGGATGTAGACCAAGTCCTTGATACATTTTTTCAGCCCATTAGTTTCTATTTCTATTATTTTTATAAAAACTAGAAGGTATTTTACTTCCTCTGCACTGGACCTGTGGCTTTCACTATTTCTGGAGACGTTTTTGTTGTGATGTTTAATTCCTCAACTATTTCCCTATTCTAGGATTCAATATTAATTTGTTACCTCCATATTCTATTTAAGCATTGGTTTTAATTTATGATAACATTGCATGAAGAACATTATTAATTAATATTTAGGACCATTCATCATTAATATATGTCATGGTATTGATAAGCCTGCTCTTACCTCTGTCCATGTTATCTTTCACAGGAGTTTGGAATGACCCATCATCTCCATCTTCCCCACTTATTTCCTCCTCTTGATCATCTTCCTGACAATCTGAAGTTAACTTTTTCACCATAAAAGTTTCTCTCCTAAATCATTGCAGAAGATAAAATAGTTTTCCACCTTGGAATACACCAAAACCTAGCTCTTCTAATCATCAGTCAATGAATAGGCATACTATTTTTATGCTTTCCTCAGCATACATTAGCATATACAATGTCAATGTGCAGTTGCAGAAAACTAAAGCACTGTACACACACCGAGTTATATTAGCAGTAATTTTTACTTGGGCTAGGACAGATTAGTGGTAGCACACTTGAACTGTTACAATCTCACTCGGGCCAATCCTACCCAGGACTTCAGTATCAAACTTCCGTTGAGGCACCAGTGCAACACAGAAGGACTGCTATGGTGTCTGAGCTGTCACCTTTCTGATGCCCCATAAAGTGTTAATAAAATATTCCACTCCATCATAAAAGCAAGGGATTTCACACTGGTGCCTTGACCAATATTTATCCCCAATCAACATAATTACAACTCTAATGATCATGTTGTTACTTCAAACGTACTCGGATCCAAAATGTTTTGCTGTTGTGAAAGGCGAGAAATAAATGTGCTTCAAGATTTATCGGCTAAATGACACTTGGCTTGGAGTTGAATCCTAAACTATTTTGGATTATAGGCAAAGTTGTTCTTCCAGCACCACATCATTCATGCAAATGTCACCATGCAATCAGACCAGAGGATTTACAGCTAAATGCAAAGAGTGTCACCCAGATACATCATGGATCTTCAAACTTTGCAGTTTTGATATAAAATTAGAAAGACGCAAAATATTCTAATTTTATGAAGCACTTTGCAGGTCTGCAGGTTTAACAACGTACCTAATTGGTGCTGAAGCCTTGGTTCCACACGTCTTATCTTTTTTAGCGATTTGTTTAATTTCTGAGAGACGATGTCTCATGCAAGCAGTCAACTGAGGGTCCAAGCGCCATATGAAAATGCAACTGTGGAAAAAAAAAAGTAAAATATTGAATAAAGACATGTAATGATACTAAGATTAGAAAGTCTTTCTGATTCTGACTTGCTGTTTATTCATTGATATGTAAGTTTGCATGTCAGCACTCTCTATTGTGAAAAGGATATCTGAATAAATAGTACATTAAGTTGGGAAGCAAAGGAATGAGAAAGGTCTATCCACTGATCATATTTCAGAATTTTCAGTGCCGAATTGGTTACCTAGTGATTAACCAAATCTGGAAAAGGACAGTGCATTTCTCCTATTATAATGCAGCACAAATTGCATTGTGGCAATGTTTAATGATCAAAAGCAGAACTTGGCAGTTGCTTCAGTGACAAGGTGAAGTTATACATGTGGTGTTGGCTAACAAAATGGGGCCTTTCAATAATGCACTTGTCAACCAAGCATGCTTTGCAAGGAGGTTCTCCAAAAATGTAATGGCCATTCAGCAGAAAATTACTCACCTGTCTCCCGATACTGTTATTAGATATTTGCAGTCATGCGTAAATTTCATTCCAGTTACAATTTCTAAAACAGAAGAATAAGACCTAATTAGAAATGTTTTGTATTTTAACATGGTGCTTTAAAGTATTGCAAGCTATAAAGCTATGTCCTCTCGTATTTGATATTTCCATCCTGGGGAACAAGTTGTGATTGTCTATCCTATCTATGCCTCTCACAACTTTATACACATCTATCAGGTCTTCCCTCAACTTCCGATATTCGAGAGAAAACAATCCAAGTCTGTCCGACCTTTGTAGCCAATACCCACTAGTCCAGGCATCATCCTGGTAAACCTCCCTGGCATCCTTTCCAAAGCTTCCACATCCTTCCTGCACTGGGCGACCAGAAATAAACACAATACTCTTAACAAGGCTTTACTGTAATTCAACACACTTTTCAATTGACTGTGATTGCTTATTATGTACTGCGCAAGTGAAAATGGGCACCTCATAGACTTGCCCTGTGTACCCAGCCTTCAGGCAATTTAAGTAAGAATGCAAGAGCTGGTCAGATATTTAACAGGGAAAAAATAAAAAATAAAAATTGGTGTTAAGGAGTAAAAACGAATTCAATAAATCAAGTAACAGAATTAAAGCAAAAAAATAATTGCTTTGTAAGTGTAAGTAGATTACCTGAATGTCCAAACATGCTGGCTACACATTCTCCAGTGTAGAAGTCAAAGATAGAAATATTCTTGTCAGAACAACTAGTGGCCACAAATGTTCCGGAAGGATCCATCTGAACCTAAAATTTAAAGCAGAGAAAGTGCTAGGAAAGTAGACCAGAGACTACATACTAAATAACATTGATTAAAAGTCACCCAATGTGAAAATGCAAAAAAATAAAATCATACACAGAAATTAGTGATTTACTGCATAGGAAGCAATCATTGTTTATTGTGTCCACACCAATACAAAATGGGACTTAAATCCTACTTCCTAGCTCTTTAGCAAGAAGAAAGTGTGCTTGTTCTTTTTATATTAATGTTCTTTTTAAATCTTCATAGTCTAAAAATATTAACTTTCTAAAAGACACATTTTGCATTAATGTACTTGCATTCAAATGGTTTTATTATTCTAGCAGCAGAGGGCACCCCAGACCAACATTTGGTTTAAGATTAGGCCACTTGCTTCTGCTATTTCCTACAAAGAATTCGGGAACCTTGTACCAGTGTTGGAACAAAGACCTAGCCCTTAACATCGGTAAGACAAAAGAGTAGTTTGTCCACCGCAAGAAGTGGCAGCGAGTCGAGATGTGCCAAGACAATCCTGCCTTCAACAAAAAGGCTGCTGTAGACACATTAACCATGTACAGGAGAACCAATGTTCCATTGAAATAAGGATATTCCATTCTATAATGAACTTCTACCAAGCTTACTTATGCTCAAAACAATGTGAAATAAATGTTTCATTAAATTCTGAATTCCCATATATTCTGTTGTTCATTGTTAGGCGTTATATTGCAAACGAACTAAGACGATAACATAGCAGAAATTCTGCACTATTTCAGGTGCTTGAGATATGCAGTCCTTACTTTGAGGAGAATCCCATCTTCACTCTGTGAACCTTTGAAACATTTTTGTTGCTTCCCACTGTTAATGTTAAATACTCTGCAACATAAAAAAAAAGACTTAATGTTTTATACTTCCTTAATCTTCTCCTCTCAAATATATTTCTACACAGTTCTACAGGTACTGGCCAATACCTCATCTATATGCTGGAATCATCGTTTTTCACTGTGCAATATTATAGCACAGTCTGAATCCCACAGTATTTCTAGCACAGTCTATGGATAGGGAACTGGAATGCTGATAATAGTTACAACCCCAATTGAAATTAGCTAACGTATCAAGAACAATACATGGTAATCTAAAGCTTAAACGGCTCAGTTACTAAAATGGTTTTGCGATCTGTATCATGGATTTTCTATTATTTATATTATTTCCTTCTCAAAGGAATTTATTCTACATCATACAACTTGAGAGTTCTGATGTAACAGAAAAACAAAAGACCATTTCCCCCAAGGAGATAAGCATACCTAATATTTCTATCCTGGCAGCAGATAGCTGCATATTTTTGTGTGATATCAACATCCATGTCATACAGGGTGGTCTTTCCAACAACATGATGAGTTCTTGAGAACTGAACTTCATCGACAGACTGCAAAAACAAATTTAATTCAGTCTAAATACTAGGATTTAGCATAACTAACATTCAGTATTAAACTGCCCATGCTCAACAATACATATTTTGATGGAAACAATCATCAGCAAGAGATTTAAGGGGCGTCGCGCAAAAAATTAATGAAATGCGTGTGATAGAGAGGGCAAGTCTAGAGGGGTATAGACAAAACCTGGGCAAATGGAACAAGTGTAGATGGGGTGCACCTTGGTCAGCATGGAAGAGTTGGGCCTAAGGTTCTGTTTCCACACTGCATGACTCGCTGAATATGGCTAATGAGTTTCTTTACAGCAAACTTCCACTGCCACACAATTTTGCCAGGGAACAAATGTACCCGTAGTTTTCACAGAGCAGAAAATTGAAAATATAAGCCATAGTGAAATCATTAAGTGTGCTTTTACCTCTTCTTAGGAAAGCATTTCATATTTGCAAGCCAGAACATTAATCTGCAAAAAAAGCTTAACTTTTCAATGAAGGAAACTAACATTTAAACAAAAATTGTCCTCAATTTCCCTCATTTTCCATTGATCAACTATTCATAGAAACATAGAAAATAGGTGCAGGAGTAGCCTTCGGCCCTTCGAGCCTGCACCGCCATTCAATATGATCATGGCTGATCATTCAACTCAGTATCCTGTACCTGCCTTCTCTCCATACCTACTGATCTCTTTAGCCACAAGGGCCACATCTAACTCCCTCTTAAATAACTGGCCTCAACTACCTTCTGTGGCAGAGAATTCCAGAAACTCACCACTCTCTATGTTCCAGTCTTATACGAGTGAACATTCAACGGCAGGCATGAGATTCAGGATTTTGTTTTTGGAAAAATTTGAAGTCATGAGGGTAAAATCTTGGACCAGTAATACTTAACTTTACCAAGTCACAAGAATTGTGTTTATATGTGCAGTTCAAATTTTTTGTACTAATTCTTGGTTTTGAGAGATTCTCAGGATTCTAATAGCAGTAATTCAGAAGAAATAATAATCTTAGATGGTCAGTATATACTGCTCAAACAAGTCGTTAGCTTTTGGCATTATCACCTGATAATACATTAAGTAATGCACATCACTGCTACAGCTCTTTAAAATCCCCTTCAAAGAGGCCAAGCCACCACAAAATAAATGCAGACTACAGAGAGAATTAGAAACCAAAAAGGTTTACCTTATGTGCAGTACGAAAGTAGATACTTTTATCAGCTCCACAACTAACCATTTTGACAACATCATTGCAAGCTACAGGAAGAGAATTAAAAGGGACACAACATTGTCAAGCACTGGGACAAATCCAAGTCATTAGTAGAGGTTAAAAGTGGACATCAACACAGGAAAAGCCAAGTACTTTATACTTTACTGTCACCCAGAATCAATGAACCGTGGCATACACATTCAATAGATATTAAAAATATTTCAAAATGTAATTTTGTGTAATAAGCCCTTAAGCTCAATGTCAATTATTGATGAGGCAGTCATATTGCTTACAAAGTACCTGCAAATTTCACAGCAGTAATCGAGGAGGAATGGTCATCTAGTGTCTGTGCCAGGCTATACTGTTTGTCCACTTTTAATATATGAATTAGACGGTCTCTGCTTGCTGTTGCCAACAACTTCATGCCTTAAAAGAAAATTATTTAATTTTAAAAAAAACTGTAACAAAGGTACCAGAATTCTTAAGTACACAAAGGAGAGAATTATGTGATTATTCAGTAATTACATTGAATATGTAGAAAAAATACATTTGAATTTTGAATTATAATTATAAATGTTACCAATTACTCAAAAGTAGCAGGTAAAAACCCTCTTCCCTGGGATATGGCTGGATACAGAGGAGTCAGCTTAAACCAGAGGCAACACTTCAGGCACAGTTAAAGAAATATATAGAATTATAAAAGGACTGGACAAGCTAGATGCAGGAAAAATGTTCCCAATGTTGGGCGAGTCCAGAACCAGCGGCCACAGTCTTAGAATAGAGGGGAGGTCATTTAAGACTGACGTGAGAAAAAAAACTTTTTCACCCAGAGAGTTGTGAATTTATGGAATTCCCTGCCACAGAGGGCAGTGGAAGCCAAATCACTGGATGGATTTAAGAGAGAGTTGGATAGAGCTCTAGGGACTAGTGCAGTCAAGGGATATGGGGATAAGGCAGGCACGGGTTATTGAGAGCGGACGATCAGCCATTATCACAATGAATGGCGGTGCTGGCTCGAAGGGCCGAATGGCCTCCTCCTGCACCTATTTTATATGTTTCTAATTGCACAAACTTAAATCTATTTGGTATATTTTTCAAAATAATTAAATGTGGAATAAGAGATTAAAATGTTCCAAAATAAAAATCAGGATTATATGCGATTAACCTCGTAAACAGAGGGCAAAAATCACTCGTCCAACACAACCTTTGGGAGAGGGAAATTAAAAAAGGCCTATTGGCAAAATATATTAATTTAATGCAAAAGCATAAAAAAACTATTTTAAAGGATCAGAAGTTGCATCTTCAATGAGGATTGTGACCTCAAAAATGCATAGCGCTTGTAAAAGAACACTAAATCAATGCACAGCAGCCATAGGACGTTTTGTTCAAGCCTATGCAATGCAATAGGCTTCAAAAGAATAGTCCACCATGGCCTATCAGTACGTAAAATAGGCATTGTTCGTGGAACCATAACAGATAATCGTGGAAAAATGCATTACCAGTGAGGTGCCAGATGTTTCAGTTTCTGGCGACTCAGCTATTTACAATAACAAATGCAGGGGGAGGACAAGATTTAGGATTTAAGGAAATATCTGTTTTTATTTAAATACAAGAATTGGGAACAGGAGGAGGTCACAATCATTTGAGATTTAGACTGGGCAAGAAAATGATGTTGATCGGTTTCCCCCCCCCCCACCCCCCCCCCCCCCCCCCCCCCCCCCCCCCCCCCCCCCCCGCTATTGAGCTCAACTGAATTTTACTCACCAGTTTCAGGTTTAGAGTACTCAAGACACAAAATTTCAGAATCATGAGCCTCAACTTTCATTATTTCATCCAGGAACTGCAGGTCAAATATTCTAGAAACAGTTAAAAAATGTTTTAAAACACTGGGTTTGATGCAAAACACATTTGACTTCACAACTCATTGCACTCAGCTACTTATCAGGTCCCAGACTGCAACCAATCAAACTGTCCTCCACTTTTTCATGCTCAACTGGAATACATTTCCAATCATGACCACAAATGAAGAATAAGACAAGGGAAACGTTCAATGAGTTTGTAAATGCTATTGTCAAAGTCCTATTAACAATAGTCATAAAATATTTTATTTATTCACACATGACCACAGTATGTAATGATCATGTCAAATTAGGAAATAAATACAGTTCAGTTTGAGCAGAGGAGGGATGGGTAGATCAAAGTAAGGTGATAACTCTTTTTGAATCCATCAAACTGACAGAGGAACTTGTAAAGGCTATGAAATTCAGGCCAAGGGTGTATGAAATGCCCAGCAGATCAGGTAGTTAGGGAAGAAAATAATAATAGAATATTGACTGGCCTTGAGGGGGATACGACATATATTGCCTGAAGTAGATTCATATTGCCCGAGTCGAAGACGAGGGCAATATGGATCTAGTGAGGGCAATATATGTCGTATCCCCCGAAAGAGGACAGTCAATATTGTTATTATTACCCATATCAGACATCTAGAGGAAAATCTTCTGTCAAAAGTCGTGAACCTCTTCTCGCAGGAGGCTGCCATTTGCTTGTTTTGTCGAGAACAAATTCTAAATTTCCCACGCAGCGTCACATTGCCAAGTTCCCGGATGTGAGACCAGGGGAATATAAGACTATATTTACCGCTGTTTTAACACGTAAAGTCCATAGGCGTTCGCAAGAAAGGGGAATACAAGAAAATATTCCCGTTAACCCTGCTGGCACTCAAAACGAAGGGAATACAATTTTGTAAAAGCATAGCTCAGATGTGTGATATGGGTAATAATAATTTTTATTTCCCTATACATTTCCTTTATAATCACTTATTTGCCACAATTTTAATATCAGTGCCATCAGCAATGATCCTGCTACCTCTTTAAACAGTATGATACTGTAAAGGTTTTCAGTTTATGTAATTGCATATTACAAGCATTAGGCTCTTCACTTACAGTAAAAAATATCCTCATAAGCAGCAAAATATTTCCTTTAACCAATTGCTATTAAGTTGCTGAGGAAAACTTTCATTGTCATTTGTACCTCAGGGTCCCCATCCTATCTCCAGACGCCAGATGCTGCCCATCAGGGCTAATGGTTATGACCCGAATTCCTGATTTTGTCTCAGAAGTTCCTCCATTTTCCGTTCGGTCAGGATTGCTTGTTGTGTCTTGGAGGTACTGAATATTGCCATCCACATACACAATTTTGATTAAATCCTGGGGAAAAAAAAAGCTAGGGTCACAAATACTTCAAGTTCTTCACTCATTAGATTCCATTTTTCTGTTCTAATATGAAGATTGGTGCAAACTAAACATTTAAAGTCTGCTTTATTTTTATTCCCCAGTATGTTTCCCTATGTGACAAAGCCACTTTTTAAAAACACTGATATGAAAAAAAAAAATCACATTTCTTGTTTCTTATATTACCCATGTCAGAATTTTTTTGCAGAGGTTTTTGCAGCTTTTTAAAAACCGTTTGCAGGTCAATGGTTTATCACTACAATTCTCAATTTTAATGAACTATATTTTATTTATTTAACCTCTGCCATGCTGAAGAGGGGAATTCATTCATTTCAGTTGAGTGGAAATCTCTCTCCCTTCATATTTCCTGAGCAATGACACTATTAATAATTGCCCGATGGCCTGAACACAAAACTAGCTAAAACTATTTGTTTTCACATGAGTCTAGCAAAAACAAAAGCATGTTGGATTAGATCAACTACCAAGTTTAGGTGGAAATGGGAAGTAGAGGTTAAAACTCACTGTGCTATAAATATTACGACGGAATGAAGCAAATTGAATTTCAGAACCACCACTAGTATTCCACAATCGTATAGTATTGTCTGATGAACAAGTTAGAAAAGATGATGGTGGCAGACAAGACAGGTTATTATCTTCCAACTCTGGATAAACCTAAAAAATTAAAAAACGATTACTGCATTGTTTACACTGTGGGTTTTCAATACAGATAAAGTGGACACATTTTTACAAAACATGTTGGATTCAAGGCTATGGATTAGAGAACGGTGTGGAGGTAAGGTAGTGGGAAAGCAGCAAATTCCCAAAGTGGGATTGATTTATCAAATCTCCTGGAAGAGCCAACACTTACAAGGACATTGCAGGTTTAAAGAAAGAAACAAGAGATGGTGTGTATATATATATGTATATTGTTATCATACCTCTACATTCCATATACTGGAACTATGATACAACGATGAGTAAACCTTCCCGATTTTCTTAATGTCTTTTGTATCCCACACGTAGAGACTATGATCATTGTAAACACATGACAACCATCGATTGGAAGCGTCGAAGGCCATACCAATAATATCAGGATACATAGCAGCTGAATTCTTAGTGAATAAACGGCTGTAGAGAAATGTTTATATTATTTATTAAATATTTATACTTATGCTTCTTGTACGCAAGAATTTTATGACAGTAAAAATTGACCAATTTTTTAATTTACCTTGGTTCAATTCCTGCTGCCACATTGACTCCCAGACAATGAGGTTTGGGCAGATTGGTGATAAAATGGAGGTTTGTGGGGTTAAATAATTTCAATGTTCCATTGGAACAACCACAAAAGATGAAATCCTGGGTTGCGGCGATACAATTTGCTGCAGAGGTCTGTGGGGAAATAGGTGCAGGTAAAAGATGCTTTTTAATTATAAAATTTAAATATTTAAATTTGTATTAAAGGCAGCAGAGATCAGCATACCTCTAAATCCAACCATTTATCCAGTACTTTTTTCCCATTGAACTGGCAGAGAAGACCAGAACTGGTGATGCAAAAGGTGCTTTTTGCCATCTTCCCTTTACCACATGCCACTCCAGAGAAAAAGTTATTATGGAGCTCACCCAGCAATCCAGATCGTCCTATTAAGGGAACAGTAATATTTGCCTGGATTGGAAAACATACATGATTACACAAGGACACCACCAGGCACCCATTAAGATTGCTCAAAGACGTGATCAAAAGCAACTAACAAGTTCAGGATAAAATTCAGTCTTCATCTCATTTAATTTCAATGAAAACCTGTTGGGTCCACCAAAGAGTTATAATCTTATTAATATATAAAATAACAGAAGACCCTAACTAGAAAGTATATCACAGACTTGCTTTTGATCTTGGTAGCCAAGTTTCAAGATATTTTAAATTTTACGGTCAAATATAAGGAAATAACTGATTTCATCAAGAATAGCAGGAATGTGGGAAACTACGTTTCAGGATCCCTATCTGGTCGGAGAGGCAGCTTTTCTCCGGGCTGCACTTTCGACCCGTCCTCTCGGCCTACCAGCGGGCCTGGAGCAGCGTTTCCCGAGGGGACCGCCCAGAACCTCGGCTTCAGCGGCGGCACAGCGCTGGAGCGCTATCGCGGAGTGGGCGATAATTTGCCCGGGTCGCCACGCTGGAGCTCCGGTGAGAAACATCGCGAAGCTGCGTGACTGGAGCGGCGGCGCTGAATTTAACATCAGGTGCCTGAGATCTCTCACCGAGATTACCAGTGGTGGAGCTCCATCCAGCGCGGCCTTGGTGGCCTCGGAAGTCGCTGTCTCCAGTAAAGAAGCGGCCGTTCCAGGTGTCCCAAGCCGCTGAGAGGATTCTCCGACGCCGGAGCACATCACCCGGCGAGAACGGCCTGTAACGTCGGGCCTCCGTGGAGGCGACTGCGGATGCCTCAATGGGCCCCGACTATGGGTGGACATGGGATGGGGACTGGACATTATGACTTCCCTCATAATGGGAACCATTGTGGGGGGATGTTTTTTATGTTTAAATCTCTTTATTATTGTTAATCTTGCTGAAGAAGATTATATGGTTAGTACTAATAGCTAGCCCATTCAATTTTTCTAATTAAATTGTCAGGTTAGCGAAATAATTTATTGAAATGATAGCTTACAACAGTTATGAAAACAGCATCTTGAAATGAAACTACTCATCACATATCAGCATATTTGGCAAGACTAAAATGATTTTTAATATGGTGACAAGCATTGCATGCCAGATTAGAAGGCAATCTTAGACAATGATAATAACCTACCTTGCAGGTTTTGGAGTCACTCAGGTACCAGAACTTAACATGTCGGTTGCCAGCTGTGACAAAGTAACTGCTGTCTTCAGAAAACGAAACAGCCGTCACTTTACTAGAAATTTTATTAGATGCTACAATGGAGTTTTTCTGTAAAGTAAAAAGTATTTATTTAAGTACCAATGCACAACCTAGCCCTATACTCTATGTGATAATTTTTCACTAGAGAAAAAAAAAAGACAGTAGCGGACAAGGGCCTCGATATTCAAAGACTACCGAGGATTGGAATTTAGAACCAGACAGATTTTTTTTTTTTTTTTTTTTTTTTTTATTAAAATGGTGGGATAAGATATGGAGGATCTTGCCAGAAGATTGTTAGATTGCAGTTCCTCCCATCATTGATAAGACAGAATTGCATAATACGACGTAGGCCACTACAGAAAATGACGTTTAGTTTAGAGATATAATATAGCATGGAAGCAGGCGCTTTGGCCCACCGAGTCCACTTTGACGGTAGACAAAAATGCTGGACAAACTCAGCGGGAGAGGCAGCATCTATGGAGCAAAGGAATAGGTGACGTTTCGGGTCGAGACCCTTCTTCAGACCCGAAACATCTCCTATTCCTTTGCTCCATAGATGCTGCCTCACCCGCTGAGTTTCTCGAGCATTTTTGTCTACCTTCGATTTTTCCAGCATCCGCAGTTCTTTCTTAAACACAAGCCCACTTTGACCATCAATAACCTGTTCACACATTCTATTTTACGCCCACTTTCTCATCCACTCCCAAAACACCAGCGGCAATTTACAGACACCAATTTACCTACAAACCCCCATGTCTTTTGGATGCGGGAGGAAACCAGAGCACCTGGAGGAACCTCACGGGGAAAGGTACGGGTGAAGAACATGCAAACTCCACACAGACAGTAATGGAGATCAGGACCGAAACCATGAGGTAAGCAGCTCCACCAGCCATGCCACTGCGCCGCCCATCATACTGCATGATTAAGATATAATTATCTGGAATTTCATTGCTACTGCTGATTACTAGGTACACATACATTTGGAATACAAGTCTAGTTGAAATTCTGTTGGGTTTCATTCCAGACAGATTAATCACTTGGATTTTTATCCCACAACACACTTCCTTCAGGTTTAATTTCATAAACAATAGAAAAACGATTCCACTACATTTTGATAACAAAATTGTCATCCTACCTTCCAATCCCAGACATTCACAAGCTTGTCATGCTGGTAGCCTACTGATACAATATACTTCATGTTGGGTGAAAAAGCCACACATGATACTCCATATTTGTGGCACTGCAGTTCAGCCACTTGAGTCTTCTCAGCCACATCCCAGACCCGTACTGCAGGCAAGTGTCCACTCTGAGTTTAAAAATAAAATTACATCAGTACATTTGCGGAACATACACTGGGGAGCAATCAAACAATTTATCAGGTCACTGAATTTAGATATTTACTGATCCCGAATTGTAAAAATTGCATTTACACTTTGGGGCTCACGATCTGTTTAACTTACAGCTTATGAGTATACCTGAATATAAATTTTTATATGCCTTCCCATTAACTCTGCATCTCCTCCCTATATACTTTTAGTTTTACATTTTCATATGTAGTGCAAAGCTACAACTCATCTGTCCATCGTCCTGTGCACAATAATATGTTTGATTCCATGCTCGCATTCAATATGTAGTCATAGCGTGGAAACTGGCCCTTCGGCCCAACTTGCCCGCACCGGCCAACATGTCCCATCTACACTACTCCCACCTGCCTGCATTTGGTCTATATCCTTCTAAACCTGTCCTATGCATGTATCTAACTATTTCTTAAACGTTGTGTTAGTACCTGCCTCAACTACCTCCTCCAGCAGCTCATTCCATTCACCCACCACCATTTGTGTGAAAATTTTACCCCTCATGTTCTTATTAAATCTTTCTCTCTTCACCTTACACCTATGTCCTCTGGTTCTTGATTCTCTTACTCTGGGTAAGAGACTGCATCAGCAAGAGACTCTGTGCATCAATTGTAATTACACTTATTTACTTTCATGTTGGCCGAAGACAGACAGGTCAGTAGGAGAATTGAAGTGGCTAGCTTCTGCGAGTCCCTGATGAAGCATTCTTTCAGTCTGCAGACAATAGTATGCGACTTTGATGACATCAACTATTTGTAGTCCAACTTCAATTAACATTTCTTTAATGCATCTTTTTCATAATTATCAATCAAAAGTTAAATTCAGTGCTCAAATTTCAGTTAAAGTTAACGTTCTCAAATTAATCACTACATTTTGCAAAATTCAGGAATACAGATAACATTTCTTCAGGTTACCCACCCATTAAAAACTAAACAGAGAATGTAAAGTGAATAAAGTATGTCACAGTATGTCAGAAATCCCAAAAATATGCCAATCGATTTTTCTAACATTGTCAGTGAAGAGTAAATGGAAATGCCCAAGTTTAAAAATAAATTACAGAAACAGTTAAGTTTGTTTCAATGTACAATGCACTAGGTTTGGAGAATTCAATGGAAATAGAACAAACTATATCCAAGAGTTGAAACAAAAATGTAGTGCAATTAACTGGCTGCATTGAAATAAATTGATACACTTTGTCTCCTCACACTTATTTAGAAAGTTATATATCACAGAACCTGATAATAACATTCCAGACTGCAAATATTGCCTGCCACTTTAAGAAGACACTCACCTCCCCAGTAACTAAGAATTTTCCATCTGGTGAGAATGCCAAAGAACAGATTGTTTTCCTACATCAAGAGAAAACATCAAGCGAATATTTAAATCGAAGCACAGAATTCATTTTTAAACAGCATTTTATCAACGCCAAAGAATATTGAATACGCAAATATCCACTTCCTAGCTACTCTAATATTTGCACACCAGGAAAGGTAACATTCTCAGTTACCTGAAGGTCAACATAAAATCACAAATGCTTTATAAATATTTCCCAAAACTTCAGTAGGATGCCAAAGTGGGTCCCTTCTGTAACCACTACTGGCTTACTACCAAACACCTAACATTCCTCCTCCTACTTCTCTGCTAGTGCTGCTTGCCACCAACTTAGGCCAACTGACATGGATAACAAGAACCTATATATCAGATAAATTTCTATGGTTAGAAGAGTTTGTTACCACCAACCCAAACTTCCAACTAGTTTTAAAGAAATAGCAGATAGTTTAAAAGGAATAACCTTTTAAAAATCTGGTTAAAATCATCACTAAACTCATTACTAATAAAACAAGTCCAAGGAGTCTATGATTATCCAAATATTGACCGGTCAATATATTCTACCCAACTCTAATCTTAGTAAAATAGTAAAAATGTGAAATTAAAAAAGGACACTGCAACCTGACATGCAATGGCAAATGAGAGCTAATGTATTTTACAACATTAAATATCCTTCATCAACTCAACCTTTAAAAAGTAGTCATTAAGTAACTCATTGTGTGCCAAAGAGTTTTCTTTTGTGCATGACATGATTGGTTTGCTCCACTATAGACAAGTACTGTTTTTCTCCCGTGTCATGGAGCTGGATGCAAAATAAAATTAATTTATAGAGAAGAATGTGATTGCAATTATTTCCTGGTTAAATTTCACCACTGCAACTATTGCTCCCTTAGAGAGCTACCTGAGAAACCTGGTCATATTTGGAGACTGAATAAATATTTTGATTGCACTGTGGCGGGAGTAGTGCCAAATAAAAGTACCCTCCTCCAAGAGGTTCCTGCCAAGGTCACTTTTGATTTTTGCAACCTGCTCTTGTTGTACCTAACATCCCCATAACTTCCACCTAATTCTCTGCGCCAAAATTAGCGAGAATTCAATCTCTAGACACCCACACCACACACTGGGATTGTGTTTACCATTCTATTTAATTACCATTCCAATATTTTTCTTTGTGTGTCCTGTTGCACATGAAAGAAAATGTACAAAGGATAAAAACCCAGAAAGCAGTAAATTTGAGTTGGTGAGTCGATAAACAAAATGCTTGTTGAAATGAAGAGTCATGACCTACCACCCCCTCTTTGCCACCCAAAGCAATGATACAGACTAATTGCTTGGCTAAAGTTGTCTTATTTGTCATCTTACCTTGAGGCATTGAGAATATGACTCTGCTTATTCTTCTTTGGGTTGCAGAGCACCACCACGCACCTTGACAAAGAAAATTAGAACTCCATTTTGTTAGTTTCAGAAATTATTTTCTCATTTAAGAACACATTGATTCTCATTCAATGTTTGAAATAAACCCAACTTTGCATTTTCTCTGAGATCCCCCCCCCCCCCCCCCCGAGTGCTCAGATTTTCTCCCACTTCCCAAAAGATGTTTGAGTGGGTAGATTAATTGATTGCTGCAAGTTGCCCCCAATGTGTACGCTATTTGTAAATTGAAATTACAACAATTAATGTAAATAGAAAAATAGCACAATGCAGAATACAGCCTTTAGTGTTATTGTTACAAGAAGTGCAGATAAAAAAAAGTGCAAGGGTACAATGAGGTATTTTAGGAGATCAGTCCACATTCCTTCTCAAGAATCATGCATATTTAGTTATCAAATGCACTGTCATCCTCACACTTGCTAATTATGCTTCCTACTTTCACATGCAAATTGCCAATATGTATCACAATCAGCAAAGTTTCCAGAACCAATCCTTGTGATGCACCACTCACTATTCATGGCCTTCCAATTAAAAAAAGCCAATAATCTTAGTGCCTATTTTGAATGGGCAGATTGTTGAATATCAGTTTAAAATAAATCTCTTTAAAGCCAGCAACTGTTTCAATTATCATTCATGCATTAGCCACAAAAGCTGGGTCTACATTGCCACTTACCCTGCCGGATATGCCACTAGCCCCGTAGTGAAATCACAGGCTAAACTACTGCTGTTGGATGCTGTAATCCCAAGGACTTTGTCCAGCGTAATCTATAAGAAAATAACAGCAAAACACCCAGATTACTTTGTAAACTGGATCATAAATTGTATTTGGACAGAGCACAGAGAATTCCAAATGTTGGAGCAAACACAGAATCTCTCCACATCATATTCTTCTAAATATTTATCCCTTCCCAAAAATCACAAAACAGGTTAAAAATGCATTTGTTGAAATAAGGAACTGCAGATGCTGGCATATTATACAAAATATGGCAGTGCTGGATTAATTTAGCAGCTAAAGCAGCGTCTCTGGAGACTGTGGATAGATGACATTTCGGGTTAGGACTGAAGAAAGATCCCGACCTGAAACCTCACCTATCCATGTTCTCCAGAGATGCTGCCTGACCTGCTGAGTAACTCCAGCACTTTATGTCTTCTTAAAATTGTATTTATACAACTCAATATGTCTGAAAGTAGAAATAGGGAAAGAATAATCAGCTAATTAAATCAAATAGATGAGACAAAATAAAATTGCTTAAGTTTTTTTTAAAAATTGCACTGCTGCTACAATGCATACAATCTGTAGTTACTTAGTAGATTGAATACGCTCTCTCCCAGACTTCTTGGACAGTCTTTAAACATTGAGAACTTGCTTCTTGTCCGCTTTTGTGCATTCTGAGGTGGCAAGCATTCCGAGTTGGCAGGGCAAGTGTCTCAGCAATTTGCAAAGTGCAATTTTTGCCAAGCTGTGTATGCTAGGGTTCTCAATGCCATTCTGAATTATCCTTCTTCACTGTGAAATCATAACATTACCCTGATGTGTAGTCCTAATGGTAATTTACTTAATTAACATTGGAAACTTAATTTACTTAATTAACACTTCCTCACAAAATAATAGATTGGTAGATAAGTGTAAATAAATATTTTTAGTGGGAGAAAGGAAGAAAACTGGTGCGGTAATGATGTAATGAATATATATAATATTGGGATTGATTTATCAAATCTCCTGGAAGAGCCATTGCAGGTTTAAAGAAAGAAACAAGAGATGATATATAAAGTCTATCCCATCTATTAAAAAGTCAAGAAATGTAGCACCAATCAAAGTGAAAAATACTGTGCAGATTGCAATATTATCCTCACAAAAATGAATGTTAGGATAGAATATTTGCTGCAAAAATGGAAATTACCCAGATTATTCTTGTTTTTAAATAGCTTACTAATAGATGCGCAAACCCATGTCAAAAACCTCCATATAACATGACCATGTGGAATGTTGGAGGAGCAGCACTGAAGAACTGAAAGTAAACCTACGAGGAATACCTGTGGTCCGTACCAGTTCTTCACAGAAATACAAGAAGTACTGGAATCACCAATTAAGTAAACAAATCGAGAAGAAATCGAGAACAATTTTGGATTTCCCTACAGATTCAAAGAGTTGCACAGCTGATTTAAGCATTGATCTTGCATCATAGTAAAAATGATGTACAAGCACTCTTCTTAAGACGCATATTCCCATGTTGTGAATTGGATGTAACGCAATTGATAAATTAGGTAACATTATTTGAATTACGTGGGCAGCAGTTTATAACACGATTTAGATCAGAAAACTAGACAACTACTTAAAAGTTACTTTAGAAATCGACAAGCAAGAAAAAAGCTGTGTGGCAAATAAAAGCGGTGTGGCAAAAAAACAGACGCAAGGAACTGTAGATGCTGGTTTTCACAAAAGAACACAAAGTGCTGGAGTAAGTCAGTGGCTCAGGCAGCATCTCTAAAGAACATGGATATGTGACACCTTCTATCCATGTTCTTCAGAGATGTGATTGAAGGGCCTGTCCCACTTATGCCACTTTTTCTGCGACTGCCGGCACCCGTCATAGGTTGCCGAAAATTTTCAACATGTTGAAATTTCAGCAGCAACCAGAAAGACACTACGACTGTTTGGGTGACTAGGAGACTACTCACGACAAATCAGGCGACACCCTGGCAACATGTCACGGGGTGAAGCCTGTATGGTCGAGAGCAGTCGCCCAAAGAGTCGTACCTTATTCTGGTCGCCGCTGGATTTTCAACATGTTGTTATTCCAGTACTGAGTTACTCCAGTACTATGTCTTTTTGTAGAGAGAACAAATTGTTTCGATATAACCACCACACAGTAATCAGACAACATTGTTTCTTAACAACACAGACTGTCCGTTCCACTGGTGGCCATGGAAATTGACAAGCACTCACCTCTATTGGCAAAAAAAAAGTGCTAGCAGAACTCAACAGGCCAGTCAGCCAGTGTGGAGGTAAATGAACAGGTAACATTTTGGGTGACCAAAAATGTTGCCAGTTGATTTCCCCGTGCAGGTGCTGCCTGGCCCAAGTTCTTCCACACTTCGCTTTTTGCTCAGGATTCCAGCAGAGCTCGAAATTAGCGGTTGCCCGAGTGCCAATGACCACCCAAAGTGCCGCCGGGCAACCTAAATGCCGAGTCATTTTGCCCGGCTTGGCACTGCAGATACTGGTTTATACCAAAGATAGACACAGAAAACTTGAGTAATTCAGTGGGTCAGGCAGCATATCTGGAGAAAAGGAATTTGTTGGCGGCGGCGACATAGTGCGATACAGGGTGTGGGGTGACGGAGGGTCGGAGCGAATGACGGGCCCCGCACAGCAGCGGCCAAAGATCCTATAGGATCTATAGGATCTTTGGCAGCGACAGCGGCTCCACCACCTCCTCCAGCACCCTGCCCGCCTTGATAGCGGGCGCTGCTTGCCAATCCGCTAATGGCAATACCGCCTTCAAAACAAACCTTCCCACACGCCGTCTCCCCTCCTTCCGCAGTCTATGGCAGCTGCACCACTCGGCCCTGCACCTTCCTGTTGGCTGGCGGAGGAGGGGAGGCGGTGGCGAGGAGATCCCAACTGTCTCCCCCCAAGGCAGCAGGTCGATGATACCGTCCCTGTCTGATGAACGCTGACCTTCCTTCCCCCCCCTCCCTCTCTCTCTCTCTCTCTCATGCCTCCCTTATCCTGGGACCCTTCCTCTCCACTGATCCCCATTCCCGCCTCTATTCAGACCTCACTGACATCCCCTGTGCTCCCCTCCCCATCTATTCATCCTGCACCGATCTCCCTATCCACCTCGCATTAATTCTCCTGCCACCCCCCCTCCCCCCAATCCAATGAACTGGTTCCCCCAATTCATCCTGTGATCACCCCCTTTTCCATCCATCCAGCACTGCCTCCCCCCATTCATCCTGTACTAATCCCCCACATTCATCTTTTACTGATCGCCCCATTCATTTGAGCACATTATCGATCGCGTCATACAAGCAGTCTTAAATTGACCATCTAAACAGTCATTTGGCAACCTAAAAAGCTGCCTAACTTGCCCGGCTGGGAACAGGTAAAAAAAGGTAAGTGAGAGCCTTATGCAATGATACTTAATTAAACAATGATATAGCCTTTAGTAATTTTCACCCACCATAACAAAAATAGACTTAAAACTATTATAAAGTCCTTTACTTTGAAAATCTTGTGGGAGAAACAAAACTTTGTTTTTGCGGAGTCTGAAACTCTCAGTCCAAACACTCTATTCCCCATTAACCACATTTTTCTAATGTAATTTTCTCTAACATGGAAAGTCTTTGGACCACATCTATTGCATTATTAACTACCCAAGTTACAACTGTAAATACTAATGTTCATTACATGTACTGTGACTGACTGGTCTAAATACCAAGTTTAACAATAAGGATTTTTAGTTCCTTGATCAGGTCCACAAAAATATTCTTTAAATTGCCCATTAAACGCACCTTAACTATTTAGTGCACATACGGTTCACATATAAAGAGGGGTCAAATAAAGCTTTCAATTGTTATACACTTAAGAATATTATAACGTATCAAAAGACGAGCAACACAAATATTAAGCAATTTTCATTAAACTGCTGCAAAATATTAAACACAAAGCCTGCTTTTTTTTAAAGTGCCTTCACAAAATACTAGAGTGCAATATAAGCACACTGATGGCATTTGGTGTTATTTTTTAATCATTTGAAAAAGATATATGGCATTAGTGGGTTATTTATACCAGTCACCAACCACAGTTATCAACTTTCACAAATGTAATTTAAAACATGTTTAAATTTCATTAGTTGAGAAGTAAACCATACAAGACATTTAGAGTCAAATGCTGAGGAGTGGAAACAAATGTGAAGTACTCCTGCCACAGTTTAGGATTTATTGGCTTAGGATCAGATTCTTGTGGTTTTAGGCCACACACTGGAAGCTTAACAAAGTCAGGGACGCCTCCAAGCAAAACTGCAGATCTGGTGAGTTTTAAAAGGAGCATTTTCTATAAAGAGATGAGATTAAGCTGAGCCCTTTTCTCTTGATGTTTACTCATTTATACCCCTTGGAGACCATTGAACCAGAATATGAAGATAAACTACCACCTTCCTTTTCTTTATGTGCTCAAAATCAATTACTCATGTAACCCTTCACTGTAAGATCTCATGTCTTCCATCATGACATGCCAAATTTTATGCTGTTCAAATCATAGAATCGAAATCAAATTCACAGTAAGATATTTATAAATATCATAGAACATTCAGTTTATGATGAAAAGTCTGTCCCACTCCAATGCTTCCTCTGCAAAAGCTCCACCGCTGAGCCACTGTGACCGCCCGGACAGACCAAATAAATTATGACATTTTGCCTCCTGGGTGCAAAAGTCAAAGATGTATTGAGCAGCCACAGAACTTTCTGTATTTTGAGAGTAAACAGATATTCGTTTTTGGCCTGTTGTATAATCAACAACATAGGAAGAAGTACAAATGAGGTCTTTCAGGAAAGAGATCAAGCAAATGCTCAAAGGTGATAATATCCAGGTTTTACTCCCAGCACCACACAGCAGCGAACCAGGAGTAATAGAGCAGATAAATTCAGCATTTTACAGCCCCAATGCAGATTAATGTATGGCTGTGGCAGCAGATTAATGTATGGCTGTGGCAGCATTGTACGAGGGCAGCTTTAAGAGTTATGAGAATTTGGCATGAAGGGTTGAAATTGGGCAGGTAGAATGATTTTATGCAGTAACATTTGTGACAGTATTCATAATTCAATTATATTTAGTTATATGAAAGGACAAAGAAAAATGAAAAGTAGGAGTTACAATCCTTAATTTGGGAAATGCATGGAATCATTTTTTTCTTTGCATATTAATAAAAAAGCATTAATCAATATTAATATACAATAGTATTAATGATTGATGTTGGCTATTAAGCAATGTAATAAATAATGTATCATTGTTATCCATTACACATTTTCCTATGCATATTGTCATCCAGGGCACCTCAGCCACTGGCTCCATTCCCAAAGAACTCTGGTACATTTGATATATATCATGTCACTTCCAGAAATCCATAGTGACATTATCTAATCTGGTTAATATTTTCTAAGTGTTCTGTTACTTCATCATTCAGTCCAGTATTTGCCCCACAGAAATACAATCTGTAATTTATTTATTTTTTAATTGTTTTTAAATGTAGCAGGGTAATGCACACCAATCTCCAATCTGCTGCAACATTATATTATTCCATAATGTACAGAATTCTAGAAAATTATTAACACATTAACTGTTCATCACAGAAAATATATATTTACCCAATCTGACTTTTGTGGGACTTCAGGTTATCAGAGACTGGGATGTGATTAGTGGAGTTAGCAGAAGCTGCAGAAGATAGAATCGGGAAAGGAACTTGGAGCGTGGGACAGAATAAGGGAAGATATGACTTGGTGGGAATGGAGGAAAATGAGGCCAGATGACAATAGTGTGTGAGTGATGGGTAGATGGTACGGGTGAAGAAACTGGGCGAGTGGGAACAGGCCGTTGTAGTAAAGAATGGCAATGAAAGAGGCAGAGGGCAGTCTGGTCAGTGTGGAGAAAATAGGGGAATTGAAATGGCAGGCATTTAGGAGCTTCAGGTGCCCATGCGGCAGAGCACAGATGCTCAGCAAAGCAGTCACTTAGTGTGCACGGTCTCACTGCGTGGGTCCTAGCCTCTTGTTATTCCTTCCCATCTCTGCTCCACCCCATTCCATTCCTCCTCACCTGGATCCACCTATTGTGTCAGCTATTGCCAACCCCACCATACTGGTTACATCCTCTCCACTCTTTCAGTCCAGAGGAAGGGTCATGACCTAAAAAAAAAAATCAGCTACCCATTTTCTTCCACTGATGCTGACTGTCTTAAGTTCCTCCAGTAAATTATTTTGTGTGGGAAGTAATTACAGACATACCAGTCTTCATTGATTGTCCACCTCAACCTCCTGGTATATCAGTTCAGTTCTCCACCCCCAGATTCCAAATCATCTGCCACTGTTAAGTACATGCCACGTTTCCACCATTACCTCTCAGCTGCATACACCAGTGTCTTGGCCCAAACATGGACAAAACAGCCAAATCCCTGATGACAGCTGAGAGCAACTGGCATAGACATCAAGACAGCATTTGATGGAACATGATATCGCAGAATCTCAGTAAAACAGAAAACAACAGGCATCAAGTGGTGAACACTGCTATGATTGAGTCATATTGCATAGAAGGTGATTGTCGTGAAAGGATATCAACAATTCCAGACCTAGGAGATGGACCTTACCAATATCAGTTGCATTATCAATGACATTTGTACCATCATAAAGTGGGGATATGTTTTGATGACTGCACTATGTTTCATTTCTCAGCAAAGAACAGTCCAAAGCTGCATGCAACAATCATACAACATTCAGGCATGAAAAGACAAGTGAAAACTAATAATTATGCCAATAGAGGCAGCAATGACTGCCAACAGGAGTCTAACACTAGTTCCTATCATCAATAGCATTACTGTCACTGCACCATAAATATCCTGGGAGGAGTTGTTACCACTCACGGAAACTAAACCAGGCTCTTGCCCACCAATCCTCCACAGAAACCCCTAGAATCCCCTTGCCAACTTCCTCCACCCAAGCTGCCATACACATACTCCATTGCCATTAAGCCCACTGTCATATCCAGTTTCTGCGCAATCTCATAGAGCTCGAAACCTCTCCTTCAACCCCCACTCCCTCTACTAACCCCTAGATGACCTCATCCCACAAGGAAAGGGTGTTTACGTCGCGGCCCTGTTTCCACCGATCTTTTAACCACTACGCACTAGAAGCCACTGTATGCAGATGCCGATAGGTGTGTTCAGCTCTGGCTGAACAATTTCTAATTGTGATGTGGACTAGATAAGAAGACCTAATCTCTCAACCCCCCCCCCCCCCCATCAGAATTCCAAATGACCCTCATCCTCCTCCTTCAGTCACTCTTCCTGTCAACCCCAATCCCTCATTCACATCCCCAAAAATCCATGCCAAGTTACGTTCCCAACGAGTCCAAACTGTCCCAACCTTTCTAACCTCTCCTATTTGCTCCTGTGACTTCATCCACCCCACCCATTTCCCATCTACCCAGATCCACTTGCCCACTGACTCCCCCAAGCCTCTCCCCAGCCCAACCCACTTGCCTCCCTAACCTCAGTAGCGCAAGCTTGCCTCCCCATCTCATCGTCACCCACCTACCTCACTGAGCTCTCAGTATCACCCACTTACCCTCTTGACCTCCCAGTCCTGCCCACTTGCCCCCCACCCTTCCCCAACCACTGACCTCCCAGCCCCTCCCACTTGCCTCCCCACCTCATCGGCCCCACTCAGGCCCCAAATCCTGCCAATTTACCTCAAGCCCCGCCTCCTCAGCACCATTCCATTTGCCCCCCTCACCCACACACCCCACTGTCCGCTCCTCAGCACCACCCAATTTGGACAGCTCCCCACTCCATTTTCCCCCACCTCTACTCCTCCCCACTCTTCCGCTCCCCATCTCACTGTCCCCCTCCCACCTCACTCTATCCCCCACCTCCACCCCACCAGAAGAAAACAAATTACATGTTGGCGAGAGGATTTGAGTATAAGAGCAAGGAGGTCCTACTGTAATTGTACAGGCCCTGGTGAGACCACACCTGGAGTATTGTGTGCAGTTTTGGTCTCCTAACTTGAGGAAGGACATTCTTGCTATTGATGGAGTGCAGCGTCGGTTCACCAGGTTAATTCCCGAGTGGCGGGATTGACATATGATGAAAGAACGGATCGACTGGGCTTATATTCAATGGAAATTAGAAAGATGAGAGGGGATCTTACAGAAACATAAAATTCTTCAGGGATTGGACAGGCTAGATGCAGGAAAAATGTTCCCGATGTTGGGGAAGACCACAATTAGGAGCCACAGTTTAAGAATAAGGGGTAGACCATTTAGGACTGAGATGCTAAAAAACTTTTACCCAGAGTTGTGAATCTGTGGAATTCTCTGCCACGGAAGGCAGTGGAGGTCAATTCACTGGATGTTTTCAAGCGAGAGTTAGATATTGCTCTTAGGGCTAACAGAATCAAGGGATATTGGGGGAAAAGTAGGAATGGGGTACTGATTTTGGATGATCAGCCATGATCATATTGAATGGCAGTGCTTGTTCGAAGGGCTGAACGACCTACTCCTGCACCTACTTTCTATGTTTCTCCCCCCAACATCGCCACTCTTCCCCCCCCACCTCAACTGCACCACCCCATTTGACCCCCACCCACACTTCCCCACCCTCACCTCCCCCACTCTCCTGCACCACACTCCATCACCTCCCCATCCCCCCCCCCCCACCTTCCCCTACTCAGCACCACCCCAGCCCCTCCGCACCACCACCACTCTCTCCCCGAACCTCACCCCACTCCCACCCACTCTCGTTCACCACACTCCACCACCTCCCCATCCCCCCTACCGCATCACCCCATCCCCTCCGCACCACCACTCCCACCTCCCCATCCCCGCTCCCCCCGCTCTCCCTCCCCTCCTCAGCACCACCACCTCACTCTTCCCCCCCCCCCAACTCCTCACCCATTCTCCTTCACCATTCTCCCCCCCACCCCATCCCCCCCTCCACCACCCCACCCTCCCAACTCCTCACCCACTCTCCTTCACCACTCTCCCCCACCCCACTCCTCAGCACCACCCCACCCCCCCCCCACCCTCCCCCCAACTCCTCACCCATTCTCCTTCACGACTCTCCCCCACCCCATCCCCCCCTCCACCACCACCCCCCCACCCTCCCAACTCCTCACCAATTCTCCTTCACCACTCTCCCCCACCCCACCTTCCCACCAACTCCTCACCAATTCTCCTTCACCACTCTCCCCCCACCCCACCCTCCCACCAAACTCCTCACCCACTCTCCCCCCACCCCACTCCTCAGCACCACCCCACCCCCCCCCAAATCTCCTCACCCCACCCAAATCTCCTCCACCACCTCCCCTTCCCCCCCCTCCCACTCTCCATTTACCCCCACCCTCAACCCCACTTTCTCCACCCCCTACTACCGCCGCCACCACCACTCCCCACCCCCCCCCCCCCATCTCCCGTGCCCTCTCACCCGCTCGGCGACGTCCCTGGCGACCGGCCGCGACCTCCTGAGGCCGAGGGCGGAGGGAGATCGCAGCAGGTTCCTGATGCGGCTGGTAATGCTGTTGCCGTCCGCGGCGGCCGCCGCCATCCCGCCCGGCGCCTCTCGCCTCCCCGACCGGGAGGGGAAAAATAAAACTTTCCAACTGCCGCAAGAACAACCTTAGAAACTCTACCCGGAGTAGCCCTGCGCCAAGACACTGATATCTTTGGCCCTGCGCTCCCAGCGGCAGCGCAGGAAAACTTGTATAAAACTTTTATCTCCGCTGTTTATTCGCGGCGGCGGCGCGCGCTCGTTCACGAGCCGAGATTTAAACTCCAGTCTCCAACGGTCGGCGCGGCGCGCGGACTCCCCATTTAAACTCAAGCGGCGGCCGCTGATTGGACAGGCGCGGGTGATGGGCGCACGGCCTGTCCAATCCGCGCGCGGCCCTCCTCTGCTCATGTTCCCGCCCCCTTTCGTCCTGTGATTGGTCCGAGCCCACCCTGGCAACTAGATCAACCAATAGGCTTCGCTGAATCAAGGCAAGGCACCGCCCAAGGATCGTCGATCCTGCGCAATCCAACGCACGGAGGTGTAGTACGTAACGGAGCGTCACGGCCGCCATCTTACAATGCAAAACGCCACTTCGGTTCTGTCTCTGGCAGTGTATTCACTGTTGTTGGCCAACAGTGTGTGATAAAGCTCACCTATCACTTCATATATTTTAGTTAATTTTATTTGTAAATGTTTTCCCCCTGTGTAATCTATCTGTTTCTGCCCATTTCCCTCCCATCCTTCCTCCCCAGCACCCTCCTTTGTGCACTTTCCCTTGTATTGATTTAACACACGCTGTGCACAAAATTAAATTTAACTTATATATATATATATTTAACTTATATATATATATATATATATATATATGTATTAATAGATACATAGATCTCAAAGTTCCTGCTCATGGATCAGAAGCTACTTTGATTTAAAGCAACACTATTTCTCTCTTTATCTTATTTGTCAGATGATGTACATAAACCATAAAGGCAATTATATTTATAAATATATACATATAAATATATATATATATATATATATATATATATATGAATGTGTGTTTATGTGTAAGAGGCAAGTTAGAGATACATAGATCTCAAAGTTCCTGCTCATGGATCAGAAGCAACTTTGATTTAAAGCAACACTATTTCTCTCTTTATCTTATTTGTCAAATGATGTACATAAACCATAAAGGCAATTATATTTATAAATATATATATATATATATATGCATATGTATAAATATATTAATTCATATATATATATGAAGCAACTTTGATTTAAAGCAACACTATATCTCTCTTTATCTTATTTGTCAGATGATGTACATAAACCACAAAGGCAATTATATTTATAAATATATACATATTATGTATGCATATGTATAAATTTATTAATTCATATATATGTATATATGTTTACAAAACTGCACACAAAAATATGACATGGGGTCAAATTTCAAATTCCTTAAATAAAGTTGACAAGCTATTGGGTTCATGACTAACATAGTATCAACAACAAATATAAGAAAAGATAAAACATTGATGGCAAGTTTCCGAAAATGGCATCAGAATACACAAATACATTTTGTGTAACGGTTGTCGCGTGACCTGGTTGGCACAGTAGTGCACGTATTTCTTATTCCTTTCCATGTTTATGAATACCACATGGAACAATAACTTTGCAAACACCATTTCCACTTCATTCACCTGATCATGCAGTAAAATACTGCAACCATCTGAGTGGACACTGCATGTGATCTAAATGGTACATTACCTTAGAAACATAGAAACATAGAAAATAGGTGCAGGAGAAGGCCATTCGGCTCTTCGAGCCAGCACTGCCATGCATTGCGATCATGGCTGATCGTCCCCAATCAATAACCCGTGCCTGCCTTCTCCCCATATCCCTTGATTCAACTAGCTCCTAGAGCTCTATCTAACTCCCTCTTAAATCCATCCAGTGATTTGGCCTCCACTGCCCTCTGTGGCTGGGAATTCCACAAATTCACAATTCTCTGGGTAAAAAAGTTTTTTCTCACCTCAGTCTTAAATGGCCTCTCCTTTATTCTAAGACTTCTTCTTTCGTGTGGCGTGCACAGTCTAAAGTTGTTGGACTTGTTCTATTTGATCTTCCGTTTGTGCACTTTGAGTTGATTGCATTAGTCGAAACGGCAGACCACATGAAGGTTGCAATCTTCCACCCCATTCTAAGGCTGTGGCCCCTGTTTCTGGACTCACCCAACATTGGGAACATTTTTCCTGCATCTAGCTTGTCCAGTCCTTTTATAATTTTATATGTTTTTATAAGAAACCCCCTCATCCTTCTAAACTCCAGTGAATACAAGCCTAGTCTTTTCAATCTTTCCTGATATGACAGTCCCGCCATCCCAGGGATCAATCTCGCGAACCTACGCTGCACTGCCTCAATCACAAGGATGTCCTTCCTCAAATTAGGAGACCAAAACTGTACATAATACTCCATATGTGGTCTTACCAGAGTTACCTTATGGATCTGAGTGACATAGATGGCCGATGAGACAGTGTGTTGCCAAATTGAAGATTGACTCAGTTTCTTAGTTTTGATGACCAATTTATGTAAAGAAGATGTGAAATAGATGTATATATACACACACACATATATATTTCTCTAGTTTCTTTCTTGTGATTTCCTCTAATTTGTTTAGCAACCTTTTTCTTTCAATCTCTCTCTCTGTCTATATATATACATATGAAATCCTAATATTGTGAATAAAATATCCATGAACACAATGTCAAGATATTTTTCCATTCTTTCATTCTATATTAGTGTAATACAATGTAGTGCATACATACCTACATAATTAAATTCAGCCGATAAGTTGGTTAAATAACATGGGGACTTTCTTGCTTTTTTTGAGACATGGATTTTTAAAATGTGAATGTCTCATAACGACACATTTGTGGGACAGCAGTATATTGCACCAACCCCCACGATTTCAAATAATTCTAAATTGAATTTCATAAACAAGGAGAACACTTTTTATTTCCGTAATTCATGGTAATATTTACATAATTTACATCATTTTGTGTGCGAGATATACAGGGTTGCAGTGTTTCGCAAATCAACTAACCAATGAAAGTGATGTAAAATTCACCATATTTCAAACAATGATAGCCCCACCCCTTGCTTACCCCAATGAACAAAACCTGAATTTATTAATCCAGAATATCCAGGGGGTTGGGATAAGTGTAATATTAAAATGACATGCAAGGTGTCAAGCATACAGCCCAGATAACCCATTATTTCCTTCAGTTAAATATTGGGCAGGTAGCACAATTATCATATGCCACTCAACTATTATGTTTGTATACATCACAGACTATTTCTAACCCCCCCACCCCCTCAAATTCCTTTGGCAGGTTGAATAGAAATATCCCCAATCTCGTTGTTTTATTAATTGAACACTAGATGAACATCCTCAAGGAGTGTAATCAGATGGAAACTGATTCAGATGTGATGTTTAAGAGATTGTTCAAAGAAGGGGCATATTTTAAAGGAGTGACAGAGATACATCTGAAGACAAAGTTTAATATAGTTATTGTGCTGATACTGACTCCAGCCAACTATGTAATAAATATCATCCATTCCGGAGGTTTAATTTTTCAGATGCCATTTAAACTTCACTTGGATTTCAATCACTTCAATGTAAAAGTAATTAGGAATGGGGAGCAATTTTCCCTTGGTACATATTAACTGTAATATAATAATGTATGCATGTTGGTAGGTGCCATCAAAACAAAGATATGTTTATCATTGCGTTATGAATACCACATAAAATATTATGTACTCCCAAGATCATATTTAATAGAACAATATTGCTTAAATATATAGTTATTGGACTTTACATTTTGGAAAAATCCCAACAGAGAGGAAGACAGCAAAATACTGAAAATATTGGGTATGAAAATGATTTCAAGACAATTTGTTAGGAAAATAAAGGAAATCGTAACAGAATACTTATACAACTGAGTGAGTATAATTTTATGAATGAGAAATTGTTTTCAACCAATTGATGACTTCTTTGATAAAGTAACTAGCATGTTAGACAACAAGGAAGCCAATGGGTGTAACAAAATTTGGTCTGTGAAGTGCCCCATAAAAGATTACCGCATTAGATAAGCACCTGTGGACTTGAACGTAATAGGTCAAGTCCAGGGGGTCAGATATGGGGCTTTATGTGTGGGCCAGATATATTGTCAGTGCAAAGGGGCTAGAAGCAAGGCCAAGCGTGCATCCAGAGTCAAGGTCTGGAATAGTACTAGGTATGCAGTCAAAGCTGGGACAATGGGAGTGTTCAGCACTGGGAACCTAAGCAGGTAAGCAGTAAAGGGGGCCAGGTGTTAGGCTGGATTCAGAGTCAGGAATGAGAGAAGGTATGCAACTGGAGTCAGGGTCAGGAGTAGTACCAGGTATGCAGTGAGACCCAGGTTGGTCAATATGGGCCAAGTGTTTGATTATAATCTGATTTCCATACATGAATATACTAAGATCATTCATGTGCTGCACCTGTTGATCGGAGCCTGGCTCTACTGTGGAATGTAATTAGGAAGGTAATTTAGCCTAACCTTATTCATAGCTAATCCAATTTAAAGCATAAATATTGCATTCAAGTGTAAGCTAGCAGACTCGCTACAATATGCACCAGATTGCAAAATTTCAAGCTGAAAAATGCAAAAGTTCCGTACCAATGGGAGGGGGGGCACCCCTCTCCAATAACCCCCCCCCCCTCGGTCACTACTGTCCCTCAGGCTTGGTCCCTCGCAATTTCTCACACCCAACTCTCACCCAATGTTGGCAGCCCTGCTGAGGAGTAGGCATATAAACAGTAATATTAATCAGGAGGACAGTGAAACTAGTTGGAAAACAACAGGTGGGGGAGGGAGACGGAAAGCAAGGTTAATACTCCCGCATTTTGTGTCTGTCTCCAGTGAATAAAGATAGACAAGTGTTGGAATGACTCAGCGGGTCAGGCAGCATTGCTGGAAAATATGAACAGTTGAGGTTTCGAGTAAGGGTCCTGACCCGAAATGTCACCTATTCCTTTTGTCCAGGGATGCCCGGCCCGTTGAGTTACTCCGGCGTTTTGTGTCTATCGTTGGTTTAAACCATAATCTGCAAATCTTTTTTTATTACTCCAGTGAGTATGTTTGCAGCTTATATTTCACATTCTTTTTATACCAAACAAATTCTTGCAGTTGAATCTCATGCTTGATCTGTCTTTATGTGGGCATCTTGGCACACAACGTGGGCTATTGGTAATAATTCTGCTCTGTATGTGCAAGCAGAAACAGTAGAATTGTTAATACATTAACATGCAAATTAACGCATAGTTTGCATGTTAATTAAACATAAGAACTGATGGCTAGCTGATGAACAGTTTTAAGTTCTCCCCACTAGCAGATGAACAGTTTTAACATCTCCCCACTACCTTCAGGTAGAAGGTACAGGAGCCTGAAGACTGCAACAACCAGGTTCAGGAATACCTACTTCCCCACAGCCATCAGGCTATTAAACTCACTCGGAAAAAACACTGAACATTAATAGCCCACAATCTGTTAATTTGCACTTTATCAGTTTATTTATTCATGTGTGTATATATTTATACAATGGTATATGGACACAATGATCTGTTCTGTATTTGTGCCTACTATGTTCCTGGTGTGCTAAAGGAAAGCAAGAATTTCATTGTTCTATCAGGACATTGTCCTATAATAAACTCTCTTGCACTTGAAGTAACTGACCAACAACAACCATTTCCCCTGCTTCCAATCTATATTCCTTCCTTCAACTTCACATTCCATGCCTCTTCTCTCCTTAGCTTCATATGACCTTGTGTTTGTCATCAAATTATTCATTTTTCTTTTATTTTCAACATGTTTACTTCTGGTTCTAGGTTATCTTTGAATCCTAGGTAATCATTCGGTATGTCGACAAATACTTTCTTGAACTATTACTATTGAAAGAGAGCAAATTGACTGGATTATCACAGCCTGGTTCGGCAACTTGAATGCCCATGATTGAAGAAGATTATAAAAAGTGGTGGGCACTGCCTGGTCTATCACGGGCACTGATCTAATTTCACTCCTGCCAGCTGGAAGAAGGTATAGGAGTCTGAAAACTGTAACGTCCATTTAAGAACAGCTTCGGCCCAACAATCATCAGGCTATTGAACACTCGGAACTCCAACTAATCACTGTAGCCCAGTAAAGGATGGTTTACTTTCAGATAGTTGGCAGGCAGTGGGTAAATCCGTTTGCTGGGAGCAGTGGCTACAACAGACAATGCGGACAAAGGCAATTTTTTTCCAAAAAATGTATTTAGTTGGAAGACATTTCTGCTCTCCCTGAACATCAAACCACAGACTGATCATTTACAGAGAGTGGAGGTGTCTAGAGAATCAGGGAGATAGACTTGGATGCAGTTAGTTCACATGGACACTTTGTTGTGGATTTTTATGATGTTGACGTTAAAAATGGCAGGTTTGAAGGTGAAAGAGCTTGTTGTACTTGTGTAATGTCTGGTGTAAGAGGCTGTTGTGACTAGCACAATGTCCGACACCCACCACATCGTGTAAGAAGAGTTCATTTTGAACAACTAACTGAAACTTTTAGAAGGTCACTTGAATTCAATGGTGTATGGTCACACTGTTATGTTCTGTATTTATTTATGCCTACTATATTATTCATTGTATACTATATAAATGTCATTGTCTATCTGGGACACATGACAATAAACTCTCTTGAATCGTGAACCTCAGTCACGAGGCACAGGCACATTTGCCAGCTTCTGCTCTTGGCCTCAAGGGATGTTGGCATTTACATTACATTTACATTACAGTACTGGTTGAATAAGAATATTTAACAATTTCAGTCTATGAAAGAACCGGATAGCCAGTGAGTGTAATGTTTAAGGCAGCGAAAGGCAAGATTGTGGAGAGGCTTAGAGCAGGTGAGAAACTGAAGAAAGATGTGTGATTAGGTCTTGGACTGGAGGAGGATTGAGCAGTAGGAGGCTTCTCAGCTTCTTGGGTCTGTTTAGGCATTTAATAAAATGATGACGAGACACTACATCTGGAAAATATTAGGCTTGTCTTGGCAGAAAAACCAGATCAATTTTTCAAGACATGGACACCCTTTACCGAATTCTTACAAGGATAGTATGGCGCAACACAAAATTAGATTTAATCCAACTATGGGTTGGGTGAGGTGGGTGGGGGGGGGGGTGAGGGGTCAGGTATATCTCCACTTTATTCTTTTTTTCTTTTTTTTTCTTTTCCTCTCTTATATCTTTAATCACTCTTTGGCCACACTACTTTGCTAGTCTAGGGGTTCTATTTTTTCACTTTCACTTTTTCCCTCTCTTGTTCTTTCTCTCTTCTTTTCCTTCATTTTCATGTTAAAAGGTCAAAATTGAAGCTGTACAATAATTGTATAATTTTACACGCCAAATGTTTTATTCTTATACAATTGCCTCTAATAAAAATAATTATTTATTTAAAAAAATATTTAAATTTAAAAATAAATAAATAAAATAATGGGCGATCTGAACATTACCTCAACTCCATATTCCTGCCTGCCTGTGAAAAATAAGAGTGTGAAAGGTTATTAAATATCTATCTACCTCTGCTATAGAATTATTCTATAATTCTGATTTCCCTACTATAGAAAAGTGTTCCAAAGACTCAGAGACACAAAAAAAGTCACCTTTTCTCTGCTCTTAATGGGCAACTCATACACTAGTATTTTTTTTTCAAATAGTGCATTCTAATCTAGCTTCTTCCCCAGGAGGGAAGAAGCTCCACAACTTTTTAAATCATCAATAGTTTGGTCTGGTGGGTGAGCTAAGAGAAGGGAAGAAGATAACAACAGATTTGATCTTTAATCTCAGTTTCAGTGCCACTCCTTGGAGGGGAAATGTCAAATAAATCTGTGGAGAGTATATTATTACTTCGCCCAGTGCTCACATACATGTTAAACTCTGCCCTTCACAGTAATGTCTTGCCTGCCCTGCCCAGGAAGAGAGATTTTCTTGCAAGTCCAGACGCACAAGTAAGTCTATTCAAACCACACATGAGGAATTGACACAGAATCATATCCAAAAAATGTTCTTGCGTCAGAATTTCAATTAAATTCCAACTCAATTTCCAAACATAATTCATCCAGATCAGTGGCAAAACTGATGAAACTCTGCATTCTCTCCCACATTAGGAGATGAATCTTGCATTCTCATTCTGAATCATCAAAAACACAGGAAGGTTATTGCAGGCTGGATGTGTGGTGCGGGGCTGATTGGATTCGGATAGGCAAAATGTAAACACAACCTACTGAACCTACAGATATGGTTTGAGTTTGCAAACAGCACTGGGCCACAAAGTGGGAATGATTCCATTTCTGGACTGCAGCAGTATGTGATATTTAGTTTTAAGCTGATGTTCTGTGATGGTTATTTATTTTGGTAAGGCAGTACCATTGCCAACTCTGAATGTATTCCTGGAAGTGTTATCACCTGACTTCCTGCCTCTAACCTCCCTGGCCTCCACGACATTGGGAAAACAATTTTGTGCCGTCTGAGTGTTGCCAGCACTGACTGCGTTTGGGAAGGTGATAGTGAGCTGCCACTGTGAATCACTGCTGCCCCCCTGGTGAATCAGTGCATTTGTGGTCAGGGAGTTCAGGATTTAGACCCAGCAAGGGTGATGGAATAGTGATATAGTTCCAAATCAAGATGACATGCGACTTGGAAGGGAAACACTGTACGGGGCATTTCCATGCACCTGCTGTTCTTGTCGTTCTTGGTGATAGGGGGTTTGGAAGTTAATTTTTTGATGTCTATATATTGTGGATATATTATATATTATTACCCCATATCAATCTGGCTATCTTTTTCGTATTCCCTTCGTTTTGAGTAGGGTTTATATCACCGTGAGAATATCTATTTGGCAATGTACGCTGCGTTGGCAGTAAATTCGCGACTGACGAACAGCAATTTATGATATGGGTTATATTGATTGGGTATATATATAGTCAATATTCTATTATTGTTTAAGTACATAATGCACAGGCATTCCCCACTGAAAACTTAGACAAGAGTCGCCAGTTTTGGCACCATTGTCCTATACGTCCAACCTGCAACTGGTTATAAAGACCCATTGCAGCTGTCACCTCCATCCAGATCGTCCAGTGAACTATTGTCCCTCTCCTAACTTTGATAAGGAAACCCAGTGTTCTTTGTAATTGGTGCACTCAGTAGGCTTTGATGCCCATCAACTTCAGCTTTACGAGTTTCCTGTGTAAACCTGCCTCGCTGTCAACGGCAGTCACTTTCAACTCATCTCTAAAATTCATATTTTTGCTCCATGTTTTAAACAAAGCCGTATTGGGTTTAGCAAGATTGGGTCCCAGTTAAAGCCAAACTGGATATCAATAGGCAAGTTAATGACATGTTCCAATAGACAATAGGTGCAGGAGTCGGCCATTCGGGCCAGCACCGCCATTCAATGTGATCATGGCTGATAATCCCCAATCAGTACCCCATTCCTGCCTTCACCCCATGTCCCCTGACTCCGCTATTTTTAAGAGCCCTATCTAGCTCTCTCTTGAAAGCATCCAGAGAACCTGCCTCCACCGCCCTCGACACAGAGAATTCCACAGACTCACCACTCTCTGTGAGAAAAAGTGTTTCCTCGTTTCCGTTCTAAATGGCCGACCCCTTATTCTTAAACTGTGGCCCCTGGTTCTGGTCTCCCCAACATCGGGAGCATGTTTCCTGCTTCTAGCATGTCCAAGCCCTTAACAATCTTATATGTTCCATAACTTTGCTGGTGATTGAGTGTAGACTGATTGGGCAGCAATAAGCAGAATTGGTTTTGTCCTGTTGTTTTGTGAACAGCAATGTACTGGGCAATTTTCCTTCTAGTTAATTAGATGGTGTGATGAAACGATGACTCAAGGTGCAGTTCTGGAATGCAGTTCTTCAGTGCTATCACTGGGATGCTCCCATTACCTCATTTATACCAAGCTTTTAAAATCACGTAGAATGAATTGAATTGACTGAGGAATGACTTTGACATTCTCAGGAAAAAACTCACTATAGACCTTTGGCACAGTACTTCACAATATCCCGTCTCCCCATGGGCCACAAGGTCTTTATTGACAACTCAATTCTTGAAATGGCACTCAGAACAACCCTTTTATTTGTCCAAGGTACTTGTGATGATGGAGAATGGTTAATAATAATCTCCATGTTGTTTACTGTTCCCATTGTTCTTGCAAATTGCATGCAGCAGTGCTCTGGAGATTAACTTTCACTTCCTGGATTAGCTGACCAATGCTGTCAATAGTGTGGGTTTTTGGAATCAATCCATCCACTTTGTGACTGAAGCTACTGGGAAACGTTGAGAGTTTAAACAGGCCAAAAGGCACAGCGATGTTGAATACTGAGAAGTTAACAACTAACATAACGCTTGGTCTCCAAAAGCCAACTGTGCACCATAAAAAACAGATTGCAGCACAGCTTGTCTTGGGAACAGTCCTACCAAAGAAGTAAAGAAATGACAGAGTTGCGGATGTAGCCCAGTCCACCGCACAGACCACACCCCAACACTGCTGGTTACCATTCTATGGAAAAATATGGTTAATATTTAAATATTTAAGGATAAGGGAGAAGTCTTTTAGGACCGAGATGAGAAAATCATTTTTCACACAGAGAGTGGTGAATCTGTGGAATTATATGCCACAGAAGGTAGTTGAGGCCAGTTCATTGGCTATATGTAAGGGGGTTAGATGTGGATCTTGTGGCTAAAGGGATCAGGGGGTATGGAGAGAAGGCAGGTATGGGATACTGAGTTGGATGATCAGCCATGATCATATTGAAAGGCGGTGCAGGCTTGAAGGGCCAAATGGCCTACTCCTGCACCTATTTCCTATGTTTCTAAACTTGGGAGGATGCCAAAAGGATTTACAAGTGTGTTACATGGGCAGGAGGGCTTGCGTTATCAGGAGACATTGCCTGGATCAGTTTTCCCTGGGGGGAAGGAGGCCAAGATACATAATAGAGGTATATAAATTTGTAAGAGGCATGGCTAGAGTGGATAGCCAGTGTTTATTTAATATAATCGGGGTGTCTAATACTAGAGAGCATATATTGAAGGGGTGAGGGAGAAGGCTTAAACCCCTGTCACAGTGCGAGTCCACCCACGAGTGATCCCGAGTTAAAAACAAACCAAACTCGTGGTAATCAGGTAGAATTAACGTAGCGGGAACGTCGGAACTCGTGGCCGTAACTTGGCGACTCGTAACGCTAACGGCAGGTACTTGGGAAACCTGTTAACTCGTGAACATTTTTCAACATGTTGAAAGATTTCCACGAGTCAAATTTACTCTTGAAGGAAAAATTTGAAACTTTAAAACTCGGTTGTAATACCGTGGTAGCTCGCGCGTTTACCGTAGTGACTCGTGAGTAACTCGTAGGTTGAGTGCCAGAAGTGAAATGTTGAAGATTAGTCAGATCTTAATGGAAAATTTTACAGTGATCTAACAATTCATTTTCAGTGAGTAATGCCTTTCAATGATTGATGCCAGACCTTGAACAAATGCAGTTCAAATGGACACCCGTTGCCTTAGCACAGCATGGCTTTTAGTATTACTAACTCCAAGGGAAGGGCATGGATCAGTTTTAGTGATGCAGCTCAATCAAACCAAACATTCAATGCAGGACAATGTTGAGTTGATGCGGCTTCATTGAGTTGTCCTGGTTTTACTTTGGAAAGCGAGTTAAGCCTTTCTTAGATGCAATCTTAATGTGGTTCATCTCAAGTTAAAGAGGCAAATGCAACAAGTCTGAGCAATTTTGGGAGGATTGTTTCTTGAAACAAACTGCTCTAAAAGTTTGAAGGAATTGCAGATTCTGCGTTGTATGAACCCATGACTCGATGAGAAATGAGTGGCAAAAACACCTGAAGGACTGTGAGATAATGATAATGGATGACTTTTAATGGAAAGTTCACACATACAGATAGACAGCCAAGAAGAACTTCATATCTACACTCAGATGGACTGGCAGATGGAGGAGATAGGAGTTGGGGAAAGAGAGGAAAAGCCCAAGAGAAATACAGGGAAAGGGATATTGGAAAAAACAGATGCTGGAATTCTGAAACGCATGTCAAAACATTTAAAAGGTATAAACACATAGCAAATAGATGCAGGAGTAGACCATTCGGCCCTTCGAGCCAGCATTGCCATTCAGTATGTTCATGGCTGATCATCCAAAATCAGTACCTCATTTCTGCTTTCTACCCATATCCCTTGATTCCATAACCCTAAGAAATTTAAACATGGGAGGCTTTTTATAGTGAAAAAAAACTGCATGACATCATTTTTACCATGTGACAATTTTTCCACACGTCGGTAGTCATTGTTAGCTCAAGAGTAACTCGGGAGAGGAACTTGGTAACTCAGGAGAGGAACTTGGTGCATCGCAGAAATGAGAAGAAAAAGGCAAACTTAGACATACACGTGGGAACTCGTTTAAACTCGTGAGCATAAACTGGGAATCTCGTAAAAACTACGAGTTTGATTTTTTCTTTCACTCGGGATCACTCGTGGGTGGACTCGCACCGTGGGACAGGGCTATTAAAGATCATCGGGGGGGGGGGGGGGGGGGGGTGTAGGGTTGACTTTTCACACAGAGTAGTTATTTTCAATGAGCTAGCTGAGGTGGTGAAGACAGAAGCAGCAACAACATTTCACAGGCTTCTATACAGGTATTTGAATGAGCAGGGCTTAGGAATCAATGCAGGCAATTGGGATTAGTATACATAAGCATAACGCTAGGTATAATTGCAGTGGGGCAAAGCGCCTGTTTCTGCACGGTATAGCCTGGGGTCTTAGGTAATCAGGACAAGGAACAAATCCTGACCCTGCACAGGATTCAGTAAGAGATTGACCCCCTAATGGGTTGTGATGCTCTTGGCTTGAACAGCTTTTGGGACTTGGTCAATAATATTATTAATCACAGGTGCCTTAGCATTAATCTGGCAAGTCACATAATTCTCAGTCTATTCAATGTGGTATATTGTCTTCCACTCCTCCACACACGGCTTTGGTTATCCTATTTGTTAATTAGTATTATCCAATCCTTCATTATAATAATAATAAATGTATTTAAATAGCACATTTAAAAACTCACGTTGCTTCACATCAGTGCAGGTACTAATTTGATACATTCAACGGTAGACAGACCTGACAATACATACATAAACTGTTTACACCGCCCCATCAGAGGGGCTCAAAAACGCTAGTGAGTAGAAATAAGTTTTGAGTCGCAACTTAAAGGAGTCGATGGTGGGGGCAGTTCTGATGAGGAGCAGGATGCTATTCCACAGTTTAGGTGCTGCAACCGTAAAAGTGCGGTCACCCCTGAGCTTAAACCTTGATCGCGGGGATAGTCAGTCAGTACCCCAAGTCAGCCGACCTGAGGGACCTGGAGGTAGAATAGTGGGATAGAAGATTTTTGATATGGGGGGGGGGGGGGGGGGGGGGGGCGCGAGGCAGCCCGTTAAGGGCTTTGTAAACAAATAAGAGGAGCTGATATTTATTCAACTCATCCTTTAACTAGTGCAGCGGGACCAGCAAAGCTCTTGACAAGAGCTAGAGAAGTTAGATGCTGTTTTTGGGTCAATATCGGCATGCATTTCTTCTGTTCTCTGCATTTCTGTTGGAGCTGCTCTGCCGGCAATATCAAATTGACTCGCACGGTAACATCAGAAACTGGAGCAGGAGTCGGTGGGACAACTTCTCACACCTGATCTGCCATTCAAAAGTTCATGGTTAATCTGATATAAAAACAGAAAATACTTAAACTCTGCAGCCGGGCAGCATCTGCGGAAAAAGAAGCACTAAATGTTTCAGGTTTGAGATCCTTTATCAGAACTAAGAAAGAGAAAGCAAGTTAGTCCAGCTCGTAGAGAAGTGGGTGGAACAAATTCCCAGCGTCTGCAGATGTTTCTTGTTTGATTTTCATGGCTAAACTGATGCTGGACCTCAGTTCCCTTCTCACTGTTCTCCAATCCCCCTGATTTCCCCCCCAAAGTATAAACATCTATCTCAGCCTTGAATAGAGAATTCCAATGATTCATAATCCTTTGAAAATATATCTTACTCATTTCCAAATTGAGTCAAGGCTATTTCCCTTAGTTCTAGATTACCCGAATGAGAGGAAGTAGCATCCTGGTCAGTCATACAGCATAGAAACAGGCCCTTTGGCCCAACTTGTCTATGCCTACCCAGAAGCCCCATCTGCCCTCATTTGGCCCGTCTCCCTCTAAACCTTTCCTATGCATGTTCCTGGCCGAATATCTACCCTAACCATCCCGCTCAGAAGTTACACATTTCAATAAGATCACCTTTCATGCTACTAATCTGCTTAATCTTTCCTTAGAATCAATTTTGTTAACATTGATCTTACTATCCTAAAATTATCTGGATGCTCTGGTTACATTCACTGTAATTCTCAGCAGGGAGATTCCACCGAATTGTCACTTCTATTCTTAAAGTGCCATAACATTGTAAGTTTTGTGGACCAAGTCCTCCATCAGGTTTGGACTGAATAATATGTCTAGTTGCGAGATTACAGTGAGATGGGTGGTGTAGGAGCTAGAGCCGCTGCTTCAAAGCACCAAAGGCCCGGGTTCAATCCTGACTTTGGGTGCTGTCTGTGTGGAGTTTGCACATTCTCCCTGTAACTCGACTGCATGGGTTTCTTCCCACATCCCAAAGACGTGCTGATTTGTAGGTTGATTAGCCTCTGTAAATTGCCATAAGCGGGTAGGGAGTGAATGAGAAAGTGGGAAAACATAGAACTAGTGTAAACACGAGATCAATGGACGGCATGGATCAGTGGGCCAAAGGGCCCGTTTCCACACTGTAACTCTAAGCAAAACTATCCTATGTTTAATAATTTTAGTTGGATGTCATCTCTGATTTTATTATTGGCAAGCAACTGATGCTTTATTTGGTTCGTTGATGCTTGGTTTGTTCAGCTTTTCAGCAGTTTCCAGTGCATTTGGACATACCAGAGCTTTTGGGGAGTTTTCCACCCAACGCTCCATTCGTTCTTCTGGGTAGAGATGTCTTCTCGATTATCCTCAGATAAGTGACATTCCCACCTCCCTCCACTCAATGACAATAGACAATAGGTGCAGGAGCAAGCCATTTGGCCCTTCGAGCCAGCACTTCCATTCAATGTGATCATGGCTGATTATCCCCAATCAGTACCCCGTTCCTGCTTTCTCCCCCTATCCCGTGATTCCGTTAGCCCTAAAAGCCACATCCTACTCTCTCTTAAAAACATCTAGTGAATTCTCCCATATCCCCGAAAGGCCCTGTTTCTGTGCTGTATCTTTAAAAAAAGAACAATAGACATTAGACAATAGGTGCAGGAGTAGGCCATTTAGCCCTTCGAGCCAGCACCACCATTCAATGTAATCATGGCTGATCATCCACAATCAGTACCCCGTTCCTGCCTTCTCCCCATATCCCCTGACTCCGCTATTTTTAAGAGCCCTATCTAGCTCTCTCTTTAAAGTATCCAGAGAACCGGCCTCCACCACCCTCTGAGGCAGAGAATTCCACAGACTCACAACTCTCTTCTCATCTCCGTTCTAAATGGCTTACCACTTATTCTTAAACTGCGGCCCTTGGTTCTGGACTCCCCCAACATCGGGAACATGGCACAAACAAGATTCAAAGTGGAGTTTTTTTCCTAATTTCTCCCTTTACAGACTGTGGCCATTGATTGTAGAGCAGAGTCTAAAACCCATGCGTAACAAGTCCTTGCACCAAGTTGATTGCTGGCCATTTCTGCGGGGAAGTCAGTCAGTCACATTGGTGGGTGTGGACTCACAAACTGGCTGGACAGGATAAGGACGGCAAATTTCATCCTCTGAGGTACTTTAATAAAGCAGATGAATTTTTATGGAAATCTTCCAAGATTTCATCCCGGCCTACCACTCGCTTTAATGTTATGCTCTTTTGCTATGAACTTCCTAGACAAAAGGAACTGCAGATGCTAGAATCTTGTAGAGCACAAATACTGGAGTAACTCAACAGGTCAGGCAGCATGTCTGGAGGATATGGTTAGACAATGTTTTGAGTCTGGATCCCTCTTCTGACTGGCATTGCTAGGTGTTGTTTCGGATTGGGATCCTTCTTCAGACCTTGAAGTGTCACTTATCCCTGTCCTTCAGAGATTCCACTGACCTTTGCTGTTCTTGATTTGAACTTCTCCATGTCAGGAATTTGTCTGTAGTCTGGTCCCACAGTCCTCGTTGAGTGGACCCACAGCCTCAACTACCAGAAGGGACATTTGAAAGCTGTCACGTACAGATGGAATTTATCTCCAACTGTGTACTCCGGTGGCACAGCAGTACAGTTGCTGCCTCACAGCGCCAGAGACCCAGTTTTGATCTTGACTACGGGTGCTGTCTGTACAGAGTTTGTACGTTCTCCTCGTGACTGCGTAGGTTTTCCCCAGGTTCTCTGGTTTCCTCCCACAGGTCAATTGGCTCGGCTAAATTGTAAATTGTCCCTAGTGTGTGTGTAGAATAGTGTGAATGTGCGGGGATCGCTGGTGGGCCGAAGGGCCTGTTTCCGCGCTGCATCTCTAAACTCCAAAAGCCCAACTCTTCATTTTAATCACATACAGTAACAGTGGAGATGTAGTATGAGCATGGTGAAAATGCATTACAGATTTGAGGTGAACAGGAATGTTTAAAATTGACAGGAGTTAAGGTGGAGAGCGAGAGGTCAAAACTTGTGCAGATCACTGATCGGACGCTAAGTTTCTTGTCGCTTGGATGTGAATAAGATCAACATCTAGCCAAATAAAACATTTTGCAGCAAACATGCTTTTTAATGAGTTTGCTGTATTTACAGAGTATTCATACTAAAAATAATTCTCACCATTAGGTGATGCACCTTTCATTGAAAAATATTAAAAATACAAATAACACTGGTATTACTTTACAAACTGGCTTAGATAAATTCAGTAGCAAATCAATATTTGCCATTTAAAAAAGATATCCTTTAGTCACAAGGAACTACAACGACGTGAAAGGAAAACTTCCATTATGCAGACAGTCACTTGAACACACCATGAATTAAAAAAATTGATGTCATGTTTTCTACATTGTGAAATCACATTAAGGAGCTTTTCCTCATTAAATGTTTCAATCATGCTCTGGAATCTTCACAGTCCAGCTTATATCCATTTTTCACAGAATTCTTGCAACACAAATTCGTTACACTGATAAATACCTTGTTTGTTACAATTATTTTTTAAAAATGCATTCATATAGCACCTAATTACATCTCTTGAAGGTCTCAAGGAGCTTCACACTTACAATTATCTTGTAATGCAGTGATTGTTATGTAGGCAAATAAAAGCAGTCAATCTGGGTAACCAAGAGCTCATCAACATTGAGTGTAATATCCAGTTAAGGGAGGAATGTTGGCCAGGACAGCACAAGATCTCTTGCCTTCAATGACATACTGGCTTCCAATGCCTACCTCACATCTTGCTTAATGCCCTACCCAAAGAATATCAACCCCGTAAACAATAGTTGGGTTAGACTAAATTATGGACTTGTGTCTTCAAGTACTGATTAAGTCCACAATTTGCTCACTCGGACTAGAGGGTAAGCAATTGACAAAGCAACTTACTTTCCTTCAATTCTCAATGTCATTGTCATGATTAAGCAATTAATCAAAATTCTAGTTTGGGGTCTTAGTAATTGATAGGAGGGTACATTTTCTACGGACCAGGCTAGAGGTTGAACCCGAACTACAGTCATCAGATGATAGAACAACACAGGACCTGGCCCTTCACACACAACATCTGTGCCAGCCATGACCCCACTGATCGCATGATCATGATCACATGGGAATACAAAACAAAAGTATTTTAAAATACAAATTTACCTGTGAGTAATCACTTATATAATTAGCAGATAATCCACTCCCTTAGCTTGTATATTGGCTAAGCAGTCTACAGATAAACTTAAAATTAGCACTCAAATTGATTTTTAAATAACTGATTAAAGACAGGCTACATCTGCCAGTGCATAGATTATATTTTGCTTTGCATTTCAAGCCTGGTGCCCGCGTGTCTCAAGCTGCAAGGTTCCATTCTTCCAAAGTTTGGAATGCTGCAGGTGAAAGAGGAATGAAAAATAAACTTTCCCACGTCAGGAATGATTATGGGAGCTATTGAGAGGTGGAGTGAAGTGAAGTTGCCTCACGAGATACACAAAAAGGTGGATTAACTCAGTGGGTCAGGCAGCATCTCTGGAGAGAAGGAATGGGTGAAGCTTTGAGCTGAGACCCTCCTTCAGATTGAGAGTCAGGGGAGAGGGAAATGAGAAAGAGAGAAAGAGTAAGAGAAAGAGAGAGAGAGAAAGAGAGGGAGAGAGAAAGAGAGAGAGAGAGAGATTTAACAGATGCAGCAAAAATCCAAGTAGGTCTAATCACTGGCTATTGTCCCTGTGGCTGCCCCTCATCTGACTTTCCAAAGACAGATAATAAAGATCAAGGAAAGGTTTAGTGCAAGGGGTTGGAAAAGTTTTTTTTTTTTATGGGCAATCAAAACAAAATTAAGTTAAAAACAGGAAAAAAGATTTTCAATGGTAGAGAGAAACAGAACAATGGTGATCAGCAAACATTAGTTTGACCTTCAGTTCCACCCTCCTTCTCTCAGCCTTTAAAAATACTAAACAAACTGATTTTACAGAATATAGAAACCAAAGAACTGCAGATGCTGGTTTACGAAGGAAAGACACAAAATGCTGGAGTAATTCAGCATGTCAGGTAGCATCTGTGGGGAACATGAATAGATGACGTTTCGGGTCGGGACCCTTCTTCAGACTGATTGCAGGAGAGGGGAGAAGGGTTTTCAGGACAGGTGGCGTGGATTTCACTTGAAAACTGGTTAACAACAGTTCCTCACTGAATGCAAATCAACCAGTAACAACGAGTTAATTTAATATTAACTCAATTGTTCCTTTTTGAAATCCAACTATTTAAAATTCAGGTTTAACAAATATTTTACCCTCTGGCAATAGGAAAACAAAAATGTCCTAACGCTGGGCGTTCTAGTATGAATGGAACTGTGACTGCTGTGTTTTTGAAATTTTGGGGGGGCAGGAGAAAACATATCACTGAAGTCCTAGAACACTAGATATATCCTTCTAACAATCTCCATGATACAGTGATTACTCCATGATACAGTTGCAAGTTTCTCCTCAAAGGCCAACAGGTTAACATCCCAAATTCTATAAACAGCTAGTAATGGTTCAGATCACTTGGCACAAGTTGGCCAGTAAATTAATAGATGTTGTTAAATTTAAGTCTACTTTCTACTTTAAAACGCGATACTTTCTAGCCTGACAAAACCCTATTGATTCAGTTCTTGGTCAAACAATGGAAGCGAAAACTAAACTTCAATCTATTATTGACGACTAATTCTTAGTGTAGTTTACATTCAACCGGAGCGATTATGGTGACTAGTATTTAAACAGTAGTGTGGTAGATATATTTAGTGCAGCATCAGCAATGTACTAATCCCACCCAAGTAGATGAATTCTGCCAGTCTCACTTTTTCTGCAGCAATGATCATATCTGATGGTACTGCAGATGCTGGAAAAATCTTAGACAAAAATGCTGGAGAAACTCAGCGGCTGAGGCAGCATCTATGGAGCAAAGGAATAGGGACGGTTTGAGTAGAGACCCTTCCTCAGACTGATGAGTAGCTATTATATACAACAGAATTTTAGAAACTGTACACAGCCTTGACTTGTGTTTTTGTTAAGTCTAGCATGAGAAAAATGGTGCACAGGCAAGAGAAAAAGACTTTGCCTTCCATTGCAGTGAGGAGGAGATTCACTGTGATGGATGTTTGTGTGAATTGATTTGTTTCTGTGTCTTGTATGAATTGTTTTGTTTGTATGGCTGCAGAAACTGAGTTTCGTTTGAGCCTCACTGAGGTTCAAATGACATTGAATAAATATTGAATTGTATTGAATATTGAATCGAATTGAATGATACACAACTGTGCCATGTCATGAACTTCAAAGCACTGTTACATTGGGCTGGCAATTTCAAAAAGCATTCAAACAAAATGTGAAACAGAACAAATGCCAGAGATGGCTGTGCACACAGAAAATAACATATAAGCAGACCACGAGGGCAACAGGACAAAAAAGATATTTCCCCATGGCAGTGCAAGGTCAGATTATGAGGAGGTAGAACATTGGTGGCCCTTCAAATCCATTGTGGCAAGATGTGCCTGACATGCAGCATTGGGAAACAGTTACAGTACTGAAAATGTGCGTAAGTATTGTCACCTGTTCACCACTTCCAGAAATCTTTCTTTCACAAGGATATACTCAAACGTTACATCAGACCAATTTCGTCCACCTAGTTCCCATAATCATGCAAGATAAAGGAGTGGAGTTCTTCCAAAAATACAGAAGCTAGCAATCATAACCAAAAGATGTTCCAATGGATTTTTCTGGGCTCCACATTTTAAGCCGGGATCCCAAGGAACATGTACAAGGAGTAAATTCAGTTTCCCATCATTTGGGTAACTTTTTTTCAACCCATTTTTTGTGTTTGCATTTAGGATTCATCCATCACTGAGGTAACGGTGTTAAAACAGACCGTTGTAAACCGCGTGACCCTCAAACGCTAAACCAACACCTGGAGCTGTGGTACAAATTGAACCGAACTTTGAGTTACATACATACCTGCTGGACCACTAGAAATAGAAGCACATACAGGGACATCATAACCGTTAAAAACCAAGTATTGGTTAGAAAAATGGTTGTCCATGGTCCAAGTCTCTGCACTAAACTACAATTCCTCAAATATCCCAGCTCTATGGACCCTGCACCCATGTGAAAAGTTTGTAAATCTGAAATCCACATTCAGAGAGCAGTATCCAATTCATCAGCAGAGATACCACAAGCCTCCACCAATGTAAAGCACTTTGGTCAACAAGAGTTGTTTTTTAAATGTGCTATAGAAATAAAAGTGACTTGACTTGACAAGCGACCTGCTGGTTCCTACAGAAGATGGAGTGGATAAAAGACTCGCAGCATTATTCACATTGGCTGACCACAGGGCTCAACTTGGTTCATTAATACATAATGACACCGAATAGTCCCAAGGTTCACCTAGACTACTGTGTTTGGGAATCTATGCCATGATCGGTCCGTTCAGAACGTGGAAAGAGGACCTGTACTAGTTCTCAGCTGGAGAGCAGTAAATAACCAGTGCTGGGACCACAAAAAGGAAATCACTGCAGATCCTCACACTTGGAATTACAGTAAAATGACTCATCTTAGTCAAGTTACCCCCATGGATGGTTCTTCAGGGAGCGACAGGCCTGAACAACAACTTTGAAAACTTTAACCATTTTAACTTAAAGTGTACCCATAAGTAGCTATTTTGCAAAGAGCAAGATATCCTCTATGTCAATGACAATTGCTAAGTGCTGTACAAAAGTAACAGCTGCACAAGGAGAAGGGTACTCTTGCGAGAGGGTTTTTGTGCAATGTGCTCCATATACGATCATGTTAAAGACCCAAGCCTGTATGCTAATATAAAATTAACTTTCTACAAGGGAATGCACTTTATACTATAAAGATATCGTCCCTGCCCGACTAGTTTACGCACAGCAAACATGAACAATGGGGACTCCAGTCTTCAGAAATCAAGAGTTTAACTTTCAAAATGATCCCATTCCTACAGACCCTCAATAACTTGTTGACTTAGGGACCACTTGGTCACATTTAACACATTCTTATGATTTACTTTTGCACATTAAATAATCGGCAACTAATAATCTAGATGGGATGTGGCTGGACGGAGTGGTGTGTTTTTATTATTGGTATCTCCATAAATACAAAATTCTGCAGGAGTTTCACTTTGGGGGTGCATTCTTCACATAGATCATTCCACTTTCACTCTGGTTTGACTCCACAGCTCTCAGTCACATCCCACAATCACCTTATTGTGCAAATGCTAATATTGCAACCAAGTTAACAGCTATGCAGCTTGCAGTTCTAACTGCTTCTAGGGCTACACCCCTCCGATTACATTCTTCCTGCCGGAAAGACAGTAACCTTGATGAGGGCAGAATAAGGAGAAAGAGAAGAGAACTTGGCCTTTGTTCAGTCACAAAAGCAGCAGAGCAAGATTTTCTCGAACAGCTTTAAAAGGCTGTGTGTAAACATAAGAGTCAAATCTAACATTAGCACAGGGTGCAGCCCTTGCTGTTATGTTTCAGAAGCTTGCCTCAGGCGAGCCCAATCTGAGTCACGGCTCATCTATCCCAAAACAAAACTCAACCTTTCTGGCCATGAGTTACTCGGCCAGTCTTCCATTAAGGCATGGAGAAATCTTCAGCACAGGAGTGCAAGTGAAAGAGAAGAGCCAGCAACATTTGTTACAGTCAGAGCTACTTCATTAAGGAACCCTTCTCACTACTGTGCGGAGTCCAGGTACAAGTAACCTCCATTTGCATTTGCTTCATTGGCAGAATGAATATCGACGGAAGATATAAATATTTTGGGCTCTTTGACTGCATGTTCTTCTGTGGTAGAGTTGCTGGAGGAGGCCGAATCCAGGTCCAGCTCAGCTTCTATTTGACCCAGCTCCCCTCTATTCAGGGCTGGACCCGGCTTCAATATTTGGTCTGGCAGAAGTCTATGCAAGTTTTTACCGTCCGCATCGGTCATATCCGTGTAGACACATGGGGTAAGGGGAGATTCATCGACAGAGGCCACGGAAGCCTTCTGGAAACACTGGATCGACTTGCTGGCACTGTCAAACAATGTTTGCGGGACGTTCTCTGAATCTTCTCGTTTTGATTTCCATGTCCATGGTTTTATTCCAGCCTCCTGCACTTTCTTGGCCAGTTTCTGTAGTATATTCTGTCCCTTTGTTGATCTGATAACCTGCAGTTTCCCTTGTACTGCTGATCTAGAATCGGTTTGACCTTTCCCTAGAGTCGCCGCAGTACTGTTATTGCTTGTAGACTTTGACCAAAAGAGAGCCTCTTGTGCTGGCTTTTCAAGTTGACCTCCATTGAATGGCAACAGGTCTGATGTTGGTTTGAATTTCTGGCTCAATGCGTTCACATGCTCTTCTTCATCCTTCACAGTCCTAAGGTTTCTTGATGCTATATCCAATACTCTTGACACCGTATCATGGACTTGGCCTGATTTTTTTCTTTGCCTCTGTAGTATCTCGCTCAATTGAGATGATGGTGAAGCAAGCAAATAATCTTCTGTAACGAAAATAGGGAAAGAAATGTCAATGCATTCTAAAAACACAAATTACTATTTAGAAATAGCTGTAAAATAAAATATTAGATTTTATTATCATGTTGATTTGAATAAAACTCAAAATTCATATTACAAATCAGTGGGTTACACAAAAAGCTGGAGAAACTCAGCGGGTGCAGCAGCATCTAAGAGGCGAAGGAGATAGGCGACGTTTCGGGTCGAGACCCTTCTTCAGACTGGTCAGGGATCAGGGAAACGAGAGATATAGACAGTGATGTGGAGAGATAAAGAACAATGAATGAAAGATATGCAAAAAAGGTATCGATGATAAAGGGAACAAGCCATTGTAAGCTGTTTGTGGTATGAAAATGAGAAGCTAGTGCGACTAGGGTGGGGGAGGGAGATAGAGATAGAGGGAATGCCAGGGCCCGAGGGCTGAGGGAGAGGTGGGAAGGGGAGGAGACAGCAAGGGTTAACAGAATTGTAACCCTCGATTCTCCAGCATCTGCAGTTTCTTCGTTATTACAAATCAGTCACAGATGACCAGTTCAAAAAATATAGTGATCTCAATACAAACAGGACACTGATTTACAAACAGTGGTCAGTTCCACAGAAGTAGTCGGTTACAACAGCATTAGGAATGTTGAAGGCCAGGTCAACACCATACAACCCAAAGAATGTCAATTTTAATCTCTCTGCTGCTCATGGAGTCAGTCACCATGTAGTTAAGTTTAGAGATTCAGCACTGAAACAGGCCCATCGGCCAATCGAGTCCACGCGGACACACACACACCAATTTTACATTTATACCAAACCAATTAATAAATGGGTCTATCAGATTGTGAGTCACCTCTGGTTTCTTGAAAGCTATAATCTAATGCTAGGCTGCAACAGTCAATACTGTAACCAGGGAGTGCAAAAATGATTTGAGTAATTTCCCAGGAAAATGGTCACCACTCTCACCCATTTTGTTGCAATTTACAAATGAACCACATTTCACATTTATAACATCCTTTAATTTGGAAACAATAAAAATCTTGACCTACAGTGCATTCAGAAAGTAGACAGACCCCTTCACATTTTCCACATTGTTATGTTACAGCCTTATTTTCAAATGGATTAAATTATTTTTTTTTAAATCATCAATCTACACACAATACCCCAGAATGCAGAGATTTCTAAACACCTGTTTTCGCTTCTTCATTCTGAGGTATTGTGTGTAGATTGATGATTAAAAAAAAAGAATATCATCCATTTTAAACAAAGGCTGTAACGTAACAAAATATGTAAATAGTGAAGGGGTCTGAGTACTTTCTGAATGCCCTGTGCTTTGTTAGGAGCTACTGTACCTGAGAAAGTTAAAGGGGTCTCCTCTTGGTGGTCGACCATAGCATTCCTCGATATTAGTCCCTTTGTGCCAGGTGCTTCTGGATGGTCAATGGGACTGATTCTTCCAAGCTCTTCGCTTTGAGGGGAAACTGCAATTTTCTCAAGTAGAAGATGAAAAGGAGTTCCTGTGACAAGTACATTTTATTCAAAAAATTAAATATCATTTTTTAAAACACTAAAAGCCAATGTGAGAAAACGGACATCAATTCTGGGAGGTCTTAAAGCACATTATAGAAGAGAGTTCTCCCAACTATGCAGTTTTGACAGATGCACAATTTTGCTTTAGGGAATTTTGGGGTTGAGAAAAGACCTCTTGAGGTTGAACATAGACCTTTTGGATCAAGTGACATTCATGAATAAAATAGCATGGTCACTTCATGCCATTACACATGATTCCCAGCTCAATGTGGCAGCTGGATACATTCCATGGGCAATTCATTTCTGAAATGACTAGACAATGTTCTCAAGATTGAATCAGCATTCTTGTTACCTCGCATCTTTGTGAACAGAACTGACTCAATCCTACTCCTACACTGGAGAAGGTGATGCCGCACTTATTTTAGGAACAGTTTATTTTAACACCTCGGAGTTCCGAGGAATAGAGATAGCTTAATTTGGTTGCGAGGTTTGGTTTAAGGGGCACGAAAATGGGGCAGCACAGTGGTGCAGCGGTAGAGTTGCTGCCTGACAGTGCCAGAGACCCGGGTTCAATCCTGACTGCTGGTCTGTATGGAGTTTGTACATTCTCCCCGTGACCTGCATGGATTTTCTCCTGGATCTCCGGTTTCCTCCCATACTTCAAAGACTTACAGGCTGTAGACTAATTGGCTTGGTTCAATTGTAAATTGTTCCTAGTGTGTGTAGGATAGCATACCTGCCAACTTGTGAGATTGAAAAATCGGAATCCTATTAGTCTGACGTCAGTGAGGGCGGGGCACGTGACGTCAGTAAGGGGCGGGGCAGGTGACGTCAGTAAGGGGGCGGGGCAAGTGACGTCAGTAAGGGGCGGGGTACGTGACGTCAGTGAGGGCGGGAAAGTGACCTCAGGGGGGTTACACAAAATGCTGGAGAAACTCAGCGGGTGCAGCAGCATCTAAGGAGCGAAGGAGATAGGCGACGTTTCGGGTCGAGACCCTTCTCAGTCTGAAGAAGGGTCTCGACCCAAAACGTCGCCTATCTCCTTCGCTCCTTAGATGCTGCTGCACCCGCTGAGTTTCTCCAGCATTTTGTGTAACCCTCGATTCTCCAGCATCTGCAGTTTCTTCGTCAACTCTCAGTTTGTGAGTAGAAACATAGAAACATAGAAATTAGGTCCAGGAGTAGGCCATTCAGCCCTTCGAGCCTGCACCGCCATTCAATATGATCATGGCTGATCATCCAACTCAGTATCCCGTACCTGCCTTCTCTCCATACCCTCTGATCCCCTTAGCCACAAGGGCCACATCCAACTCACTCTTAAATATAGCCAATGAACTGGCCTCAACTACCCTCTGTGGCAGAGAGTTCCAGAGACTCACCACTCTCTGTGTGAAAAAAGTCTTTCTCACCTCGGTCTTAAAGGATTTCCCCCTTATCCTTAAGCTGTGACCCCTTGTCCTGGACTTCCCCAACATCGGGAACAATCTTCCTGCATCTAGCTCACTGTTCCTAGCCAACAATCAGCCTATCAGGAAACCTCCCTGCTTGAGGTCATCTGTTGCTGCCCTGATACGTCCTAATTTCCCTCGCTTCCAGCCAAAGCCCTCACAAAATCAGTCTGAAGAAAGGTCCCAACCCAAAACGTCACCTATCCATTTTCTCCAGAGATGCTGCCCGACCCACTGAGCTACTCCAGTATTTTGTGTCTATCCTCCAGCACTTTGTTTTTTTCTCCTCATGATTCCAGCATCTACAGCTACTTGTGTCTCACTATGAACTATTTCTTTCATTTTACAGATGCTGCCTGACCTGCTGAGCATTTTCAGCATTTTCTGTTTTATTTCTGATGTCAAGACCTTCACCATCTTCTCTCCACCCATGTTCTGCATCTTAAAACATGTTTTCATTTTAGTTTTCGAGATACAGCGTAGAAACAGGCCCTTCGGCCCAGCGACTCCGTGCCAATCAACTACCCCCTGTCCACTAGTTCTGTGCTACATCCTAGGGACAATTTACAGAAGCCAATTAACCTGCACCTAGGGACAATTTACAGAAGCCAATTAACCTGCAAACCTGCACGACCTTGGAATGTGGGAGGAAACTGGAGCACTCTGAGAAAACCCAAGCGGTCACAGGGGAGAACGTACAAACTCCGTACAGACCGCGCCCGTATTCATGAGCGAACCCCGGTCTCTGGCGCTGAGGCAGCAACTCCACCGCTGACGGGATCTCTTTCTAACGTTCTTGTTTCTGGATGGAAAAGCACCAAACTGAAACATTAACTCCCTGTCTGATCAGATGTTGTCTGATCTTCTAGCATTTTTTGTTTTATTTCAGATTCCCAGCATCTGTCTCGTTTTACTTTAAAAAAAAACATTTTCTTTTTTTTAACCATATGATGATACTTCCCACTAAAACCCTTCACATTCCTGGCTCATGCCCGAGTGACACGTTTCAAAATGATGTATTTCATGGCAATACAGACCAAAAATAATTTGTCCATTTTTGTCTGGAAGCTGAAAGTCCCTTTTAAAATTGATTCTCACTGACGGCTTGTTCTGTTTAGTCATGTTACAGCGAACTCCAAGCTTTCTGGTGTTCAGAAGAATGGGAGTGATCACATTGAAACACACTAGATTGCACAGCTGGTTGAGAGAGGAGCCGCGTTGATGGTGCTGCGGCTGGGGTACTCACAAACAGGGTTAGCGTGTGAGCCGTGGGAATGCGGTCGGCAGTGGCAAGGCATTTCTTCTTCCCGAACAGAAGTGAATCTTTGGAAATTTGAGATGCAGGGACTTGAGCGCAGAACATATTCGCGAGAGCGATCAATTGATGTTTGCATAAGCATGTCAAAGCAAGTGGGTTTAGTGCAGGGCAGTGGTACTTTCAATCGTGTTCTCTTGAATGGTAAAGCCCGGGGGTTGGGGTGGGGGGGGGGGGGGGGGGGGGAGGGAGGAGGGAGAGATGTGGGCATCTTATGTTTTCATGTTCTGATTATTATTCATCTACCGCTTACTTCCCCCTGCTGCGCTCTGACAGTTAACAATGAGAACCCCCCCTTGTTTGTATATTTGCCAGAAAGGTCACAACAATTCCGGAGATGTGTCAAAGAGCAGGGTGGAGATTTCAGCTGCTGCTGGGGAAGTATTTCCCGCGTTACAATGCTGTGTTGGTGCTACTCGCTGTGAGAGGTGCGAGAGGCGCTTCAACGGGGGTTAACACGCCAGCAAGGTATCGCTTCTCCCGGACACGGCTACCAGTGCGTTTGTCCTTGGACTGGGGTGTTTATTCTGCTCTTGGAGGACAGTTGCCCCGTTATAACTGTGTTTATTCTGGTATTGGAATACATTGGAACCGCGCATGGGGCAGGGATTTGGAGGGGCTGGAACGGAAGACACAGGGGGAGATGGCGGGGCTCAGATGGGAGAGAAGGGCCGGGGGGTCCCTGGGGGGGGGGGAGGGGGGGAGGAGAGGACGTCCAGAGTTCCCGGGGAGTGGGGGGTCGTGGCCCGGGGAGTGGGGGGTCGTGGCCCCGGGGAGTGGAGGGTCGGGGGTCCCGGGGAGTGGAGGGTCGGGGCCCCGGGGAGTGGAGGGTCGGGGCCCCGGGGAGTGGAGGGTCGGGGCCCCGGGGAGTGGCAGGTCGGGGCCCCGGGGAGTGGCAGGTCGGGGCCCCGGGGAGTGGAGGGTCGGGGCCCCGGGGAGTGGAGGGTCGGGGCCCCGGGGAGTGGAGGGTCGGGGCCCCGGGGAGTGGAGGGTCGGGGCCCCCGGGGAGTGGAGGGTCGGGGCCCCGGGGAGTGGAGGGTCGGGGCCCCGGGGGGAGTGGAGGGTCGGGGTCCCGGGGAGTGGAGGGTCGGGGTCCCGGGGAGTGGAGGGTCGGGGTCCCGGGGAGTGGAGGGTCGGGGCCCCGGGGAGTGGAGGGTCGGGGCCCCGGGGAGTGGAGGGTCGTGGCCCCGGGGAGTGGAGGGTCGGGGTCCCGGGGAGTGGAGGGTCGGGGTCCCGGGGAGTGGAGGGTCGGGGCCCCGGGGAGTGGAGGGTCGGGGTCCCGGGAGACGCGCGGGGGGTCCCGATGTGTGGGCCGAAGGGACTGTCAGGTAGCCCGGGCCAGGCCAAGGATCCAGTGGGGAACGGGCTCCGCCGCCACCTACCTTCCAGACAGCAGGTCCTCCAGAGCCCCGAGTGGGTCATCACCTCCTCGTTCTTGTGGACCGTGTCGTTGTCCCCGCCGCCCTTACTCCGGCACACGCCCCGCGAGTACAGCCAGTAGTCGGTGCCCACGGCGATGGTCATCAAGCTGAAGGCACCGAACGCCCCTACCGTGGTCAGCAACATCTGCACGCCGCGCTCCACGCCGCCCCCCATGCCCGGCCCCGGGAGCCAGCCAGCCAGCCAGCCGGCCCTGCTCTCTGCTCTGCTCCGTTACCCGCCCGAGCACTGAGCAGCTGGGTGCCTCGGCGGCTGTGTCGGTGTTGGTGAGGCGGGAACGGGCTGGCCCATCCGTTCCATCCCAATTCCGATTTTTTTGTCTCAATATTCCGAGAAAAAAAAATCGGAAAAAAAAAACCACATAGAAAGTTTCTGTGTGTTTTTTTTTCCGATTTTTTTTCTCGGAATATTGAGACAAAAAATCGGAATTCGGAATTGGGATGGAAAAATCGGAAGAATTCCGCCCAAAATCGGAATGGTTGGCAGGTATGAGGATAGCGTTAGTGTTCGGGAATCGCTGGTCAGTGCGGACTCGGTGGGTTAAGTAAGTTAAGGTGCAGAATTAAGCCATTTGGCCCTTCAAATCTACTCCACCATTCAATCATGGCTGATCTATCTATTCATCTCAACCTTATTCTCCTGCCTTCTCCCTATAACCCGATACCCTTACGAATAGAGAATCTGTCAATCTCCACCGTAAAAATATCAATAGACTTGGCTTCCGCAGCCGTCTAGGGCAATAAATTACACAGATTCACCACCTGTATGAACCACCTTTCAGCTTTATCATTTCAAATAAATGATAGTTGGTTCCCAATCAGCATCAGGAAGATTAAGAATAGTTATGGATTTGTTACATGTTACAGAGGGAGGGGTGAAATCAATCTTACCAGCTATCGGCACCAGAGTGGATTCTTCACTGGTCTCCATTGCAGCAGATGACAGCTGAAACCACAAAGTATTAGCATTTCATAATCATATTTTATTAGCCAAGTATGTTTTGCAACATACGAGGAATTTGCCAGTCGTACCAATAAAAAGCACCAGAACACACAAAATACATTAACACAAACATCCACCACAGTGACTCCTCCACATTCCTCACTGTGATGGAAGGCGGAAAAAAAGTTAAGTCTCCTCCCTTCTTTGTTCTCCCGCGGTCAGGGGCCTCGAGCTTTCCGTTGGCGATCTTGGCTCCCGTAGCCGGCAGTCGGGCCCTCCGTGTCGGGGCATCAAATTCCTGCATCGGGGGGGGGGGGGGGGGGGGGGGGGATCTCTGATCCTGGGTCGGGGCTGGTCAAACCTGCTGCATCGTTTGGAGCTTCTCATCATCGGTCTCTACCGGAGACTGTGAGCTCCCCGATGGTGAAATCCGCAGGCCGCGATTGGAGCGTTGATCCCAGGCAAGGGGTTGGCTCCGATGGTAAGTTCACGTCCCCGCAGTGGGGCTCAAAGTCAGCCCCGAGCGAGGCCTCCAGCTCCATGATGTTAGGCCGCAGAGCGACCGGAGATACGATCCGGAAAACAATCGCATCTCCAGCAAGGTAAGAGATTGAAATAAAATTTCCCCCGATCCTGTCCCCCACCCCCACCATAAAACAAACCAGAGAACATTAAAACAAACTTTTAAAACACTCAAAATAACAAAAAGACAGACTGTTGGCGATGCTGCCATCGTGCGGCACCCCCTGGTGGTATTCAATATAACTATTCTCACTCTTTTTTGTCATTTCAAGTTCTCCCCATATCTGTATTGACAGCAGTAGACTGTTGGAGGTCAGTCATCTGAACCTCAGGACATCGCTGCTGGAGACTCCAATGTCTAAGCATCTTTATCTGCATTATCAGTGACCTTTTCCCCCATCATAGTTTGTTGTGTTCTGTTCCACATGCAACTCTTCAGATAATGACTCTTCGTGTCTGTCTTCATTAAATTCTTACTCTGTCCTTCCTTCACGAGCAGCCAACCATAACTAATGCAAGCACTGCAAGGGGAAGAAACACCCCAAGCTTCCTTTATAAATATCGCAAGCTCACCACCTCTGCTACTCTGGAGGATAATGGTAGGACATATGAGATAATCATTGCCTGAAAGTCCCTCCAAATCAGCATTCTTACCGAGGCAATGTCCAAGAAGGCCCCAACATTACAATGTTTCGCTTATAAAGGCTCGTTCACTGCCATGTGGTCAAGCGCACTCAAAGTCAGGCCAAAATATATCGCTGGTGATGCCAATACACCTACCTCCCATTACTGAATAACAAAAAACTAGTCAGTAAAAGATATACATCAGGGGGAAATACTTTACTAGACTCAATATTAGTTTGTGGATCTATCCAGAAATTCTTCATACTTACGGGATGTCCTGTAGAAACAGGGGCCCCATTATGTCCATAATCCTCACTATTCTTCTCACCACTTTTCTCATTCTTAAGTTTCTTCTCCGCTGTATAACAGACGTGAAATTCACAATTAGTTTTCAAAGACGGAGTGTATGAACCAAACCAGAGCATAATGTTCTCAAGGTAGATTTGGTAACTGTACGGACTTAGCTGATTGCAGCCAAAGTATTCATGATTCCAGGAAGTTACTGAACATGAATCTTTAGATGGACACAAAAAGCTGGAGTAACTCAGCGGGTCAGACAGCATCTCTGGAGAAAAGGAATAGGTAAAGTTTCAGGTCGTGACCCCTCTTCAGTTCTGAAGAAGCGTCTCAACCCGAAACGACCCTGAGTTACTACAGCTTTTTGTGTCTATCTTTGGTTTAAACCAACATCTGCAGTTCCATCCTACACATGAAGAATCTTTACTTTTAAAATGACAACCAATAACAATTTTATATGTACAGGTACACTAATTTGGAACAAGTGAAGCAAGGAGGGTGAGAGACTACTGAGTAGATAGAACTGAACTCATTTATGATATCTTTTAAAGTTGGTAAGTTAGTGAGAAAAGTAGCATTTTTGAGAAAAGGTGCTGGAACGTTTGATAACTGCAACATTACCTTTCAAAGGAGCACCATAGTATATTCCAGAGACATAGGAGGATGGGATGGAAGATCAACACAGATACAAAGGTATAGTTTGAAAGATACAACAGGGCTAAGAACCTGAAGTCAAGATGATGGCATTAAGAAATTAAAAAAGTTTGGGCAAATGTATGTGGGCCATTTTGCCACATGTCGAGTCATTCAGTAAACAAATCCATCTCTTATCACTTTACAGCTGATTACAAAAAAAAGGGGTGTTGCATATTTTTGGTATTTTGGATCAAAAAGGTTTTACACAAGGCTTCTGGTCTGCAACCAACGACTACAAATATTGTAGACACAGTATCACGGAACCTTCGTGGCTATATAGGTTTGGTAATATTAACAATAACTGTTCCAACCAGTTTGATTTTGCCCTCAAAGAAATAATTAAAATGAATACAGGCAGAATACCTGAAAGGACTGATATTATTTTTAATAACGCCTTGTGTTTTTTCATTAGCAGCTTCTTCTCCAAGCAGAGTTTTTGGCTTTGTTGACACAATTTCACAATTTCATTGACGCCCTGTGGGGATGAACAAAAAATTGAAAGTGTAGCTTGAGGTATGTAATGATGCACATGGTAAAGGCAGCAAAAACAAATTAAAACATTACAAAATGTTATTATTTTCTATAATTTTGCAGTATTTTAATATTCAAATAAATCCGATGTATATTGATGTTTGTCAAGTGGCCGAGCACATGGAACAGACGCAGCCTGCAGCGGTGGAGGAATTGTGGAGGAATTGAAACTATGGCCAAGCCAACCATTACAACTCCAGCCAAATGCTGCCACCAGGACAACGGGCCTTTAGGGCCAAACTAAGAGCAACATTTATTTTTTTAATTTCGGTTTTGAAGGGTACAAGATGGCACCTAATACAAGGCGACTCTTGTGTACAGACTCAGTGTGGTCTACTATCTTACACTTTTATACTTAGTATGATGTGTTTAATGTGTAGCAGGATTGTCACTGTACGCAAAAACAATGAATTTCACTGTAATTAGGTACATGTGACAAAAGTACTATTGAACCATTAATGACAAAAACTCTGGGCAGCACGTACTGAAGTAGTGCAACAACACATTCTGAAACAATTTACACCATTTATACAAATCTTAGGCAGCTTATTCAACAGCAATTATTTGTCAGGCATGATAATGTGTGTTTTCTTTCCTCCACTCCTACTGCTCCTCTGACTTAGGAAGTGCTTTCCCTGGGCAGGTCTCCCATTTTACTTTCTCTGGTATGGCCATTTTAGGTTTGGGAGATACAACTATTGTACCTTGGCTGCACCAGCCAAAGTGCTCCTAATGTTTCACAACTGAGGAAAACGTGATTTAAAACCCAGACCAATTGAGTTGTAAAACCAGCATTCTTTTCAAAATTAAATTAAAAAGGATTTCTAACTTTATTCTTTATTATCCTGTTACACAGTTTGTAAACATCTAATTAAACAACTAGCTTTTGGCACTCTGTTCAGAATTTCTTCAGAAAGTTAAACTTAGACATTAAGGGAATGGGGTTTATGACTGGAAAAAGTTAGAAGATCAGCAATAATTTATTGAACAGTAGAGCAGGCACAGTGACCTACTCTTGGTTCTAATTCATATGTATGTTGCTGGAAAAAAAACCTGTTTTATTTATAGAATGACAAGCAGAACTTTGAAGGCTGTATTCCAAGTGAGGTGCCAAGTGTCACTCTATCTTGCGTCAATTTTGCCTCCTACCAACCTTTTACTACGGTGTAACATTCCTGGCAATTTTATCTTGTTATCCTATCTTTGCATACAGCAATATCGTACTCCCCCTATTTGCAGAGCAATATACTGGTTATGCCAGTAGATACTATTTTGATTTCGGCGAGTTTCTTTAGCAATCTGTATCAAGTGGCTCTGTAGGAGAGGAGCTCCCCTTTGCGCTGGTAGTGAAAAAAAGCCGGCGAATTTATGGCACTGAACCTCACTCACCAGAGACTGTGTACGAAGGAAAATCAGGAGAAAGGGCAGACAGGACTATTTTCCAGGTACTGGATACATCAGTGACAGTGGGAGGAGGAATGATCAACATTTTCAGCCTTTCTGCAGCACGGAAGGACAATATTTTAAAAAGGGACGTATTAATAATTCAGGGTTCATACTCTTCATGAAGATTCAATGTCTCCTGATGAAAAGAACCTCAGCTGGATGTCAGAAGATTCTGCAGTTTTAATCTTGGTCATTCCCTCTTTTACCAAGCCTCCGTAACCACCAGGGCGGCACAGTAGTTCAGCGGTAGAGCTGCTGCCTCACAGCACCAGAGACCTGGTTTCAGTCAGACTATGGGTGCTGTCTGTACGGAGTTTGTACGTTCTCCCTGTGATCGTGCGGGTTTTCTCCGGTTGCTTTCCACACTAGAAAGACGTAATTTAATTGGCCTCTGTAAATTGTCCCTAATGTGTAGGATAGAACTAGTGTATGATGTATGACTAGTGTATGATCATTGGTCGGCACGGAGGGCTGAAGGGCTGTATCTCTAAACTAAATTCTGACACCCATGTTTCTGAGAGATATTGCTCTCAGGGTTAACAGCTCCCATGAAAATATTGTCCAGCTTCAAGCACAAGTGTTAAAGGCATTTGACATGTTGTACAGTAATAAATATTCCAAACCACATCATATTATTGTGCTGGGAAAAATGATGCAAAGACTATTTGTGAAAGACAGCAGGTCAAGTTTAAGGAGTGCAATCAAAAAGTGAGCACAGATTCTGGTGTCTTGCTCACTGCCATCAGGGGTCAGAGACTTCCATGCAATAACCCTTTAAGTATCTTTTGATGGGTTACACACATGCTACAGCAGGAGAGATTGGCTCTTTTCTCCTTCCACAATTTCTTGGTAACTTAGGGCGATAGAACCTAGTCCCGAAGGACACAGTAATAAGCCATCACAATGCTTAGCTAATCAAAGAAACAAAACACCAGAGACATTAACAAACCTCGTCAAGGATGGCTCGCTTAGAAATCCTCTCATCCTCAAACAGCAGCGCCCGCAACTTGTTGAAACGTTTCCGCATCAGTTTGCGCCATTCTCGCTCCCTCAGAGAATGCAGCAGCGGATTCTTTTTACTCTTCTTAAACGTCCGCAGCTCAGATGCACTGTGGCTCTTTAAAATAGATTACACGTTGCATAGACAGGTGAGCCCAAATCCACAGCAAATGCCTGTTATTGCTAAAAATGGCATGCTACGTTGAAAGATCAAACCCCTTTTCTGGGTAACGAAAATAAAACCCAAGACTCCAACAAAAGATACACAAACAGAGGTATTGAATTAAGGCTTGAATATAGGAAATCAGAGGGACACAATTTCCCCCACACAGAGGGAGATGAACAATTTCAGCGATGGTGGTGAATGCAGATACAATTAAATATTTTTTTTAAAGAATTGGGAGGGGTATTTGGATAATAAAGGTGTGGAAACACACCATACTGCAGATGCTGGAATCATAGGTACTAAAAAACCTGCTGGAAGTACTCAGGGGTCAGACATCATCCGCGAGGACAAAGGGATAGTCAGTGTTTGGTGGTAGAAACCCAATATGAAGACTGCCCACAAGATCTAGAGGGATGCAGGCCTAATGTGGGCGAATGGGAATAGCAGAGACAGACATCATGGTTGGCATGGATCGGGTGATCAGAAGCAGCCCCATTTCTGTGTTGTGATGTTAGCCTGGGAAAGTCATTGACATAAGCTCACATCTTAGCAGTGGATACAGAGGATTTTGCAGAGCCAGCATTGGCAGTGCCTGCTGTAATGAGAACGTGTCTGTGAAACTAGTTGACAAATAAAAATATTCAATGGTATGGAGAACAGAACAAGCACTGGGCTTATACCAGCGGATGGGTAACATGTTCCATTATTTTATGATTCTATAGTTCCTTTTCCAAAGCCACACAATTAACTAACATCCTATTAGACTATGCACATGTCAGGTGAACGCAGGACGCTGGGCAACGCCGCTTACCTTTGTCTTGGGTGAAAACTTGTGAGATTGTGAATAATTATGAAAATGCCACCTAAACAAAATAAATATTGAATAATTACAACGCACAGTTAGAAGTCAGCTTTCGTACAAAAAAATTACCCCAAGTAAATGCACTTCTGCAGCATAGAGACCAGAGCGGCCAAAAGGTTCGAAGTCCAAATCGCGGTGTGGGCAGTCAGCTAATTCAGCTGAATGGTTCACCTCAGCATACCTGGGTTTAGGAAAGAAGAAAATACTCCCCATTTGATGACCTTTGTTACAACTTATAAAAACATTTATATAGCACTCTTAACATCATATAACACTTTTCAGAGAATTAGGACATGAACTAGGAGGTACTGGGATATTCTTGCTGAACTGTATACAAAAAAAATGTCACCGTACCTGGTACATGTGACAATAAAGAAACCATTGAAACATTCAAAGCTGGAATAGTCTAGTTTTGCTTAGTTTAGAGATACAGCGCGGAAACAAGTCCTTCGGCCCACTGAGTCCGCTCCTACCATCAATCCTTGCACACTAGCACTATCCTACACACACACTAAGGCAATTTACTGTTTACCAATTTGCCTTCAAACCTGCACGTCTTTGGATGGTGGGAAGAATCCGGAGATCCCGGAGAAAACCCACACAGGTCACATCCACAAAAGATATTATGGCAAGTGTCCAAAGGAAGCAAGTGTTAAGGTGCATCTCAAGGAGGAAAAGGGTACGGAGGAGAATACATTTTGGGGAGAGAATTTCAGAACATGGCGTTTGCCAGTTGATGGCAGGACTGTCAGTGGATCAGTGATTAAAAATGGGGATACGCAGAAGAGGCCACATTCGGTAGAATTACATTTTGGATACCAAGTTTATGAAGGGTAGATTAAAGCCTGCAGCAGAGTGCCTTAAAATATTCAAAACTGAAGGAAACAAAGGCATGGGTGAGATCTGTATTTATGACTACAATATCCCATTGTGCCGCAGCAATGCAAGAATTTCATTGTCCTATCTGGACACATGACAATAAACTCTCTTGACTTGACTTGATTTCCAATGAAGACAAGTTGCAGCAGAGGTGGAGTTGGACAATTAAGGAGCTGAAAAAATAGCAGTTTATTGTTGCCGTAAATGGGCTCATCTTAAGGTTATGGTTTCCAGGGAAGGAGATGAGGTGCGCGGTTGAGTTTAGTTTATTGTCACGTGTACCGAGGTACAGTAAAAAAGCCGTTGTTGCGTGATAACCATTCAGGGGAAAGACAATACATGATTGCAATAGAGCCACCCACAGTGTACAGATACATGATAAAGAGAATAATGTGAATAAAGATTAGTGCAATAGTTCAGATCAGTTTGAGGCAATGATTTTGGTCCTGTCCACATTTACTTGGAGAAAGTTGCTACCCATTCAGTTTTGGCAGAGCAACAATTGGATATCAGTGAGGAGGTTCCAAGAGTATTTAGCAAAATAAAGCTGGATGTTGCATTGGTAACATTGCCAAGAATTTGAAGGAACACCAAGGACAGCTCCAGGAGTACAAATGGCAAGTGTGGAAGCAGGAAAACAATCCCCCATAGACAATCTTCCCATTCAAAACTGAAGGAAACAAAGGCATGGGTGAGATCTGTATTTATGACTACAATATCCCATTGTGCCGCAGCAATGCAAGAATTTCATTGTCCTATCTGGACACATGACAATAAACTCTCTTGACTTGACTTGATTTCCAATGAAGACAAGTTGCAGCAGAGGTGGAGTTGGACAATTAAGGAGCTGAAAAAATAGCAGTTTATTGTTGCCGTAAATGGGCTCATCTTAAGGTTATGGTTTCCAGGGAAGGAGATGCAGCCACATCTTCCCATCTCCCCACTGTCTGCCTTCCGCAAAGACCGCTCCCTCCGCAAGTCAATTCTTCCCTCCCCTCCCACTCTTCCCTTCCCTGGGCACTTTCCCTTGCAACCGCAAGAAATGCAACACTTGTCCCTTCACCTCCCCCCTCCACTCCTTTCAGGACCCAAGCAGTCCTTCCAGGTCCGACAGAGGTTCACCTGCTCCTCCAACCTCATATACTGCATCCGTTGCTCCAGATGCAGATGATCTATATGGTGAGACCAAGCGGAGGCTTGGCGATCGCTTCGTCGAACACCTCCGCTCGGTCCGCAATAACCAACCCGACCTCCCGGTGGCTCAGCACTTCAACTCCCCCTCCCTTTTCCACATCCGACTCTCGGTCCTGGGCCTCCTCCACGGCCAGAGTGAAGCAACACCGCAAGCTGGAGGAACAGCACCTCATACGCTTGGGGAGTCTGCATCCTTTGGGCTTGAATATTGAATTTTCTCATTCTGTTAACCCTTGCTGCCTCCTCCCCTTCCACCTCTCCCTCAGCCTCGGGCCCTGGCATTCCCTCTATCTCTATCTCCCTCCCCCACCCCAGTCGCACCAGCTTCTCATTTTCCACACCACAAACATCTTACAATGCTTGTTCCCTTTATCACCGATACTTTTTTGCATATCTTTCACTCATTGTTGCTTATCTTCTATCTCTCGTTTCCCTGATCCCTGACCCTGAGAAGGTCTCGACCCGAACGTCGCCTATCTCATCGCTCCGTAGATGCTGCACAGCTGAGTTTCTCCAGCTTTTTTGTGTACCCCCATAGACGATTATCTAATTCAAACTGCAGAGTTACAAATGACCCACGCAACTTTGCTTTTATTCTTGTCCTGCCGCCATACCATTTAATCATGTGTTATTATGCCTTTTGCCATTCAACCTCCCTGGGGATTCTGTTATCATAGACCTTCCCTTTTGCCTTTTCCTTTATCTTCATCCTATCATTTTTATCCCCATACAATGCAAAATCAGTAACAGAAATGTGGACATTTCACGTTTGTAAAAACGGTCACTTCCCCCAAACTTCCAGGTTGTTCTCGGGTCATTTATCCATTTGTCCCACGAGCGTTACCCTATGATATGCTTTATAGGGGGCACATGTTGATATCTGACCCAAAACATTTCTTCTCTAGAACAGATGAAATTGGGTAAACTTAATTTCAAATCAAGTTTCCTTGAAAACAGAATGATGGCAATTGTTGGAATCACTGACCTGAGTGGGGCACATAATTTCTCAGACGATGAGGATCCGTCATTTATTTCTCCATCCTCCATCTCAAAATCCATAATTTCACTCTCTGAATGCGTCTGCAGGAATTATAATAATGAAAATTGGAATGATTGTCTTAATAATTGGATTCTCCACAACCAACAGCGTAAACTATTCACAGCGAAGCTTTTAGAGATGAACGCAGGTAACAGGTGCTCTTCCCACAAGAGCTGACATAACAAAGGGATAAGGATGACCAAAGAGATTTAACACTTTGTCCTGGGATCCTGACCTTGGGTGTTGTCTGTGTGGAGTTTGCAAGTTCTCCCTGTGACTGCGTGGGTTTCCTCCGGGTGCTCTGGTTTCCTCCCACATCCGAAAGACGTGGGGCTTTATATGTTAATTGGCCCTCTTGACAATATAATTGTTAATTAGCCCTCTGTAAATTGTCCCTAGTGTGTGGGGAGTGGATGAGAAAGTTGGATAATATGGAACTAATGTGAACAGATGATCAATGGTCAGCATGGACTCAGTGGGCCTAAGGGCCTGTTGCCATGTTATACCACTAAACTAAACGGGATTTGTATGTATGGGTACTCAGCATGAACATGTTGGGGCAACAGGCCTCTTTCTGCACTGAATAACTCAGAATGTTAAAGCCACTTTATAGACACTCGAGCACGTTCATTTCAACAGCTTCTTAATACATACCAATATTTCCACATCAATTTCGTTTATTTCATCCATATTTAAGTCAAAATCTGAATGACTGCCAAAATCAGAACTCCCAAGAGACGATTCTTTCCCCGCAGTGAAGAAAGTGTCTTCATCTTTACCATTATAAGACTTTCTTCGTATTGTGGAGAGGTCAAAATCATCAGTATTCACAAGCTCCTGGAAATCCTCTTTGAGGTTTCCTGCCACCTTGATAGTAGCCGGGCTGCTGACCTTCATTTCATCTTGCTCCCACTTAACTCTTTCATCACTATGCCCTTCTGACATCATTGAAACCATGCCATCATTCATTATTGAATCTTCAGAATGATCACTGTTTTCAAGCCATCGAGTATCAGAAGATTTCTGGAAGGTTAAGGCTTGTATGTCCAACATCTCCCTTGCACCGACGAATTGTTCATCCTCCAGATGGTCCTGAATAAGCTCAGGCCTTGGATCTACAAAAGGACGATGCTGATTAGATCTACCACGTCTACAGATCATGTAGCATTCCTAGTGGTGGTTTGTTACATCCAAGTACTGGATTGCTGCAGGTAGCAATTAAAGAGTCTGTCCCACTTGGTGATTTTTTCGGCGACTGCCACTTGGCTTTTTTTCGGCGACTGCCACTTGGCGATTTTTTTCATTTTGGCGACCCTGATACTCAGTCAATGACGCCGGCAGTCACCGAAAAAAATCGCCAAGTGGGACAGGCACTTAAAGGTCCACCACACCAACAAGCAGGAGACATATCAGGAGAATTAGGCCATTTGACCGATTAAGTCTGCTCCGCAATTGTAGAAATAAGGAACTGCAGATCTTCATTAATACACAAAAGGACACTAAGTGTTGAAGTAACTCAGCAGGTCAGGCAGCATTCCCGGAGAACACAGCTAGGTTTTGGATTGAGACCCTTCCTCGGACATTGCCATTCGATCATGGCTGATCTATTTTACCCTCTCAACCCCGTTCTCCAGCCTTCTCCCCATAAGCTTTGATGCCCTTACTAATCAAGAACCTATCAATCTTTGCTTTAATAATACCCAATCACCATATCATACTGACACGCTTATAACCAAAACAGGCCATGTGAGTTTTACAAGAAACCAGTTGCTTCACGATTACTCCTACAGATGTAAGTCCACATCTGCATCTGAATAGAATTCAAATTTTCAACCAGTCACAAGGACATAAGTGATAGAAGCAGAATTCAGCCATTCGGCCCATCAAGTCTACACTGGAATACAATCACGACTGATCTGTCTCCCTCCTAACCCCGTTCTCCTGCCTATTCCCCATAACCCCCGACACCTCAGTCGTGGGTGAGATTTGAATACATTCTTTGGATTATCAGCCCAGTTACATACATTGCCATATCTACAATGGATTTTTTGATGTTGTCCCAAACATCTGTAACAGTACGTCAAATTGTCTTCCTTCATTCTGGAACACACATTCCCAATAACAAGAACTATTTCAATTAAGGTCCTGCACACCAGCCCCATCACAACTAAACTAAAATAGCTGATTTGACCATCATATCCATGAATACACAAATGTGGTATCTACTTCACTGACCTTCAAAATGCAGTGAGACAAGTTAAAAGATATAATGCAATTCTACTCTTGCAATAAATTAAGTATAGTACAGATCTAAGTTACAAGAGTCTGAAGAAGGGCCCCAACACTAAACGTCACCCATCCTTTTTCACCGGAGATGTTACCTGACCCAGGGCTATTCCAGCACTTTGCGTCTATCTACGTTGCAACAATCGGATTGATTTCTTTATCTACAAAGTTAAAGCAAAAACACGTCTTACGGCAGAGATGTGAAATTTCCTCCAGCAATTCATTTTGCTTTTTCATTAGTAGTTCCTTTTCCACGGAGAGTTTTTCTGATTGTATATCCAAGTCACTGATCACATTAATGGCCTGAGAAGATAAAACCAAGACAAAATTGCCGAACTAGACAATACTCAGAATTATTCTGTTGATCCTCAAACACACTGCAATGAAGCATTTCTCCTGACACGAACAACAGAGGTTCCCATTTAAACCAAATGAAATATAATATTGCAGCCAAATTATGTAACTAATCCATAAATGGAAGTAGGCAATACAGATGGGAAATCTACCCTATTTATACTGGAGTAGTTTCACAACATAACTTGTTCTCAAACTGGTCAAATACTAATACATGGATGAAGCATTTATATTCTTCATAACCATCGTGATGTGAACTGAAATCAGGATACCTGGTATGTAGTCCGCATCAGCTTCCTGCATTATCGGTTAATGCTTTACTAGTGACAATCATGTATGGGATTTTAAACACACCAGTAAGATTGATGTTTCACTGCCTCCTCAGTCACCATTACAAAGAGCAGGTTTGGAGTGAGAATCAGCAATGTTTCATTGGTACCACTCACTACCATACTAGAGGCAAGTGGGTTCAATAGTTGTTGCCATGCGCTGGGTGTAGTACAGATCTTTAACAGTACTGTAGCCTGAGGGGTATCAACGCCTGGATGACATGGGAAACCCAAGGTCTCCATCTGTCCTACTTATTGGCCCCAAAAGATTTTACAGCACATTCAAAGAGCCACGGTTCAACAGGAGAATCTGCAACTGAATGCGGCCATAGAAATCTGAGGACAGCTGGAGAAGGTTGCAGAAATGGGAATGAGTGGCATCAGAATGGAAAGGGGCGATAAATCAATGGACTCAGCTTCAACATAGAATGTTTCCAGATGGAAAATCAGTCAGAAAACCATCAGTTTGGTCAGACAGTGGTGGCAAGGAATTGGTAAGTGTCTACATCAGATGAACTGCTCTGGGAGTAGAATTAGGTGTGTCTGGAAGAAGGAAATTAGTAGTCTTGATAATGGAGAGAATGTGGGATTTGAAGCCTACTTTAGAATCAAATATATTGGCATAGCTGCAAAAGGTCTTGTGCAGTCTCACAAGTATGTAGACAAAGTAAAATACAAGGGATTCAATCATCTCACTGCTTAGTAGGATGGAATTCCTGCCAACCAACTTCAATCTTTGATGAGACAATAGGGAGACATTTTAAAAAAAGGGATTAAAGCACGATTAGGGTAAATGGGTGGTTAGTGTGAATTTGATGGGCCAAAGGGCCTGTTTGCATGCTGCATCTTTCAATGATGTTGCCCAAGAGGAACCATATAGAGGCAGATTCGGCAATACCGTCAGATGTTTCAAAGGCAAGCATGCAGCAACATTTATTTTCTGAATGCAGTTGCAATGTAGAAGAGATATTATGTTTAAGAAATAACGTCAGATGCTGGAAAAATCGAAGGCAGACAAAAATGCTGGAGAAACTCAGCGGGTGAGGCAGCATCTATGGAGCGAATAGGTGGCGTTTCGGGTCGAGATCCTTCTTCAGACTGATGATATTACTATCGTTTCTGGTAGACTACTTTGATGTTGCTGAAGCAATGGCTCAATGGAGGGGGGGGGGGGGGAGGGGGCAAGGGACCCAATGACCATACGCTAACCAGCAGCTTGTTCCAGCCATCTGCATCTAACTCAGAGAGACCAATGGTTAAAAGCAAAGCAGATTTATGGGGGATGAGCGGTTGAGTTGTAATGGTTGAAAAATTCAAAATATTATGCTGAAGAACAGGCAGATCAACAAATCACATATAAAGAAAACGCGATTAAACTGCCAAAACATAAACAGAAGTCATACTTTGAGCTCAGACAGAACAAGAAAGATTTCTTCTTCTGTGCACAAATAAGGAAGTAAATGTTCAGACATTTTCTAAACAAACCTTAACGAGAATGGCTCCCTTTGGGGCCTTCTTGTCATTGAAAACTGTGCTCTCCAATACATTAAAGCGATTCTCCATCAGTTTGCGTGATTCTCTTTCTTTCAGTTTGTGATGTGCTGCTTTCCTTCTTGCTGTCCAACCGTACTCTGGGTCACCATGCTCCTGAAAAGTTAAATATCAAGAGGTAGGATATTATCTGCCATAGAGGAAACAATTACTGCAAGTTACAAGACTTTTTTGTTTGCTGGAGGATGCCTTTGCATTTCTCAAGTGGATCTACCATTCAGCTAGAAGCTTTACTTACTTTTCTGGGCATTAGAATACAATGATTATCTCAGTTCTAGTGAAAATAGGAAACTGTAGGATTTATTTATCCACCTCCCCATTACTCCAACCCTCATTGACCTGCTGAGTTCCTCCAGCAGTTGCTTTTTTGCCCATTATCTGAGTTGGGCTCATCTACAATACCCCTGATGGCCAACTGGACCTAGAGTATGATTTTCCACTTGAAGCCTTGATTCTTAGCTATAACAAACCCAAAGATAATCCCCAAATAACTAAGATTATTTGCAGAGAGATACCGAGTAGAATTGTGCAGGCTATTCCCAAAAAACACAAAGGTCAGGCAGCATCTCAGCATCCCTACCTTCTCCCCACCATAACTGGTGAAAAAGTATGTTGTCATTACAGGATGAATAGAAATACAAGAGACCATTCAAAAGGTAATATCTATGATCCTGTTGAGTCCACCCAAGAACTTATCCACAATATCTTGAAAATAAGTTGGGAAGCTGTGTCCCGGGGAGCCGCGCAGGGCCAATCCACCCACCAAACAACCGCGCCGCCGACTGGAACGTGTAGGTCCAACTCACCGGACGGCGAGGCCTGACTGGGCCGAAAGAGCAACAATAGCATGGAGAGTCTCAGTGGCAGCAGCGAGTGCTTAGGCGGCCGGGGGAGGACTCGCGCGATCAACGGTCGATGAGCGTGTGATGTGTGGGGGTGGAGAAAGACAGTGGGGAGCCGGTGTGAGTAGACCGTCGTGAAGAACAATGGGGACCCGGCGTGGGTGGACCACCGTGAGGGATGGTGGGAGAGCAAAGGGCGACCCCGTGTGGGGGCACTCTAGTTTAGAATCCTCTGCCCAGGGGATAAATCTGTGTTTGTTTGTTCCGGTGAAGCGCTGTGCACACGGCAGCCAGCCACAATCACTTGTCTTTTTCTTTTCACTTTTAATTAAGTTTTCGTGTACCTTGTGTGCTGTGACAGTTGGCAAACCAATTTCCCCCCGGGAATGAATAAAGATGAATCGTATCGTAATCATTACGCAAGAGTCAACATTACAAAGAGCCATTCAATTACATAAAGTCCGCGTCTACACATACCTGTGCATCCATGTTGATTTTATCCAACGGTTCCATATCTGTGCCAAAATCAGAGAAATTGCAAAACTTAGAGCTTCCAAAACAGTGTTCCTTTAATGAACTGAAGGCGGAGCATTCCTCGTTATTAATGTCCTCTTCTTTCACTGAAAAAGTGTTAGTACCAGCAGGGTAGTCCAGTTGACTGTTATACTTCTCACTTAAATAGTCGCCAACCTTAACTGCAACTATATCGTCAGAGCTGGCTGAATTAGTCTCATAAGTTACCCCACTATCTTCTCTATGATCAGGCATGACCTCCAAAGGACCACCTTCCGAGTACCATTTCATCCCGAAGGAATTCTGAGAAGAGGAATCTCTCTCATTTGAGAAACTCACAGCCTCTCCAGTTTCAATTATTTCACCAGCTTCAGTGTTGGTTTGTGTTACAATTGGTTCCATTTCTGCAGGGGAAGAGAGTCTTTCAGTTTCTACGCTTAAATTCATATAAATCAATCAACTAAAGAATATTTGAGAAAAGTAAAGCGTCAGTCTATTTGCAGAAATCTAAGGATTCATAGATTTGTTCATATTTTGCACACTTACTGTGCCTCATGTTATTTCTCAGCAACATAATTCGGTCCAGTCGGCTTTCAGTTGCCTGTAATTTTAAATCTCCAGTCTATTCTTATCTGTTCTTCAGCCTCCACCACTCTTCTACCTAAGCCCAATGTTGTCTAGAGAAGAGCAACTCTTATTCCACCTCAATAGGTTGCAATCCTCCAAACTCAACACCAAACTAAATAACTTCAGCTAAACAATGCTTATGTGAGTATGCTACTTCTAATACAAGATATTCCATCTGGAATATTAACTCAATTTTTCATTCTCTTCAGGTACTAACTGATCTGTTGAATATTTCCAGTGCTCTCTTTTATTTTACATTTACAGCAACTGCCGCTGATTGTATTTCACAATTCTATCACGGTTTTTGTTTTCCTTCTCTGCTGCCCTCATGCATCCTCCCAGACAGATCAACAGATTCACGAGCAATTACTATCTTCTCTGTGGTGGCATCTACAGAGTGTGGGTCACCTGAACAATCTTGGTCTCTGCCTAATTCCAGACATGCTCTCTCTTTTCTCTCCTCTCTCTGCAACTGAAAATGCTTGTTTTTTGCACCTTTGATGAAAAGTCGTCAACCTGATATGTTAATCATCTCCGAGTGCTTCCAGCATTGTCAGCTTGTATTACACAATCGTCCTTAAAGTTTTAAATGGCTTCAGTCTGATATCAGTGTTCCCCACATCCCATCACTGGAGCAAGGATGTCTGATGAGTCCTGTGAGGAAAGTACTTTCCCAAACCTGAGCTCATAGGAGATGTACCTCTGCTGATTCCGAGAGTTGGTTCTATTCCCCCACCCCTTCCTCATAACCTTGCAATTATTTTCTTCAAGTTTTTATTCACTTTCAATAATTTTGCTTCCACACTTTCAGACACTATTTCAGATTGTTAAACCATCTCCTTTCTTTGGTTCCTTTGCTAATTTTCCCATTACTCTCGTTATAACCGAATCACCGTTTAATCTCAGGACAATTCTGCTGCCAGCAGTTTTAAGGTTAAACCCATCTCGATTCCTGCCATAGAACTACTATCCTCATTGAGGGAAGAAATAGGTAGGAACAGGAGCAGGTCTGAAACCCTATCAGGGCTACTTCAGGATTCAGTCAGATCATGTCTGAACATATATCCATTCCTCCTTTCCATCTTGTCACTTGATTCTCATGGTGTCAAAATTGTGAAGACACAACTGTCCAACTGTATGATCCTTCAATACAAGGAACTGCAGATGCAGGTTTATACCAAAAGTAGAAACAAAGTGGAGTAACTCAGCGGGTCTGGCAACATCCCTGAAGAACGTGGGCAGGTGACGATTCGGGTCGGGACCCAGCTTCAGACTCATGATCCTTAGCTCACATATAGAAAATAGGTGCAGGAGGTGGCCATTCGGCCCATCGTGCCAGCACCGCATACCCCAGAATCCACCCTCTCAAGTCTTCAATGAACTTTATGTTTTAATGGAAATCAATAGCACATTTCAAATCATTCCGTCAGTAGAATATTTCTTAGCGCTTAACATAAATGGTCTTACCAGATAAGAGGGAAATCTTTTCCAACAAGATCTTTTGTTTCCCCAGAAGTAGTTGCTTCTCCATTGTTAGATTTGTAGACTGTCTATCCAAGTTAGCGATTACATCAACAGCCTGTAGACCATAAGCAAAAATATGAGAACCAAAAAATAATGTCCAATTTAACATTTGGGAGAATTTTGCAATAACTTCATACATTTTTTTTATCCACAACATTAATTTCAAAAAGGTTTGTGCAGACTTAGATGCTGGATCTGGCACATGATACATTTGGATTTTCTCTCCAGTCCAGTAGTTACCAAACCATTCCAATGCCTGACCACTTGCTATTCTTCTCAATCCCATTGCTATCTATTCCAAATCAAACGTAGCCAAAAATGCTGGAGAAACTCAGTGGGCGAGGCAGCATCTCTGGAGCTAGGAAATAGGCAACGTTTTGGGTCGAGACCCTTTTTCAGACTGATGTGACGGTGGGGGGAGGGGGTTCGGGAAGAAGAAAGGAAGAGGCGGAGTCAGTGGGCTGAGGTAGGAGAACTTCTTCAAAGTAGGCATACCTTAGCCCACTGTCTCCGCCTCTTCCCCCCCCCCCCACCCTCACATCAGTCTGAAGAAGGGTCTCAACCCGAAACGTTGCCCATTTCCTTCGTTCCATAGATGCTGCCTCACCCGCTGAGTTTCTCCAGCATTTTTGGCTACCTTTGATTTTCCAGCATCTGTAGTTCCTTCTTAAACATTTATTCTACATCTAAGGTCGACCAAATCTGTATTGCATAAATATCTTTATAATTTTAGTTATTTTTCAATAAACATCATTTTGTATTACAGGAGTTGTAGTTGTGGTGTGACTTACTTGCTCTGTGATTAAAATGCCAGCGGACAAGTCAAATACATGACTTGCGGCCAGAAATGGGATCCGTTTAATTTAATAAATAATCTTATGACTGCACTAAATGACACCTTTTTGTCACAAATGAAAGAACTCTTAATTGTCAAAGATATCTGATCAGCCCTTAGAACAGTGGCTCTTAACCTTTTTGGCATACGTACGCGCATACACGAACAAAATACTGTATGTGGTATGTACAAGAAGGTAGACAAAAATGCTGGAGAAACTCAGCGGGTGAGGCAGCATCTATGGAGCGAAGGAAATAGGCAACGTTTCGGGTCGAGACCCTTCTTCAGACTGATGTGGGGGGAGCGGGAAGAAAGGAAGAGGCGGAGACAGTGGGCTGAGGGAGAGATGGGAAGGGGAGGAGAAAGCAGGGACAACCTTTGTTAGGTTCCTAAAAATGGGCTATGTTATTTATGACCCCTTCATGTCCCCTGGTAAAGCCCCAAATGACCCCCACCCCCGCTGCCCCATGGGGGTCCCAACCCCAAGGTTAAGAACCACTGCCTTAGAAGATCAAGTATGCAAGAAAGGTAGTGTGAAAACAGCTACAAAATGGGAAAAAAATCTCACCACTCCTTACTCTGTGAATATTAAACAAATTATTCACAAACCTCATCAAGGATTGTACCCTTTGATGCAATTTGCCGGTCATCAAAAAGCTTGTTCTTCAGTATTTTAAAGCGATTTTCCATCATCCTACGGGACTCTCGTTCTCTCATGTTGTGTAATATTGCCTTCTTACGAGCTTGAAACAACACAGAGGACTCAAATGCCTAAGAATAACAAAACCATTAAGAAGCCAGTTGAGCCCATAGGATAAAGGTCAGTATTGGTGTTTGAGGTACAATGAGCATCTTAACTAATGATAAATGAGATTTAATGAAGCGTACTGTAATGACAATGCAACATAACCAAACATAGGATTGGGCTCACCTTTCTTTGAGTGGAATGGCTGGACGAATGTGAAGGCTGGAAATATCCCCTAAAGAATAAGAAAAGTTTGTAAGGGCTTATGCAGTCCATTGCAACAACTTATCAGCTTAAACAGATCTCAAATTTTAGCAACAGCTACAAAAATAAATGGAAACGCTGCATGTTTACAAAACTTCATTTCTTAAAATTCTTGCAAATTAGATTATCCAAAATAGGTATCAAAATCAGATTTATAACCAGATTTTATCTGTAAATTTAGCAGGTCTATCGAAAGGGAGGCTATGGCCCAAAACTGTTCACTGTGCTTGGTACATGTAACAACAATAAACCTAAACCATAGTTTAAGGCGAGACAGAAAAGTTCATTTCTCTGAGTTTCACAATTCTGCAGAGTGAAGACAGCATAGGAAGTGGGCTGGAGAGAAGACTGCAGAGAAGGCTATTGAGGATAGACACAAAATGCTGGAGTAGCTCAGTGGCTCAGACAGCATCTCTGGGGAAAATGAGATGACGTTTGGGTCAAAGGTTAGATATAGAAACAGATGTGGTTAGATATGGAAACAGATGTGAATCCAAGAGGGATACATACCGTATTTCCCGGCAATGAAGACGCACCCCCATGCGGAGTCGCTAATTAAAAAAAAAAAAGACATTCCATTTGCCGTGGTGGCGGCTATTTCCATTCGCCGTGGTGGCCGCCATTTCCATTCACCATGGTGGCGGCCATTTCCATTCACCATGGTGGCGGCCATTTCCATTCGCCGTAATGGCAGCCATTTCCATTCGTAGCCATTTCCAGTACAAAACACAGATAATGTATATACCGGTGCGGTAATAAAAAAAACAGTGTTCGGAATAAAATAACATTTTATTGTGCACGGAACAAAGATTACAGAGATTACAAAAATGAACAACATTCTAATCTTCAAATCCGAAAAATTCACTACTATCATCCGAATCTTCAAAGCCTACCGGTAATTCATCAGGGTCATCACTGCTGTTCGAAGCATCACTATCATCAAAGAGATAGTTGTCTTCTGAGCCATCTAACGCTTTACTGATGCCACATTTTTTAAAAGCTTTGACGACAATTTCAGTCTTAACATGGTTCCACGATTTTAAAACCCACTCACACATCTGAGCAATGGATGGCCTTTTCAAACGACCTGTTTTTGTTAAGATCATGGTTTTTGCTCCTCATCCACTGATTCCATTCCTCTTTCATAAACAATTTAAAGGGTTTGTTGATGGATACGTCCAAAGGCTGACATTGGCAAGCTAATCCACCGGGGATCACTGCCATTTTCGACCTCCCTCTCTTTAGCCTTTCTTTCGTAGCCGTAGATAGGTGAGCCTGAAACTGGTCCCACAAAAGTAGGGATGTTTTTTTAATGTGGCCACTGGGACGACTTGACCAGACCTTATCCAACCATAGCTTCGTTCCATCCCCATTCATGCATCCCTTTGGATGCACGTGGATAACAATCCCAGGTGGAATTGTGTCTTTTGGCATGGTTTTCCTCTTAAAAATAAGCAGTGGTGGTAATTTAGTCCCATCCGCACAACATGATAGCACTGCAGTGTAGTGGGTTCTCTCGTGTCCAGGCGGCTTTACAATTATGGATTTGGAGCCTTTGATATCCACTGGCCCATTTGACACCAGATCAAAAGTTAACGGCACCTCATCCATGTTTCCAATTTGTCCCAGTTCATAGTCATTCTCTTTTCTTGCATTGATTATGAAGCTATGAAATGCATTGATTTTCTTTTCATAATCTTCAGGCATCTTTTGAACAATTCTTGTTTTAGTTCTCATTGATAGTCCATTTCTCTTCATAAATCTATAGCACCAACTTGACGTGCCTTGAAAATCATTCAGGCCTTGTGCTGCTGCCCTCAACTTTGATTCGTTAATAATAGTCATTGCTGACACTGACCTGCCCACATTTCTCTCCTCATCTATCCAATTCTTAAGTTCTTCCTCGAGTTCTGGCCACTTTGCTGCAGAGCAATGCAGGCTACGTTTAAATTTCGTCACACGCTTCAACAGGTCCTCTTGCTTCCTCCAATAACGGATCATTTTCTCAGTTGGCAGTGGTCCAAAATGTCTCTCAGCAGCCCTGTTGCCATTTTCTTTGGCATATCTAATAACTTTCAACTTGTAGCCAATGGTGTAGGAAAGCCTTTTTTTTCGCAAGCGCCATAATATAAGCAGTGTTAAACAGTTTACAGAGTTAAACAACTTAAACAAAATTTTCACAGCTCCTACCTAGACCAGGTGTTTGGAATGGAGAAAATCCCCACACGAACGCATGTCACTTCTGTTTGGATCGCTGTTTTGTACTGAAACGCTTCCTATAGGCCAGGGATGTCAAACTCGCGAACCGCATCTTCATTGCCGGGGAATACGGTAGTTGTGAACTGCTTAATGGACTTTTAGTGGGGGGGGGGGGAGAAGGGAGGTGTTTTAAGAAATCACCTAAAATTGGAGAATTAAATAATTAAATGTTCATATCAATGTAAGCTGCTCAAGCGGAATATCAGGTGCTGTTCCTCCAGTTTGCATAAGGCCTCACTCGGGCAATGGAGGTGACCCATGACAGAAAGGTCGGTATGGGAACGGAAGTTAAAATGGTTGGCAGCCAGGAGATCCAGTAGGCCTTGGCGGACCGAGCGCAAGTGTTTAATGAAACGGTCACCAAGTCTACACTTGGTTTCGCTGATGTACAGGAGCCCACATTGGAAACACCAGTTGCAGGAAATCAGGTTAGATGAGGTGCATGTAAATGTTTGTCTCACCTGGAAGGACTGTTGGGGGTCCTTGGATGAAGTAGAGGGAGGAGGTATAAAGACAGGTCTTAATTCAGGTAGGAATTTTGGGAGTGGGGTCAAGTAGAAGGGAAGTTGAAATAAATTGGGGGCATAACAAAAACACCTCAATGATCCGAACTAGGTTCAACTAACATCAGAACATCGCGATTCATTTCAATGGTAAAGAGCATCCATCAGATACCAAGGCGTCTGTCAATTTACATTTGTTTGAATATCAGATATTTAATCAAGTTGATCTTTATTCAAGTTTGGTAAAATTTGTAAAGTATTTCCCCCCCAAATCATAGACTTTTTGATAAAACATCGGTTTATCAGAGTTTTGATGGCTTTGATGGTAATTAAGGCTTAGCCAACTGCTCAAGCTGTTATCAGTAATTGTACACCTCATACCATGAAAAATCTACATCACACCAGCTTCTCAAATGACGTAGGGGACAGATTTTTCCAGGAACTTCATATCTGAGAGAAGACAGAATTTAGGTCAAAATTGTGTTTAGGTGTATTGCTATTGCCTGCAATTTACTGCCCAATGAATTTAGCTAAGGTATTAGATACCATTGCTTTAATTAATAAAATCTCATGAAATTATTTGCAGAGATAACAACCATCATGTTACTTGCAACCAAACATCCTTTCAACTGTGCCATTGAAGGTAAAATTTAAAAACTCACATGGAAACTTATTTATAAGAGGTTTATGATCAATATCACCCTCTCAGTACATACAAGAAACAGGGGGATTAAACATGATAGATTTTGAAGAGACTTTTCATCCCATTTGGTTGCATCTTTGTGGAATACAACTCCACTAACATCATTACAACATCTGGATTACAACATCTGGCTCCCTCTTCAATGCTCTCAATAGTCTGGAAATCCTTTCCAGCTACTGATCAGGTCACATGTAAATACACCTATACCCGTTACAAATCCTGATTCTGAGAGGGGGAGAGGGAGGGAGGGAGGGAGAGGGGGAGAGAGTAGAGCAGTGCCAGGGCCTGGAACTCGGCCTGGTTCTCATACTCTGCCCGGCCCTGGCAGTAGACTGCAGCCGTCAGCTTGGCTGCTGCGTGATCTCCAGTCCAGGCTCCGACTTCATCTCCGGGCTCGGCCTGGGTTCCACCAGCAGCTTCTTTTTCGGCACTGGTCATGGCCCCATCCCAAGCCCTGAGCTCATCCTCACTCCAGGTCCAGGCTCTGGTCCGTCTAGCCCAGGCCCAGTCGCCAGGACTCAGCCCACGGCAGCAGCCTCCCCACCAGGCAACGGGCAGGCGTGGACCCGAGCGGGGCTGCAGGCGGGCATCAACCTGAGGACCCGACTTGCGAGTGGATTGATTTTTTTTGTGTGAGTGCTTGAGTGCCCCTCCCGCGCTGAGTGCCCCGTTCTGACGTCAGTCACGTTTTTTTTGTTTTGTGCGCTTGAATGCCCCTCCCGCGCGGAGTGTCCCGCCGTGACTTGGGAGTCGATTGTGACGTCAGTCGGAATTTTTTCCTTCTAAATGAGAACGTTGAAAACTAATATTCTACAGCTGTTTTTAAAAGGTTTGTAATTAAATATAGGTTGAAATGCAATGGGAAGATATGTATCCTGTCAGCGGAGAAAATGTGAGTAGCATGTGTGAAAATAGGAAGGCTGTGGCCAAGCGTTTGGAAGAAAATACAAATTAAGGAGTTAGAAGAAAGCCAACACAACCCTGGCTCACACAGACATTTAGAATCTTAAGAACAAAGGGAAGAGTTTTAGTATAATAGATTGAAGTTGGAATTTTCATTGCTCCTTACTGTACTGACCTGTGTGGCACATCCAGTTTACTGTCAGTTGATGAATTTCGTGGTATCGCTGATTTGGACATCAGATTTCCAAATCCAACTCTACTTCTATTGGGATGAGTCTGCATGGGAAAGGATAACTCACAGTAGTTATAGATGTGGCAGAAAAAACAAATACCCAGATGGAAGACATTCTTCAAAATGGCAAATGCTTGCAAGACATCTCAACTTAAAACTAGTCGCAGCATCATTTGAAACAGATATTTCCCCAGCGATTCTGCTAACAGTTCATCAACTTAACAGCATCTTCTGAGATGGGGCATCTTTTGAAATGAGTAGAAACCCTCACGCTGCTAAGCGAAGTATAGATCTCCTCAGGATCTGCACTGAAGGAGTTACTGCCGCTCAAGGAATTGGGAGTGGAACATTGCAGTGATCAGGTCCTTGCTAATCTGGCACATGACAAACAGATTCAAGCATTTAGGGAAACAAAAAACTGGCAGTTCTACTGATTTAGGTGGAGAGTGTCTTGTCAACTTCACCATCTAAGTTGTTTGAAAACTCTTCTTATTTTGTGAGAAGACATCCATCCTCCAAGATACAATTATTTTATAATTCTCTCCCGTTCTCACCAACTTCACTTCCTACCTGAATGAATTTGGTTGACTGAAAGCAAAATGCCCCACAAAAAAACCTTAATTTTCATTAATAGCCATATCACAACATGCTAACCCCCCCACCCAACAACTGATAAACCAATCTAAAATCCTAAATAAAGCTAATCAGCATACTGGTAAACCCACAAAAGTTACTGATTCTTCTCAGTAAATGAAGTGCATCGTATATTTATCCGAAGCTCATGCTTGGGCTACATCCTTGCTCTGGCATGTCTCCTTATTTAATGAGCTTGAAAGTGTCTCAGTCACAGAAGTTGCGGATGATTGCTCAACAGAGAACAGGAATTGGTGTGGTGTGTCCATCATCGACTCTGACCTCGTTACCGTCGAGGGGATGTACCGCAGTCGCTGCCTCAAAAAGGCTGCCAGCATCATCAAGGACCCACACCATCCTGGCCACAGACTTATCTCTCCGCTGCCATCAGGTAGACGGTACAGGTGCCTGAAATCTGCAACGTCCAGGTTCAGGAACAGCTCCTTCCCCACGACAATCGGACTATTAAACACAACTCCACACAAACTCCGAACTATAACAGCCTATTGCACTTTATCTGTTTATTGATATGTGTGTGTGTGTGTGTGTGTGTGTGTGTGTGTGTGTGTGTGTGTGTGTGTGTGTGTGTGTGTGTGTGTGTGTGTGTGTGTGTATGTATTTTACGGTATAGGGACACACTGATCTGTTCTGTATTTATGCCTTCAATATTCTGTTGTGCTGCAGCAAGCAAGAATTTAATTGTCCTATCTGGGACACATGGCAATAAACTCTCTTGACTTTACTTGAATGGGGACCGAAAAAAAAAATGGAATCAGGCTAGGAGGGTTTAAAAAAACATATCACCTTCTGATAAGCTGCAACCAATCCCCCCCCCCCCCCCCCCCCCCCCCCCCCCCCCCCCCCCCCCCCCCCCCCCCCCCCCCTCACCTCCCTATCCCCCATGGGTGAGGGAAAGAACTCTCCATTGAGTAGATATGTGCTTGGCAACATTTGTTTGACCACCACTAAACTGAACATATTTTTCACCTAAATACCCACAACTATTTTGCGTGGAACAAGCACTAAATTTTTAGTCAAAAGCATTGCCATAGAAATATAATCCTGAATCCGTTTAATTTTCTAGCTTTCATTTCCATTGCCATGATGACAAAGCCAATGTCTGGTAAAAATAATTTTGTTTCTTCAGAATTATTTATTCATCTATACATACCTCTACACCCAATTCTGCCTCAGTCACAGCTTCTGTATTTAAATTGAATGACCGGTTCCAGAGCTTGGAGCTTCTAAATGTATCTTCTCTTAACGTGGTAAAACTATTGCCTTCCTCTTCATTCATAGGTTCCTCTTTTACCGTCACGGCACATATTTCAGAACTGTCAGGATCAACCAGCTCACAGGAATTTATTTCCGACACCTCCTTCTCCATCTTAACGAGGGGTTTTCTGGAGTTGTGGACATCAAGGTCACATTTAAATTGTAATGCGTGATCAGTCCTTTTGTGATGCTCCTCAAATTTGCTGATCTCAGGTGCCCATTTTGTTTCGTAAGTTCCAGTGACAGTAATGCCTCTATTTTTCATAGGAAAACCTTCGACAGTACCAGGGCTTTCATTGTATTCTTCTGGCTCAGGTAATTTCAATGGATCCATTTCCATTTTTAAGTCAGATGTATCATTGCTTAATTCATCACTATTTGGTTTGGACTGACAATCAGCCTGAGGAATGATGGTATATGGTCTGTTGTGCTGTCTGACCTCGGTTGTGGTGTCTTCTGGAAAGGGATGTAGTGATTGGAGTGAGGAAACGTCATCCGCCATTTTCCAAGCTTTAGAGCTGCTCTGAATTTGTGGTGGTACTGCATCATGGGTGACAACGTCATACAGAGATAAGGAGGTGGATAAACCTGTCCCAGCACTGCTTTCCGCACTGTTTTTAGTGTACGACTCGGAACTTGTAGCAGCCGTTTTACAACGAGGAGTGTTACCATCACCTTTGACAGCAGCAGTAGAAGGTGCAAGCACATCGACCGGTGGAGAGCTTCCTGGAATTAAAACAATACTAATCTTCAACAATTCTGTCTAGACTTTATGGCAATGGTCAAAGTATTATTTAAATATACAATTAACCCGCAACCATCATACAAATACACTGCATGCAAAATCCTCAAAAAAGATGAAAGGCCATTCTGTTTGGCAACTGATGTGCTCTAACAAAACTTTCATTCAAAGTAATAATTCGCAATTCACCCCGTCACTGGAAGTTAGACCAATCTTTGGATCTTTGATTAGTGAGGCAATGCATTGTGAACCATGTTGTAAAATCGCAAACATATTATCAAATTACAATTAAATCAGTAGTTAAAAAGAACAATCATGTAAAGATCTAACATTCCCCAGCAACTATGAAATGTTCACAAGCTTGAAAGTGCCAGGCATTTAAAAATAAACTTTGGAGGGTTGGGGGGGGGGGGGGGGGGGGGGGATGTCATCCAGAGATGCTGTCTGGCCTGGTGACTTACTCCAGAACTTTGTGTCTTTTATTTGTAAACCAGCATCTGCAGTTCCTTGTGTCTATCACATTTTTCCTCAAGGGATCTTGTAATTAATCACAAGTAGTACCTTTATGCTGACTTCACTGCACCTAGACTTATCAGGTGTTCCATACCTATAATGCATTTACACAATAAGACATTAAGAACCTTCCCTATATTATTCCATGTATAATATTCTATGGCTGTAATCTCCCACTATGCTAGTTTGGTGGTTAAAAATATCAAGGTCTACTATTCTGATATCATACTTTGGACAATCATAGCTTTTCCATAATTATTATAGTAAGGGGGTTACCAAAAGCAAGCCTAGATAGACTGAGTACCAAATACAACTCAGCAGTACTAAATATTCTGGAGATACAAGGAACTGCAGATGCTATTTTATACAAAAAGAGACACAAATTGCTGGAGTAACTCAGTAGATCAGACAGCTTCTCTGGAGAACACAGATAAGTGACATTTCGTGTCGACACTCTTCTTCAGACTCAAGACTCCCAACCCGAAATGCCACCTATCCATGTTCTTCAGGGCTGCTGCCTGACCACTCAGTAACTCCAGCACCTGATATCCATACTAGTACTGAATATTCTGGCATACCTAGAATGGATGATTGAGGGTTGTCAGGCTGTTGAACTGGGACACGTCCTGGAGGCTTGGTGTAAACTAGTTGGAATACTTTCCCACTGGAGTGTTTATATAACTGTCGGCCATCCGCAGACTTAACAGGCCGAAGCATTAGATTTTCTCCTGGCTGTAGCTTCAAGGTGCTTGGGAGGGTGACGGAGCACTGTCGGCCATCTTGATCAAGAGAGTCAGTTGGTCCTAACAGAAAGGTGAACCATTAAAAAAAAAACTACAGGAGAAGCCAACAATTCACGTAATTTACCACGGTAGACATCTTCTAAGGAAAAAACATTCTTCAGCAACTTTTTCCTATTTACGCAAATGCATTTTCAAGATTATGATAGTGAAATCAATGTCAGAGCATTTTAGTTCCTTTTAATTCAGGACTCAGATAAGTTATATATCATTCAAAATCAATACAACAGTGAGTTTGAGATTAACAATCATCAATCTGAAATGTCCAATTATCTATTTTGCCCCAGATGTTCTCTAATCCGTAGTATGTGTTTTTATTTGAGTTCCAACACTGCACTATTTTGCTTTGGGAAATGCGTATATTGTGTTCAAATGGATCAGTGTGGCCAAATGTTGGAAAATGGATGACCTGCCAATTATATTAAAATAATTCTCAGAGCCAGGAAACAAAAAATAGTACCCAATGTACTAAAAAAAATTGCATATAACTAAGGTCATATGCAATATTACAAATGTTTATTGAAAAAGTCACTATTGTTCAAATTACTCATTAGATATTTTCGTACAGGTGTCAGGGGTATGGGGAGAAGGCCCAAGAATTGAGTTAGGAGGGAGAGATAAACAGATGATCATGAAGGAATGGCAGAGGACCATTGATGGGCCGAATGGCCTAATTCTGCTATCACTTATAAACTTGAGAACACTAGAAGTGAAAAAAATATTCTGTTGCTACATCTTCTGTACAGCAATTACAAAATAACATGCTATTCAAAGTGAATATCATGCATCAGGGCTGCTTTCTAAAAAATGAAATTCATGCTGATTGAACCAATTGTTCTTGTTTTGTAGGAGTAGGCTGCATATAGCAAAATAGCCATCAGAAACGTTTAAAAAAGTTTTAAGTTTAGATACACATTAAAATCCATTTAATGTGGGAAGTAATGGAAACTATCAGATGGTTAGCAGTTATTCCTCCGATAAATTCTAGATCACCAATTTGATACAACGGTTACATCATGTTATGGCCAAATTAGCATGTCTATTTGAACTCAAGATTTTTCAGATAGGTTTCATGGTGTTTTTGATTGAGAATTAGAAATATCCAAACACTTATAGGACATAGAACAGTGGGCCCTTCAGCCCACAAGGTTTGCGGCAAACATGATGCCAAGTTAAGCTGATCTCATCTGCCTGTACATGATCCTTATTCCTCGCACTTCCATGTGTCCATCTGAAAGCCTCTTATTCCTCTACATTCCATATCTTTTGTTAGTTCTACACGAGTCGGTCTTTAAAGTTATCATAGAGAACAAATAACACATTAATAGAGTACATGATAGCAAATATGATTAGAAATTATGAATATCAAGCCTACCTAGAGACAATCCAGAAGAATTGGTCTTACACAAAAGGTAACGGATTGGAGTAGATGAGTTTTCAGTTTTATTTTGTGATGCAACAGGATTCACAAAGCAGCTTGAAGTAGGTGTTAGAGTTGTTCTGGTTATCACTTTACTCAAAGCCCCAATTTTCTGGAATGTAGTGACAGCAGATTTACTAGAAGAGGGGGCTTTGGGAACATTTTTCACCGTTGCGTCAGTAGTTGCAATGAAGACATCTTCCTTTTTCTGGTCTATCGACACGGGAAGTGATTGAGCTTTATCTTCTGCTGCAGAAAAGATGAAATATGAAAGTGAAGTATCTAATTACTGTATATGAACATTTACATTAATTTGCTGGTACTAAAGATTATATTACATGTTATGGGCTTGTTTCATGTATTATGTAACTGATTCACTACTGATATTCAGATGTTAGCAGCATGATATGATTAATTAAACAGAGGAAATTGCTCAAATGAGAAAGCAAATATACAGGGGGGGGGGGGGGGAGAAGAATTGATCTGCCAATCATGCTTGTTCAAGGGCCAGAGAACATCTTGCATTGCTTTTTATCTCCCAGCCCAGCATCGAACGTGCCAGAATACTTCATTGCATAAAAAGGAGACGTGTGTGTGATACTGGCCTGGAGGCTGTAGCTTGGACAAGGTGCTTGGGAGGGTCCACAGATGCTGCCTAGCCCACTGAGTTTCTCCACACCTTGCTTTTTTCTTCATCTGCAGTTTCTTGTGACCAACATTAAGTTAGGCACATTTATTTCTACTTGAAGAAAAAATTCAAGTACCAACTTAATGAAAGTCAATCTTCTATCCTTGACTCTTAAACTGTAGGCTTTTATTTTTCACAATAACCTTAGATGTAGCATCCTATATCAAATGCCAGTAACTTGTAAACATAATCCATTACACTTCTGCACATCATAGAGCTGCTGTGTACACAAATGTAGAAGGAAGACTTTGAAAAATGTTCAGAGTATTAATCAGTTTATATTCAAAGATGTTTTGGAGATATCATTCTGCTTTAAAAAGCTACTACCTGAATTGAAATTACTGTTATGAAAAGATAGGATGAAAGGCACTCAAATACAGGTAGTTAACCAAGAGTATTTACTTACTAGTCACGCAATTGGGTGGGGTGGTAGTGCAACTGGTTACACCAGAGGGCTTTTCGGGTGACGATGCATTTTTTTCTACATCCATCACAACATGAACTGGTGAACTAATCTGTTCGACGGGTGGTTGGTTGGAATTATTCTTGGAAGCCTAAAACATAATATACAAATCACAAATCTAGTAAAACATTACAAAAACATTATGAGATAAATTTCCTGTAAAGGCACTGATTTTATTCCACAATGAAGATATTGGCAACGTAAAAACAAAATAATTCTCCACTGCTATGGAACAGTGTAAGCATGTTATGGGTACACTGTTGGATACAAACATAAATATTTGATCTTCTGAATTATGCCATCAGTGAAGGAAGGAATGATTTTAGAGACGTCCTCCCCTCCCCTTCATTACTACAACATTTCACAACCTACCCACACACCCCCTCTCCCGTCTCTGGTTTCCTATTACAATGCACACACTGTTCAATGCTCAAGTCAGGATCTCCGTAATTAAACACAATACTACTAGAAGTTGTCAAATTTCCTCTCCAAAATCTGTATTGCATTATTTTGCAACTAATCAGAACCTTGTCACATTCACTAAATGAAGGAACACCTATCTGCTCTACTGTGGTATTGGAATATATTTGGATCTCCAATGAGATTCAAACTTGTTTTTGTCACATGTACCAAGGTAAAGTGAAAAACTTTGTCTCGCACGTAATCCAGACCAGATATACCAAACATAGATACAATCAATTCAAATTCAAGCACAATAGATGGAGCAAAGGGGAGGATACAGAGTGCCGAATATAGTTCTCAGCATTGTCGCGCAGCAGTTCCATGGACCAAGTCCAAAGTCCTCAATGGGGTAGAAGTGCATCTAACTGTAGCTTATGGAAGGACTATATAATGGAGGGACATCTGAACAAAATAATGCATAATAATGGAGGGACATCTGAACAAAATGCTATAGTTTGTAATTTGCACAAACTAAATTGGACCAGTGTCACGGGGTGCAGCGGTAGAGTTGCTGCCTTACATTGCTTGCAGCGCCAGGGACCCGGTTCGATCCTGACTACGGGTGCTGTCTGTACGGAGTTTGTACGTTCACCCCGTGAACACGCGAGTTTTCTCCGAGATCTTCGGTTTTCTCCCACACTCCAAAGACATGCAAGTTTGTAGGTTAATTGGATTGGTATAAATGTAAATTGCCCCTAGAGTGTGTAGGATAGTGTTAATGTGCGGGGATCATTGGTCGGCATGGACTCAGTGGGCCGAAGGGCTTGTTTCTGCGCTCTATCTATAAACTAAACTAAATCCATTGATGAAAGACACACAACTTGCTAGCCAGAAGATATAGTAATTGAACACTTGTTAATCAAATGTATGATGAGCCCCAGAGAACACTAACGCTTTAGAAATGTCTTACTCAAAAGGCCAATAGTTAGGACAGTCTTAACAAATTTTGACCTAGGTCACTGAATTGAACATTGCACATTGTTAGGTGGCATGGCAATCAAGAAATCCCACTGATTGCTGCTGGAAGGAATGTATAACAAGTGAAGCTCTCACCTTGGATATTAAATGATTCAGTTTTGTTTTAAAAGCAGATTTGCCAACCACAGCTTCAATCACCATAGTTTGCACCATTGGCTTGTCGTATACACATTCCAAGTCAGAGAAATTCTGGATGGTTGCTCTCAAATCAACCTGCTTCTTAGGGGAAAACAACAAAGTCCCTTCTCTTTTTTCCACATGAATTTCATATTTGTCTAACCGCTGTGTACAGGGAAGTTTTTTAGCCATTGCACATTCTGCGATCAGCTTAATTATCTTAACACGACTTTCGTTCCATGCACAGTAGGATATTATCTCAACTGTTTTAGAGTCAGGTGGTTTGTTTGGCATCAATGGTAGCTGCTTACACTTTTCTTCTCGCTCTACATTTTTATCATCTGAAAGGGGAAGAAAATTGTTAATAACAATGCAAAAGTATTTTTTGTAAGCAGATAATGGAGAAAAAACAGTATTAGAGCAATAAAAATATTACATTAATTAATATGTTATCTCAGCCCTATCTATTACAAAATATTTCATACACAATGCAATAACAAATGATACAAACATGATAACTATCTGCATGGACTGGGGCCTTCATGCAGTGGTCTTAAGGTATGGAATAGCGCTACTGACTCTTGATCCGCAAGCAAAAACGAATTGATGCCTTAATATAGACTGAAGCAACGACTATTAAGATCATTTGTTCCCAGAATTGATGAAAATAGTATATAATGGGTGAGGAAGCTAGCATAGAGATCAAGGACTTTGAATGAAGAATAAAGCAGAATAAGATATAACTGCCCCGTCAAAAATAAAAGAGCATTTATTGCAAAGCAGCAACCCAGAGCAGTTTTACCAGCTTCAGTCCTCTTTGCTAAAACATTAGTGATTGTGTCAGGTTTACATTTAAACTTGAGAAGGGAATAGTTCACATATATATTTATAGATATATATAACATTTAACCAAGTGCACAGATTTATTTAGCAAAATTAGCAATGAAATATGTTAAAAAGGTTATCACTGAAGAGAAGACAGAATGGAAGCTGAACGATGCACAAAATTCGAGAAGCAAATTGACATAAGTTAGATTTCTTGACTTTATTTATTTTTAAAAGGGACTTGCACTATTAAAAAAAAAAAAAAAAATCAGTTCTCAGCTTATAGTTTATGTGCCTACCAATATAACGTTTTATGAACCAGAAATATTAAGGTAACATTTCTGCTTATTGTTTCTATTAGAGAGGCATGGTTGAAGGAAGGGCAGGACCAGCGATTCAACATTCCAGGGTATAAATCTTCGTGCATGTATGGGGAAGAATGTAAAAAGAGTTGGTATTACAACTTAAGTAACGGGGAAGATATCTTCGAAGACTCCTCAAATTAGCCCATAAGGGGTATAACCTAGCAACAAACCTCGAGTGAAAAAAAATTAATATTAAAATTCTGGAAGGGAACATTATCCCCCACAATCAAAATGTGGACTGTGGAAATGTCGGAGATGTTGCATTTGGAGAGAATTAGGTTGGTCCTAATGGACAAATATGAACTTTTTGAACAAATATGGTCTCCATTCATTGATTACTTAAAGGGGTAGCTGAGCTCAGCACAGTAACTCAATAAGTACCCTGGTGTAGGATTAGATGAAAATAGTATTGGGATCTGTATACATGTCTCAAAAGATATTGTTATATGAAACTGTTCCATTCAATGTAAAGATTCTTTTATTTAATTTTTAATTATATAATAATTGCTTTTATTTTTTTAATTTTTCTTGTTTAACTTTTCTTTTTTACTTTTTATGTTTTATTATATAATCATTATTATTCAATCACAACGTTTTGATTATTGATTTATACTTTCTCTTTTTCTCACTCCCTTACCTTCCCAAAAAAAATCAAAAACAGTAGCATATATAAATTATCCCGTAATATCTGTACAACGTTTGTGATAAATCTTATTTGTATTTGAAGTACTGTTGTACATTAGATAACATGCAATGCTTCTAATAAAAATATTAAACAAACCTCGAGTGATATTTTACCGGTGGTATATGGCATGCCTCCGAAATGTCAGCAGGAGATAAGAGGGGGAGATATGTGCGCAAATAACTGAGATGGAAGCGTTACAGTGTTAGGGGATTTTAACTTTAAAAATATTGTTCCTCAATCATGGAAAGCATCACCAGTATGAAAAGCTTAGGAGTTTATTTTTTATCGTACACCCAGGAGAGCTTGTTCTGCCTTAATGCAGATAGTCCTATGGCAGAACGCATAGGTTTAAGGTTAGGGGTTAGAGTTTAGAGGGCCTTTGTGAAAGATTATTTTCACCCAGGTGGTTGAAATCTGCAACACACTGCCCAGACGATGGTGGAGGCAGAGACTTTTATAACGTTTAAGTATCTTGAATCATCAAACATAGCAGGGGAGTACTTGCTGGTCAGTTTAGGCATGTTAAAGCAGGACTTTAACATGCCTGAACAGGTTGAAGGGCCTGTTTCTCAACTGATTGACTCCAATGTAAACACAAATTAACATTCAATATCAAATGCAGAACATTGCTCAGACAAAACTTGCATTTAAACAATGGTTCACGTAAAATACTGACAGGATCCAAAGGTGGGATTTTTACACCCTTTATTAGTAAAATTCAGGCTAAGTTCCAACTCGGGTATATGCAGTATTTTTCTTTAAACAAGAATTATTTTGCATATTTTATAATTATGTAAGATTTTCACTTAAAAATGCATTTTTTAATATTTCTTATTTAAGACATTGTCTCTATGATTCCTCACATCTCAAAGATATTTCTTTCAATATCCTCACCTGAAATGTATAGGGCTTCATTTTGACTTCCTGAAATACTAGATTTCTTTCCACCTTTGGTTCTTGATGACACATGCATAACCTTAAGGTTTGCTGGACTTGGTTTCATTTGTTTCTTTAAAAAAAAACAAAAAAAAAAAAACAGTAAGAGAAGTTCCAAGAATCATAGTTCTGGAAAGACTCCCAGGAAAATTGCTTTAGAACATTTTCTGGACCATACAGACGGTAGCCACAATGAGTAGCGAAGCAAATGAATGTTTAATGTTGTGTGCGTTACCAGTCAGGTGGCTGCTTTGTCATGGAAGCTACTGAGCTTAAGTATTGTCAAAGTAGACTTCACATAGGCAAGCGGGGAGTATTTCATCCCACTCCTGGTTTATGCCACACCAAAGGTGAAAATACAGAGCAAGGAAGTAAATAAAATCACTAGATAACGTACGTTCGAATCTGCCCATGTAGCGTTGCTGGTGGTGCAATAGGATTCTCTATTGATATTGATTTCTCTAACTTCATGTTGCTCCTGCATTCCCTCTTTCCATCCCTCCCTCACCCAAGTCATACCAGCTTCTCGTTCTCACCTAGCAAACGGTAACAATGGCTTGTTTTCTATATCATTACTTTTTTGCTTATCTTTCATTCATTTCTATCTCTCTACATCACTGTCCATATCACTCATTTCCCTTTCCCCCGACTCTCAGTCTGAAGGGTCTCGACCCGAAACGTTACCTGTTCCTTCTCTCCAGATATTCTGCCCGTCTTGCTGAATTACTCCAGCATTTTGTGTCTATCTTAGCATTCTCTGGGATGTTGGTAATGAGAATCTGGCAATATTCATACCTTTCAATGGCAAAGAGATGTGGTTTCAGTCACTTGAATCAGATGGGCATTGGCTGGCACTACATATTAATAGAAAATTATACACCTAAACTTGAATGTTGTCCAAATGCCTCGCCATATGATCAATTATTGCTTCCTTGGCAGATGATGTGCAAACAGAAATCAACTTTACTCAATCAGTAAGCATCTCCATTTCCAGTCTATTGATCGAAATAAATTAATTGATGTAGCAGTTGGAAGTTGGTCTCAGAGTCAGTTTGGAGAAACTGATCAATGCCTCAAAAACCTTCATACTAAGTTTGACTCTAGCCAGTGCAGAAATCCCCTAACCCAAATTCCCACGCTTTTACTAAAACTCCTAAATGCCAAACTTTTAAACACTGCCTGGATGTCAAGTACAATGAGACGGGTTAGGTGGCACAGTGGCACAGCGCTAGTGTTGCTGCCTTACAGCGCTAGAGACCCGGGTTTGATCCTGATTACGAGTGCAGTCAGCAGGGAGTTTGTATCTTCTCCCCGTGACCTTGTTCTCCGGGTGCTCCACTTTTCTTTGGTTAAGAGAATTGGAGCACATTGTGCAGTTTTGGTTACACCATTACAAGGAGGCTGTGGTGACTTTGGAGAATGTGAAAGAGAGGGATGCTGCCTGAATTAGAGGGCGTGTACTAATATAGCCACCATGAAGGGGAAGTGAAATCCTCTGAAATTACCTTTCTCTTCCTCATTAAAAGTTCTTTCAGGTAATTATTAACTCCAGCTTCAAAACAACATACAATGACCGAACCCAATAAGATAAAAATGATGGTAGACACAAAATGCTGGAGTAACTCAGCGGGACAGGCAGCATTTCTGGGTGACGTTTCGGGTCGAGACCCTTCTTCACACTGATGTCAGGAGAGTGGGCGGGACAGAGATAGAATGTAGTCAGAGACAGTAAGACTGGTGAGAGAACAGGTAAGGGAGAGGAGATGGAGAGAGAGAGAGAGGGAAAGTAAGGGCTATTTGAAGTTAGAGAAGTCAATGTTCATATCGCTGGGGCGTAAGCTACCCAAGCAAAATATGAGGTGCTATTCCTCCAATTTGTGCAGGGCCTCACTCTGACAATGGAAGCGGTCCAGGACAGAAAGGTCAGATTGGGAATGGGAGGGGGATGTTAAAGTGCTGAGCAACCGGGATATCAGATAGGTTAAGGCGGACTGAGCGGAGGTGTTCAGCGAAACGATCGCTGAACCTGCGCTTGGTCTCGTCGATGAACGGGAGATCAGGTAGGTTAAGGCAGACTGAGCAGAAGTGTTCAGCGAAACAATCGCCGAGCCTGCACTTGGTATCGCCGATGATAAAAATGATAACATGATAGCTTATATTGTCACGGTAAATGTTATTCTTTTCGTAATGGCGCATAAGATGATCCATCTAATACTGTCGGAGAGTACCAAAGAAATGTATTTATGGTTAAACCCAAAAACATTCAATTTCTCATGTCCCCATAGCTGGTGGACCAAATTAATTAAAAAACTAGGAAAAAGATCAATACTAAATTGCTCACCTTTTGTGGGGGTGTGACATGAAATTGAGTCTGGTCATCTTTAATCGATAGTTTTGGAGCATTTTTATATTGACTGGGTATTTTTGACCTTTTAGCCACAGAACTGGTGTTCTGCTTTTTACGCCTTTTTTTCCCACCCACACTGTTGCTTTGTACATCTCTGATGAATATCCCTTTGTTTGTAACGCTGAAGTGTTTCTCCAGCACAGGTGGCATTTCCAAATGTGCAGATTTGTTTTTTGGTGGCAGAGCCAAGTCAGGTGAATGGGTAGTAGGGTTTTGTTGAATACTACATGGTGAATCAAACAGGTTCGGAGTACGACAACCAATCTCAGGCATCTCGTAGTCATACAGCAGAGATTGCTGTTCAATAATCTTCCCTTCTTTCTCCAGGTATTCATCCAGCAGATCACTAACAAATGCTGATCTATTTTTAATAACTGTAGTGGTGGCACCTATTAAAAGCAAGCGTAAAGGAAGCATAAACAACCGTATAAAAGGAAGCATAAATAACAAAAGCTTTTCACTGTACCTCGGTACACTTAACAATAAACTGAACTGAAAGTATCAATTTGAGAGACAAGACATTTTTTTTTAAATATTGAATTAAATGCAATTTGCACAATTCAAAATTGATCTAGACCAAATAAACTACAAAATCTATTCAAGCTTAGTTTAAGGAAAGGAATGAGTAGATTCTTGCTCTAAGTTTCTTTACATGTCATGTCAACAATAGGGACTGTCCCTCTGAACCTTCATGACCCTCAAGTCTTTTATATGATTTTAAAGAAAACAAAACCCCCTCCTCTATGTATCCCACAGTCATCGAGCTGGGGTGAGGTCAACTATACTTTTGTGGATCTATTTAACCAACCATAGACAGCCTGACAAGCAGGAATCATCCATTGGGGAATGCTGAACCTCTGCCTTTAGGCTCCACCACAAGCTCTGCTGCACGACTACTAACTACAATCGCCTCCCAGCCAACAGTCCCCAACAGATCTAGACTGTCCACAAAGTTGGTATAATCTTTGATTTGAAAATGAGCTATAGAGCACAGACCTTGCCAGGATGGCAGTTAAGGCAAATATGATAGTGGCACTTTAAGAAACATTTGGGGAGGCTAATGGATATGCAGGGAATGGAGGGATAGACTCAGAGTCATACAGCATGGAAACATGCCCTTTGGCCTTCACTTTATTGTCATCTGTAAACTTACTAATCATGCCTTGTATGTTCTCATCCAAATCATTGATACAGATGATAATGAGTCTAGCACCGAACCCTGAGGCACACCACTAGGCACGGGCCTCCAGTTCGAAAGTAACCCTCCACCATTACTCTCGGCTTCCTGCCATGAAGCAAATTTTTTTATCCAGTCGACTATCTCTCCTTGGATCCCATGCGATCTAATCTTCCAGAGCAGAATGGATTATGAGCAGGCAGATAACAGTTGGGCTCGGCATCATGCTTGGCACAGATATTGTTGGCTCAAGGACCTGTTCTGGTGCTGCACTGTTCTATGCTCTTTGTTCTACAAAATAACATTTAGCTTGACTCTTTCCCCGTCTCAATAGATTTTTTTATTGAAAGTGTCAACCACATCTGTTGCATTGGCAATTAATTCCTGGTAGCTCTCTCATTCTTTTAACTTTAAACCAGGCCAACAAAAAAACTGTTCAAATCGCAACTAAAGCCAGCTTTTGTTCATTCTTTGCTTCTGTGCTTACCAATCTGTATTCAAATCAAGGCAGAACAGATTTGATTGATACTGAAGCAACTGCACCTATTGGGATTCTTTAGCATTTGCAACAAGCCTCCTCCACTACATGCCATACACTTGACTAGCACTGTTGACCTGGACCTCAACCATGCTGGAAGAGACTTTGACCTACTTTGTATCACAGGCAATCTTCTGGTACGGTGATCATGAGGCATCTATCCAGTTAGAAATGGCTGCAAGCTCACACAAAACTAAGTTTAGTTTAGCGAGAGCGGAAACAGGCTGACCAACAATCCCAATACACTAATATTATCCTACACACACTAGGGACAATTTACAATTTTACCGAGCCAACAGTCTACAAACCTGTACGTCTTTGGAGTATGGGAGGAAACCGGAGCACCCGGGGAAAACCCACGCAGGTCACGGGGAGAACATACAAACAGCACCCGTAGTTAGGATCGAACCAGAATCTCTGGCGCTGTAAAGCAGCAACTGTACCGCTGCTCCACCGTGCTGCCGTGGAAGTCTAAGCATGCTCCCCATTCAGGTGAATGTTGGGGCTGGGGGGTAGTAGTGGCATTTACTGATGGACAACTTAAAACATGGAACAGACTATACTGATTTATACTATAGCTGAGTATATAGGGACTTGGACAGGAATCACTATATATCCATTAAGTAATATCGTGCTTTGCTTCCGTCGCTTTGTCCCTTCCTATCATACCTGTTGCCAGCTCTAGAACTTTTTTCCACTGCTCCAATTCAAACCTTTTGATCATTCAATTTTAAATGCTCCATCTTGACTTGTCTTCTCTGGCCAAGATCTCAAATGCTGGAATAACTTTAACCAGATTTTCTTCTATTAAAACTAATTTGTTTCCCAAGAGTTTGCCCTAGTACCTACTTCACATCGATTTATAAAAATTAAAAAAAGGGAGCACAAGCTATTTACTCCCTCAACTAAAATGACGTGACCCTTCTTTCCCTCATCATTCACTTACCACTTGAGAAACTGCCTTTTAATTTTAAGTTTGAATATTTAGAATACATCTTCTAAACGTAAGACTCCCCAAACTGAAACAATTGTTTATATTCATACTTAACATATTGAAAATAACAACAAATCACCCCTTGATCTTCCAAATTGCAAATAGCTTCTGGCTTTTTTATCCTTTGAGCTTGATATCAAACGTAAAGAAAAACACAAAGTGCTGAAGTAACTCAGTGTCAGGCAGCATCTGTGGAAGACATTGACAGGGCCTGCCCATATCCTCCACAGATGCTGCCCAACCCGCTGAGTTACTACAGCAATTCATGTTTTAATATAAACTATCATCTGCAGGAGCATGTGTCTCCATCAAACTCGTAAATCTACCTTCTGCACTCAACAAATCTAAAATGCTTGCTGCTAATGTGACGTGCGTAGAACTGCTCACAACACTTGTACTGAACTGTGTACAAAAATGAATTTCACTGAACCTCAGTAGGGGACAAATAAAGTGCCATGCCATACTCCTGGTGACGTCTTAAAAGGCTACATATCTGTGTACCACAACCTTCTTGTCCATACATTATTGTCCATTCCACTACATAAGCACATGAATTCCAAATATTTTATTTTTACACCAATCCATGACAATTGACTTCCCTTCTGTCAGACCTTTTACAAATAATTACAAAATATTTAAACAATCTTGCTTACTTGAAGGTAATGGGCTTGGTTTGTCATCAGGTGACCCTGGCTGCAGATTAAATTTGTTCTTCCAGCCCTTAATCTTGGTGAGATCATTGGTTTTTCCTGTCCGGGAGATAAAGGGAATTCCGGTTTCTGCAAGTAATAAATTCACAAGATATGTAAATATAACGGAAACTCACAAACCTAGTATGTATGTCTGATGTCACTATGCATGGATATTTTAACTTATACCTCCCAATATCAATATCATTTACCAAAGCAGGACTGACCATGAACTGTTGTTAAAATTAGCACAAGTTTTCAAGTCGAGACCCGTCTTCAGACTGAAGAAGGGTCTCGACTCGAAACGTCACCCATTCCTCTCCAGAGATGCTGAGTTACTCCAGCATTTTGCATCTACCTTCGATTTAAACCAGCATCGGCAGTTCTTTCCTTCACAAATTTTCAAGTGATTAGACGTTTGTGATTTTGAGGGCCAGTACACAAAAGATTCACAGGTATATTTGTGTACCATTTGTTGCAGAAATCCTCAAAGGATTAAAGTTTAAGGAAGACTGAGTCAAGAGAAACACGATTTAAATTGAGGCCCAGTCACAAGTGGCATAAAGACCTTTATATTCAAAGTTGATTTTCCTCTTTTCATCCACTTTCCTCAAAATATCTACAGCAGATGCATCCAAACCAGCGCCAATGGATTCAGCTGACTGGAGAATATTGGGTTTACTCAGGCAAAGGGTCTTTAAACTAACACATTACTTCTGTTTATCCTTCCACAGTTGCTGCCCAATCTGCTGAACTTTTCTGGTATTTTATTTTATTTCTACTTGAGAGCAGACTAGCATCATCAGTCCTGGTATCTCTGTTATTTACCCTGGGGTCGGGCTGAACCAATGCATCCCTGCAGAAGTCCTGGCGTGCAATGCTGGAAGTCTATATCAGCCATCCTACCACCTTCCCATGTGCTACTCCAATGGACTCTAATCATTTAACAGTCTAATCTGAAGAAGGGTCTCGACCCAAAACATTGCCATTTCCTTCGTTCCATAGATGCTGCCTCACCCACTGAGTTTCTCAAGCACCTTCGATTTTTCAGCATCTGCAGTTTCCTCTTAAACATAACAGTCTAAACTAATCATTTAACAGTCTAATTTCCACAGATGTCTCAGCTCTCTGATAAAAACATATAAAATAGGTTCAGCAGTAGGCTATTCTGCCTTTTGAGCCAGTACCGCCATTCAATATGATCATGGCTGATCATCCAAAATCAGTACCCCGTTCCGGCTTTTTCCCCATATCCCTTGAATCCGTTAGCCCTAAGAGCTAAATCTAACTCTCTCTTGAAAACATCCAGAGTATTGGCCTCCACTATCTTCTGTGGCAGAGAATTCCACAGATTCACAACTCTCTGGGTCAAAGTCGCTCATGAGGTTAATGTTTCATGCCTAGAACCCTAAATGGTCAGATTATTCACTCCACAGATATTGCCTGAAGTATTATTAATGCAGCCAATCTGTTCAATTCAGATGGGCAATGCAGAATGAGATCATTATCCGTCAGTAATCCTTCCTTTAACAGCACCAACATCTTGACTGCACAAACCACATTATCCAAGAGAACACTTTGTATTAAAACTTAGACTGAATGCTTTACTTACCTCGCATTCCATGTGACTCAGCGCCAGAAAAAGAGGAATAATTCAATTCAGCATTCTGCTCAGAACTGGGAACAGAGAGTCCATGATACAAAGCATGTCCTAAATGTTTCAAGTTTAGCCATTCGTTGATCTGAAGGCCACTTAGTTTTATGCCAGCTAGAGAAAATGAGAGCGCGAGCATAAGCACAATAAGCGAGATCAATTAAGTAATTAGGATCAGTTCACTTATTTTAAAAGACCATGGATTAGACCTAGTAACTCGAGCATCAATAGAAGGTATTATAGAATAGTACAACAGCAGTTCTCGCCACAAACAATATACTTTGACCTCCTGACTACAGTCATGCCACTCAGAGAGGCACAAAGAAGTAAATATCTGCACATTTTTGAGGGCTAACCCTGGACTTTTTGCCAGAGGGTATAAATAGGCTCAGGAAACATGAGAGTCAGGCCAGGCAAAGAAAGATGCAGTGCCAGTGTTGTAAGAACAGCATAATTCTCCAAGTCTCTTATTTTCTGTTACCATACGGTATGTGGCCTTTAAACTCAGATTTTTTAATCGTATATCATTCTTTCAATGACATGCAATTGCACATATTTGGCTTTTCATCAAGATTTTACACCACGGTATAAAAAGGTTTGCAGCAGCTTAGTAAATCGAAACAGTATGAAAGGCTTTTTATGGACTGGAAAGAAATGAATCATCAAGTTCCCCAGGGGTTGATATTGGGATCACTGTTATTCTTCATATATTTCTGATAAAGGATTTTGGACCTGAAAAGTTAACTGTTTCTCTTTCCATTGATGTTTCCAACATTTTCTGAGTTTTATTCCAGATTTCCAGCATCTGTACTCTTTTCCTGATTTTCAGTTTCTGGCATCTGGTGTCCACATCAAGCATTACCCATTTCAGCTGTAGCACAGACACACTCCAAGTGAAGTGCCTGCCACACAGCTCCAATTTCAGAAAAAACACTCCCCATTTCACCAGCACAAAATTAGTACGTCTGTACATCTTTGGAAACCGGAGCACCTGGAGAAAACCTATGCGGTCACAGGAAAACATATGAACTCTACACAGACAGCCCCCCTTACTCAGGATGAAACCCGGGGCTCTGACGGTGCAAGGCAGTGACTCTACAGCTGTGCCACCGTGTCTCCCTTTAATCTTCTCTGCAAGTTTAAATGGCAATTACTGACCTAACCACATTTGGAAGTGTAAAATACCAATAGTCAGCGGGCAGAAACCAGTTAATGTAATGTTTAAGTTGAATACTAAGGAAATTAAAGTCAACCCCTGCTCAAATACTTATTTAAAAGGATTAAAATGTAAATGTAAATTTAACAAAAGGAACATGTATAAGTAGGAAACAACAAAAAACTGTACGAACATTTTTGTAGAACTGGATGCAGTATTTCATGTGATCCATTCCATATCAGCTCATCCCGTAGTTTCTGTTCAAGATTTTCAATCTCCGCTATCTTGTCCTGAGAATCTGTTGGAGGTAAGTAGAAGCTGAATGCATGGCAAAAGTTTTGTTTTTTATTAAAAAGATTGCTTGATTTTATAAGAAGACATGTTGCGGGATGATGCGTGTATGGTGGTGAGTAGTCGCCCAAAGAGTCGTACCCTTTTCTGGTCGCTGCTGGATTTTCAACATATTGAAAATTTTCAGCAACCTGCTGCGACTGTGATGGGTGCCGGCAAGTTGCCGAAAAAAAAAACGTATAAGTGGGACCGCCCCTTTAGGCAGCAATTCTACCGCTGCAGCACTGTGTTGCCTCTCAGGATATTCAAGAAAACATTCCTCAATTTGCATAATGGAATGCTGGACATTTACTCTTCCCCCAAGTTTTGTCCTATTATTCTGTTCTAGTCCAATCTACATGCCTCTCTGCTGTTCTGTATAATGAACCAGCGAACTGTATTACATACAGAAACATTTCTGAGCCCTTTGGGTTATAATGGATACAATCATAAGAGCAGAACAATGCAATAAACTTCCATGCTAATGCTGCTTGAATATGGCCTTTAATTGATTTAATCTTTTTACGGGTGTGTTTTGTAGGACAGTGTCACAAAGACAAGGAGGAAATCATAGCATGATCTGGTGGGGACACAGACTAGTTTGGGTGGGTTGGACAGTGGTGGTGGTATACACTGTTGATATAATTAATCTCAGTGGCCAACAAATTAGAAAATAATCGCTTGAGCAAGGTACAGCATGGTACCAAGTACGAATGAAACGTTGATCTAACAAGGAAGAATCTTTGAGTGGAGAAACCTGCACGGTATGAAAAATAAGCTGCAATAACCAGATTGGGAATTTAAATAAATGCATTTAGGACCACAATAGGAGAATATTCTGTGAAGTAATTGACTTCCTATTACTGACCTTCAAAACTGAATGACTGTTTTATTTGAAGTACATTTTCTACACGTGGAAGTTTTCTCATTTGTTTCATAAGTCCTTGGTTATTTGTACATTCTTGGGTTTTTCCTGCACCATCCTTTAAGGGAATAATTGCCTTCAGTTTCTGCTCAGGCTCCTCATTATTATTTGTGGTATCGTGTATTTTTACTACATTGAGGAAAGACTTCTTTTCACATCGCTTCCTAGCCTTTCGGCTATTCACACCATCCTGTGAGCAAAAAATGAACAATCATTCAGTGCTTCATAGGGAGAAGCTGGAAAGAATCACAACCCGCTCTGGAAAGTCCATGCACTTGGGATTCCAGTCAACTTTCCAGACAGGAATTTCCCCATTTCTGCTATAATTGGGTAGTTTCCAAAATAAAACAAGTAAAACCAATAGAAGAGACCATTCTCAAAAACTTCCCAAAGGAGAAACACAAAGAACTTTTGACAAACCCAAGAATATCTCATGTTTCCACTGGTGGGAGAGGCCAGGGGTCATAGCCTCAGAATTAATGGGCGCTCTTTCAGAAAGGAAGTGAGGAGTACCTTCTTTAATCAGAGAGGAGTTAATCTGTGGAACACATTGCCACAGAGGGCTGTGGAGGACGTCAGTGGATATTTTTAAGGCAAAGATAGGCAAATTCTTGATTTGAACAGGTGTCAAGGGTTATGGGGAGATGGCCGGAAAATGGGATTGGGAGGCAGAGATCAGCCATAATTGAATGGCGGAATGGGCCGAATAGCCTAATTCTGCCATAATTTGTGAACTTGTGAAAAAAAACCCTGCAAGTGACGAAAGTGGTTGCCTCTCAGCAAATGCTTTCCCTAGTTGACTTTTCTTCCTAAGCTAAGCACAAGCTACTTACATTTGAGGCAGGTCAGATGGAAGGGGCAAGTGGGGAGGTTTCAGGAGATAAGAGAACAGGGCATAGCCCTGAAATATTGAAATGTTTTGGCAAGATGCCTCATTGGCTTGTTGTAGTGTAGCTTGATATGACAATCAATGGCAAAACCAATTTCAACTTGCAGGACTTGGACACAATTTAGCAAAATTGGAGGTCATACATTTGTATGACAGGGATGCATTTGTGATTACACTGAATGCTAGTTACAAAACTAGCTTGGCAAATAGCTTTCAGTATCATTTTTTAACAACTGGATGTGTAGATCCAATGGATGCACTGACACAACTGCAAGCAGAACTATAAGATGCTCATGCTTTAATCACATCTGATATTACTGCATCATCAGCAAGACAAATCACATTAAAGCCCCTGTCCCACTTGGACGACCTATGTCGACCTTTTTTTACTCGTGGATATTTTTTATCCGGTTGGAAAAACGGCATGACCTACTTGAGGGCACGAGTACGCGGAGACCACTCACGAGCATGAGGAAGAGTTACGAAGACCTCCCACGACCATGCTGCGAGTATGAGTCAAGGGCAAACTCGGCAGAGGTCGGCAATTAGGTCGTACATGTGGGATAGGCCCTTAAGGGACTCAAGTGGAGTCTGCATTCTTTAATTTGTATTGCCTCAGCAGTATGAGATTCTAGAAGAATGTGCCAACGGAGATGGTTTAAATCATTGAATTGAATAAATGTTATTAGCCAAGTATGTTTACATACAAGGAATTTGCCTTGGTGCTTTGCTCGCAAGTAACAACACGATATACAGTAGACAATTAAAAATAAAACTTAATAAATTTAAACATGTGAAGAATGAAATAAAATACCAGAGCAAAAGGAGGTTACAGATTTTTGGCTGTGGAGTAGAGCTACTGCTTGTGGAAAAAAAATCAAGAGCAAGCACCAAGATTTACATTATTATTAAAAGTTAACTGCTCTTTGATGAATACAATTGCGACCAAGTTCATTGGGCAAGGCCCTTGGTCACATCTGGAACATAGAACAGTACAGCACAGAAACAGGCCATATGGCCCTCAAGGGTTACACAAAAAGCTGGAGAAACTCAGCGGGTGCAGCAGCATCTAAGGAGCGAAGGAGATAGGCGACGTTTCGGGTCCCCCCGAAACGTCGCCTATCTCCTTCGCTCCTTAGATGCTGCTGCACCCGCTGAGTTTCTCCAGCTTTTTGTGTAACCCTCGATTCTCCAGCATCTGCAGTTCCTTCTTTAAAACATATGGCCCTCAAGGTCTGTGCTGAAGTTGATGTCAAGAAAAACTAATCTCATCTGCCTGCACATGATCCATATCCATGTGCCTATCTAAAAGCCTCAAACTCCATTATTGTATCTGCCTCAACCCCCCACAACTTGCCCCACACATCTTTAAACTTTGCCCCTCTCACCTTAAAGCCATGTCCTCTAGCCCCTGACATTTCCACCCTGGGAAAATGTTCTGACTGTTTACTCTGCCTGTCATAATTCCATATACAACCAACTCAACCTCCACCATTCCAGAGAAAACAATCCAAGTTTGTCTAACCTCCCTTTGTAGCTAATACCCCTTCATTCATGGTAAAGCTCTTCTGCGCGATCCTTCTACAAGCCCCCACATCCTTCCTGTAATGGGGCACCCAGAACTGCATGCAATATTCCGAATGCAGCCTAACCAAAATCTTACAGAGCTGCATCATGACACCTGACTCTTATATTCAATAACAATTTTCCACCAAAAATCTATAGCTGATTATTTACCTGTTTGGAGGTCTTTATGTCACGTAGTGCAGTGCCATAGGGATTATAGAAGTGTTTTAGCTGCCTGATAAATTTATTTTCATACTTTGTCACAGCAAAGAACTCAGTTTGTTGAAAAACAAATGTGTAGACGCGGGGATCATTCAGGTTTAGCTTCTCAATGATTCCATCAGTTACAATAATGTGAAATTGGGGGATGTATCGATGCATTGAATGAAGGATTGCATTGCCTTCTTCTGCTGTAGGGCAATTGGTCAATCTGAGTTTGGCAAAAGACAATGTCTTAAGCATCCATTCTTTTCCAGAAACACTCCCACTTGGATGGAAATAAAGCCTCCCCATTACATGTGGGGTTGCTTTCCCATTTATCTGCCATTTGCATCCATTGTATCTGTAGCGGTAGTTGTCCACTGGAGAGATATCCATTGCCATGATGTACTTTTTCTCGGGATCCAGCCCGGAGACTGAATATTCACAGTATGGAAACATAAACCTTCCCCGTTTGGACATTCTCATCTCGGTACCCAAGTTGTAAAATTTGTCCCAGATGCTCCACTTTTTCAGATAGACCTTGACGTTCCCGGACTTGAGGCAGGATGGAGGAGACTTCATCACGCCATTGTTGTCTTCAAGGCGGCGAAGACGGCCGGGGGCGATGTCATCAATTTTTTTCCCGTCCATGGCGAAGTGTGTGTACGTGTGTGGATACACGACAAGAGGTATGCCGCTTGCAATCCGTTGGGCAGCCTGCAGTTCGCAGCGACGCCTCAATCAATGCACGGCCATGGAGCAGGAAGGGGGGCGGGAGAAGGCCGGCATCTCCTGGCCGCCGTCAGCCATCGCCGGGGGTCAGGCAGCTGCTCCACGCTCGACTCGGCAAAGGCATCCCTGGAAGTGAAAGCGGCGAGAACTCCGATTAATAAAGCGGGCAGCGAGGAGGGGGGAAGGAGGGGAAATAAATGGTGCAATTTACGCGCTGGGTTCGCGGCAGCCAACTTCACATGGACCGATTCTGCAGCGGGCTTTGACTGTGATATATGGCCGGTTAAAATAGAAGAGCTAGAAGAAGGTAGATCGTTTAAAGAAAATCCTCCCCCGAGGGAGGCGAGGGGACAATGGGGAGCGAACCGCTGGGAGCAGCCGGACATGTGATTGCTCTCCATTTCTCCATTGTGGGAGGCGGTCGGGTCGGGCCGGGGTCGGGGCCGTGGCCCTGCTGTCGCCGTGCTCCGTGCCTGGCGGACCGGGTCAGGTCTGGGTCTGGGTCTGGGTCTGGAGTGGACTGGGTGCGGGCCAAGCACAGGGGGAGGGAGGAGGGGTGGGAAGTAAGAGGGTGGGCTCACCGCTCACCTCGCCGTCTCTGCTCCACTCACCGCAGCAGTTTGCGGGCAGGAGGAGGGGGGTGGAGGTGGCGAGGGAGGGGGGTGGTGAGAGTGAGCGCAGCCAAAGGCCCACGCCCCACACACACACACACACGCAGTCCGAACAAAAGGCGCCTGGGCCTAAGCGCCTCGGCCTCGAGTGCCACCAGCGGGGCCTGTCCGCCTGCTTCTCTCCGCCGGTCATCCCACCCCCCTTCCCCTCCCCCCCAGGCGCTGTATTACCTCGCAGCCGTTAGCGGCGTGGCGCTGGCCTGGCCTTCCCTCCCCCACCACCACCACCCCGCCGCGGGTGTCCGTTCGCCGGGCGGTGAGGCGATGCGCTCGAGCCCGCTGCCAGGCCTCTAAACAACACGCACCGCCCGCCCGCGACACGTGACCACCCCCCCCCCCCCCCCCCCCCCCACCCCCCACCCCCATCGCCGGCCACGTGGTACCGCGGTGGCAGAGCATGGGTGCAACAGGCACTGTGGACACTTGGCACCCACCGCCTCTCCCTCTCCTCTCCTTGCAACGCTAATCCCACCCCATTCCAAGTGCTGGCCGTGCAAGCATGGTCAGGCTGCAACTGGTGCAAATCATCTACCACCAGGTTCCCACAAGGAATGGAATAAACAAAAAAAAATGTCAGGATTAGGATTTTTTTTTTATCGCGTTGCAAACGTAGTCCCACATCCACGATCGACTGGTCTCTCCACCTCCTCCATCCCGCCCACATGCAGGCTTGCTCGCCCGCACAACTGTGCAGCCAATTTTTTTTAAATCCGTGTAAGGCAAGACCTTAAGGTGCCAGCAAAACGCTTATTTTCTCGAGAGATGATGGTGGCCAAACTCAACCCTTCCAGTTCAGTTTCACACCTCTGCCTGCAGTGATTAGAAACGGGAGAGATTAAGAATTTAATCATCGCATTCAGGCTTTCGCACTCTTGTCACTCGCCATCGCACTTGATCACGAGGCTTACTGAGAACAACATAGCCAACGGTTTTTTTAAATTTAACTTTTTCCGAAGGTGAAATGTGTGCAATTTATTATTGTCTAAACGAGGTTATGACCGTGTTCACTTAAAATTCAAAAGTTGCTTCTATGATAATATTCAAAAATATGCTCGAACCACAAGCCTGTTGTTGTGGTAAATTTGTAATCCTATTTGGACACAAAGTGCTGGAGTAACTCAGCTGGCAGTTTGTTGACATGTTGACAGTTAATATCATCTCTGGAGAGTACACAAAAGGCTGGAGAAACCTCAGCGGGTGCAGCAGCATCTATGGAGCGAATGAGATAGGCGACGTTTCGGTCGAGACCCTTCTTCAGACGGAGAACAAGGATAGATGGCGCTCCGGCTCCTATTTCAGTTCCCTCCCGACTCGAAATGTCACCTATCCATGTTCTCCAGAAACGATGTTACTCCAGCACGTCGTCCTTTTGTTTATTAACCAGCATCTGCAGCTCATTGTTTCTACATTATAATCATATTCTGTAGTGCAGAAAAGGCAATTATGATAAAATGTACTTTGCTCACTATAACACTATTTAAATTACAGCTATTCCAGAAAAGGGCCAATGACTGGATTTCCAGCCGTTTATGTCTTTCTTTCAGATTTCCTGCAAATGCAGTTTGTTTTGTATTTCACTTGCACTTCACTTTTGAAACACTAGAAACTACTGCTGTAATCTGGCCACAAAAGATCACCATAGTATAATTCCCCAGATTACCAGCATCAATCCAAAATTCATCTCACCGAAAAAGTGTGTCTTTCTCATTTTGCCAATAAAGGTTAACTGGAATTGCACAATGGGAAAGATAGATGTTAAAATTCCAGAATAATAAAATTAATACAAATTTTGTTTCAATGAAAATCAATATCCTTTAATAGATATGAAATATATTGGAATTGTAAAATCCAATATTGTTTCGTTCTTCACCATTCAAGTTGCAGCAGAGTAGTTTTTTTTTTAATGAGTCACTATACTTCGGTAGTCAAAAAATTATACATCTTTAATTCCCTGGGAGGTGGCCATCCTGACTCCAGCTCCCTGCAGGCACCATATCCTTCTTTCTTTACATTACCCTCACTGCTACCCCTTTCCATTTTTAAATTGAATATATTAACATTTCGCAATTCCAAAGTGAATAAGCAGCCATCAAATACGGGAACTTAACCAAACATTGTTTTATCAAAGATAGACACGAAAAGCTGGAGTAACTCAGCGGGACAGGCAGCAAGAGAAAGAATGAGTGACGTTTTGGGTCCAGACCCTTCTTCAGACAAGTATACAACCCAGTAACAATAGCTGAGCAAAAAAGTCACTTTGTCCATCCATTCAAGAATTCGTCAATGTTGACAGCTAATATGCAGGAAGGAAAGCAGTGGTCATCACCAGAAAGTTTAAGAAGGAACTACAGATGCTGGAATATTGAAGGTAGACAAAAATGCTGGAGAAATTCAGCAGGTGAGGCAGCATCTATGGAGCGAAGGAAACAGGCAACGTTTCGGTTCGAAACCTTTCTTCACAAGAAAGGGTTTCGACCCGAAACCATCGCCACCTATTCCTTCGCTCCATAGATGCTGCCTCACCCGCTGAGCTTCTCCAGCATTTTTGTCTACCTTCTGTCATCAACAGAAAGGTTGGGAACAAACATAAAATACAAAGCAAAGAAACCGCTGCAAGGACTCAGCAAGTTGGACAGTATCTGTGTATTGAAACGAACAGATGACACTTTGGGTCGTGACCCTCCTTCAAGCAGTTAGCTTTTTGCTCAAGATTCTTCAAAGATACCGTCAAAACAGACGGTAGTGGTTGGTTTAAAAGCAACAAATCATTTTAAATTCACAATATGCTGGATGTAAAGCACTTCGGGATAACTGGAACGTAAAAAATATAAATATTCTCAACACAATGTTGTTAATTCAATATAGTTGTTTTAGGACATTGATACTTAACTCTTGTTCAGGTCAGTGAAGGTGTTTAGTATAAATAAATGAATTCCTTAAGATAGGAACATTTTCCTCTGAATCTGAATATTGCGAATCCAACTAAATGCCACAATGTTGGATTAATTTAGAAATACACTACAAAAAAGAAATGCATAAAAGCATTGTTATAGTACATTTGATGCATTTCACATCCAATAAAGAACTTTCAAAGTAGTCCTGCCTCAATAAAGTAGGCAAGGCAGATAATTCATACTTGGGGGCAGAAAAAAAAAAATCACACAAAAAGATGTGACGATGATCTGTTAACTATTTAAAAAAAATAATGCCAAGAATAAACGTTGGACAAGACCATGATAAACTCCTTTCCGATATTCAAAATAACACCACAGGATTTTTTAACACTGTTAAACAAAATAAGTGAGAGCACTAGTTTAATGATGCACCCAAAGGAAAGCATTTCCATCAAAACAGAATTTTGTCCATACTGTACCAGTCTGTCTACGTAAATTTAATCAGATCAAGTCTTTGACTTTTGACTCAGAAGACAATTTAGTTAAGGCTGAATGAAGTGCCATTTCTTCCATCACTAGATCGAGTGAAATGTTGTTTGCCCAAATACTTAAAAATATATTACAAAGATTCCACTGTAATGCTCTGCCTATTAGCTTAAAGAAAACAAGTATTAATCTATTTTCCCCTCCCCTTTGCCCCAACTGGACTCCCACCTATTTCTCCTCCTACAATCCTTGCTCTGGTGTCACAATTCTTCCATCCATCTGTCCCACACCTGCTTTTATCCCTGGCCTTTGCCCCATCCATCTGCCTATCAAAACCCTCCGTGGTCTGTGATAAATCTATTACCTGCCATCCTTTGCCCTGCCAGGAAATGGTGTTAGGTAAACTGTTGGGACTGAAGGCAGATAAATCCCCAGGGCCTGATGGTCTGCATTCCACAGTACTCGAGGTGACCCTAGAAATCGTGGATGCATTGGTGATCATTTTCCAATGTTCTCTCGACTCAGGATCAATTCCTGTGGACTGGAGGGTAGCCAACGTAACCCCATTTTTTAAGAAACGAGGGAGAGAGAAAACAAAATTATAGACCAGTTAGCCTTACATCGATAGTGGGGAAGATGCTTGAATCGATTGTTAAAGAAGTTATAGCAGCACGATTTGAAAGCAGTGACAGGATCGTTCAAAGACAGCATGGATTTATGAAGGGGAAATCATGCTTGACTAATCTTCTGGAATATTTTGAGGATGTAACAAGTAGAATGGATAAGGGAGAGCCAGTGGATATGGTGTATCTGGAATTTCAAAAATGCTTTGACAAGATCCCACACAAGAGATTAGTGTGCTAAATTAGAACACATGGTATTGGGGGTAGGGTATTGGCATGGATAGAGAACTCGCTGGCAGACAGGAAGCAAAGATGGCAGGCAGTGACTAGTAGGGTGCCACAAGGCTCGTTGCCGAGACCCCAGTTATTTACAATATATATTAACGATTTAGATTAGGGAATTAAATGTGATATCTCCAAGTTTATGGAAGACGCAAAGCTGGTTGGCAGTGTGAGCTGCAATGAGGATGCTATGAGCCTGCAGGGTGACTTGGATCGGTTGGGCAAGTGGGTAGATGCATGGCAGATGCAGTATAATGTGGATACACGTGAGGAAGGCAGATTATTATTGGAATGGTGTCAGATTAGGAAAAGGGGAGGTGCAACGAGGCATGGGTGTGCTTGTACATTAGTCACTGAAAGTAAGCATGCAGGTACAGCAGGCAGTGAAGAAAGCTAATGGCATGTTGGCCTTCATTGCAAGAGGATTTGAGTTTAGGAGCAAGGAGGTCCTACTGCAGTTGCACAGGGCCCTGATGAGACCACACCTGAAGTATTGTGTGCAATTTTGGTCTCCTAATTTGAGGAAGGACATTATTGCTATTGAGGGAGTGCAGCGTAGGTTCACCAGGTTAATTCCCGGGATGGCGGGACTGACATATGATAAAAGAATGGGTTGACTGGGCTTGTATTCACTGGAATTTAGAAGGGTGAGAGTGGATCTTATAGAAACATATACAATTCTTAAAGGATTGGACAGGCTAGATGGAGGTAAAATGTTCCCGATGTTGGGGGAGTCCAGAACCAGGGATCACAGTTTAAGAATAATGGGTAGGCCATTTAGGACTGAGATGAGGAAAGACTTCTTCACCCAGAGTGTTGTGAATCTGTGGAATTCTCTGCCACAGAAGGCAGTGGAGGCCAATTCACATGATGCTTTCAAGAGGGAGTTAGATTTAGCTCTTAGGGCTAAAGGAATCGAGGGACATGGGGAAAAAGCAGGAACAGGGTATTGATTTTAGATGATCGGCCATGATCATATTGATTGGTAGTGCTGGCTCAAAGGGCCAAATGGCCTACTCCTGCACATATTTTTCTGTTTCTCTCCCCTCTCCCCCCAATCTGTCTGAAGAAGGATCCCAACTTGAAACGTCACCTATCCATGTTCTTCAGAGATGCTGCCTGACCCACTGAGTTACTCTTTGGACTCTTATAATTTCTTTAATATTTTGATTACCTCCTCTCTTACTATTCCTGATACTGTAATAACATGAACTGTAATCCATGGTGGAGCTCAATAGTCAAGCTTCTTCCTGAGTTTCCAGCAGTAGTCAGTGAATACTATTCACAATAGTTCCATCTCCACCCTATGAATTACTGCAGCAAACCTGCTTGACATGTTTTACTCTCCTCATGAATCAGATACAAAATCTTGACGGTGTTGGAGTAAGCAAAGCCGTAAACGTCTCAAAATGCAGAATGTCCTTTGGCATTTTATAATCAATCTAGAAGTTTTAAAAAAAATTTGTATAATCTAGGAATCACGTTAATTTTCACACACTTTCCCCGTAAACAACACGATAGTCATTTCAGTTAAAAATTATTTAGGCAGAAAGATTCTTAGCTCTACTTTAGAAGGTACCATGAAATGTTTTACAAACATCTGGGAAGACAGCTCTAATAGTATATCCAGGAGTCTGTATCTAACAGTACTGGAATGTCAACATTGATTATATATTCAAGTTTATAGCATGGAAGCTGAATCCACTACCTTCTGGCCAGGTTACAATATGACCACTGAGGCATGGCTGAAAGTAACAGGAAAAAGAGCATTGTTCTTCTTTCATAAGTTTCTTGATCTTACCTCTATCCAAGAACACATTAATCTTTCCTGGGGCAGTTATACTATCTACTTCAAACTTTAGAGATACAGCACAGAAAAAAGCCCCTTCATTCACCAAATCTGCACTGACCAGCGATCATCCCGTACACTAACACTATCCTGCACACTAGGGACAATTTACAGAAACCAATTAACCTACAAACCTGGGCTGGGAAATTATCTCCTAGTGGAGATCATTATTTGTAACCATCAGGATCAAAAATATTTATCATTAAGGCCTGATTAAAAAAAAAAAAATGCTTTAGAGGGATATGGGCCAAACATGAACAAATGAGACTGGCTTATATAGGGCAACTTGATTACCATGGATGAGTTTGGCCGAAGGGCTTATTACCATGCTGTATGGCTATGACTCTTTGAATGTCTGCATGAGCGAGCACCAGGAAGAAATTCTGATTTTTGATGAAGGGATAAAAACTCATAAGGAAAAATAAAGCAAGCAGAATTTTTTAAATGGTAGGATCAAGCAATTCAGCTTCATATTGTGCGCTAAGTTTTCAAGGTTAGATGTTTGAAGAAGTGTAGCCCTCCAAACTGTTAGTATATTGATCACAAAATAGCACGTAAATGGTAGCTCCCAAAGATTTCTTAAATTGATGAACATTAAAGCACATCGCTCTACATCTAGTCAAGATCATCGTCAAACCACTACTGCAGCTGAATTAAGAAAAACTAATAACAGAGAAATGGTAGAAATAAAAAAATAATTTAATCTTTTCATTTGAAAAAAACAGGTATTTTCACGAATGAATGACAAACAAACAAACATGCAACAACGGTTGCAGTGATTAGTAAGCAGGTATTCTTGAAGCTGTAAACCTTCTTCAAAGAACATCGTCATCATCTTCAATTGGTGACTCCTGAAGTGTATAAATCAGATTGCCATTGTCTTCACAAAGAACCATGACCGTATTGGAGGGATTAATAACCTGAGCATTTGTCTGTGAGCAAGTCTGAAAATTGCAACAACAAACAATGATTAGGCATAAAAGAACACAACTTCTTAACGCCATTCTGACAGTGAAGTACAGCCTTTAAAATGTGTACTTTTTTTTTCAAATTTAAAAGTTTAACCTTGCGAGATCCTCTCACAAATGTCCTGGAGAGTAATAAAATTCATAAAGTTACACTTTCATGGTACACAAACTAAAATATAAATTTTTATTATTCTGGCATAGTACTGCAGGTTAACAAAGCTAGCACTTTAAAAATGATCTCATGATAGCTTGATGCACTAAAAATCTAGACAGAAACAAACAAAACACATAATCACATTCTCAGCCCTGCTTCCTAAGGCAGAGAATGAAGAAAGATCCTTTCAATGTGTATGGATATTAAAAGTCAAAATGTAGGTATATTAACTTCACAAAATTAATCCAAAGCTGCAATCCCGTTTTCACCTTTCTCATTAGTTAACAAGTTAATGATCTGTCTCTTATATTAGACATAAAAATTATTTGCTTCTTAAAAGGTAAATTAAAATCCCTTGTAGATTGTCCACTCCTGGCAGCCCATATTAATTTGTGAGATAATCCTGAAACAGTTCTATTTCAAAGAACAAAACTGTTATTTCAAGATTGGATGTCATTCTTCAGAGACCCAGCTCTCAAATACAAGCTTTGGATTAAAACAAAATCCTTGTTATGCAATATCTTAAGGACAAAATGCTCCATATAAAATTTTAACGTCTCAATTCTCCCTGCAATGTAACATCTGGAGAATGATCACCGTGACTGCAACCAAAGTTGTTCCACAGTGTAAAGGACCTCAGTCATGGGTGCAGTATGTCTTGGAAAGAAGTGATTAGCAGCTTTTTCAGGACGAGTGTTGAGGCTATACCTGAGTATTGAGGCAATTGTGTACTGCGTACACAATTGATTTGGAAAAGGGGAGTGAAACCTGGTAGCAACAGAACAAGCCAATTAAATGTGGATTGTTTTATCGGATGAAAGAATTCGACTGAAGGGTGGCAAACGTTTTCATGTAGAAAAGTGTAAAAGGTTAAAACATTTGGAACAATGCAGTGACATGACTATTTTCTGCAGAACATAAAAGATGATTTGTAAACATGGGTGGATTCAGTAGCCTGAGCATACAGTAATGTAGAGAAAGAAAACAAATTGATTCTAAATTTCGTAAGTCTGTAACTGTAACAGCGTGTACTAATCTGAACATTGTGTTAAGAGAAAGCTACCAAGGCACTAGAACATAGGATTATGAGTTCAACCCTTCAACCGCACTTCTACTGAACAATATCGTGAGTTTAGTAAACAAGGTTTACTCCCCTTGTGTTATCATCTCTATATCATATCATATACTCCCCTTGTTTTATCATCTCCTCTCAAATTCATTGTAAAACATTATCAGCCTTGGATTCAAAATTATCCACTGAGTTAGTATTCATCATTGTGTGAGGAAGTTCCCATGTGTGTTCTATTTTTTGTGTGACCAGTGGGAAAACAATTTACCCTCTTTAATCCACTAATTAAAAAAAAAACGGAACTGTATTTACAATTCTATAATCCAGAGAATACTACTTTTCATTCATATAACTCTCCTCTAATTTAATTATTTGATCTTTGGAGACATTTTGGTGATTCTGTGGTATGCTCAGTCCAAGGTTTTGGTAGAGGACAGAATGAAGGATACTTAAACAGATAATAGCAATGGACCACCTAAATTGAGAACAAGTGGAGAAATTGTAACTGTTTATGCATGAGATGCTCAGGGCTGATTTTACAAAGAGAATCAAAGAGAATCAAAAATATGTTATCTGAATAGAGCAGGAATATTACAGTGATGTAAGGGTCTCGACCTGAAACGTCACCCATTCCTTCTCTCCATAGATGCTGCCTGTCCTGCCGAGTTATTCCAGCATTTTGTGTCTGTTTTCTTTATTTTATCATCCCTGAATTCAATTGCTCCAACGTTGATGATGTGCAGGTGCTAAACTCTTGAATTCCACTCTCAATTTCTATTTCCTTCTTTATGATGCATGCTAATGTTCATGGTAAGCATTTTGTCATCTAACAGTTAACATTCATATTTTATACACGGCAAGAATGCAATGGCATGGTAAAGAAAATCTGGGAGCAAAAAAAACAGCTATAAAAACTATTAAAAACTAATAGGTATATGTGAAATGAATCCAAATCAATATGCATACCGCAAAAAAATATAGATGAAGAAACTCACACCTACCTTAACCCTACATTAAGTCCTCATGGTATACCTCATGGTCAGGCATCAAGGTACACTCAAGCTACATCAAGGTAAGGCTTTGAACAACTACTGTGTATAGATCCCAAATAAGTATGATAATATTGCTCACATTTTGTGCAGTTCTTGCTATCAGGAATATGATTTCCACAAACCCTCACCTCAATTACTCTCCCACTCCGACAGCAATTTATAGTTTCAAAAATGCATTGGAATTTGAATATGCAAACAACTCTCTACTAGCCAACATAGCGAATTATAAAACCAAAACTTTAAAAATTACATTGATATTTATATAAGAAGCAGGAAATGTCCTGACTGAGATAGTACCATCAAATCTTAAACGGGCACAAATTTGATACAAACCGCTGCTCAAATGTTTAGTTTCAAAATATGAAGCATCACCACTCAGCACTTCCCATCAAATGTGCTTCCATTAACTGCAAGTGAAATAAGGCAATCTAATATAGGATGTTAGTGAGAATCATTTAAATTGCATTCAATAGAATCTAAATTAAAACAAAATATTAAAGTTGAAACAATCATAATCCTGTGCTTCAGTGCAATTTTCAGATTTGTTTTCTTTTGTTAAACAAGATTCTCTCTTTTGAATGAAGAGAAATATAAACTAGCATTTAAATGTAGTATAATATCCCAAACAGTGTTTACTGGGTATAATTTTAAGAAAGCAACATGGTCATGGAGGTAAATTTTAAGGTAAATTTTAAGGAAATGGAAAGAAAGATTTATTGTAGGTATTATTAAATTTAGGGTCTGGCAGCTGAGGTGGAGTTGTTAATCGCATGTGAAGCCAAATTTTAAAACAAATTGTAGGCTCTTGGAGGGTTAAGAGTGGAAAGAGCTAGTTAATTTATCATGTTAGGACCTTTCAACAGAGCTGGGTAAGAGAGAAAACAAGTTGCTTTACAGTAGTAGAGAAAGCAGGGGAAGAATAAGTAGACAAAGGAAATATCTCTTGTAGGGTGAAACACGATGAGTTAATGTTACAGTAGGAGCAGCAATTAGAATGAGGTAATGATGCTCCTATGACTGCAATATGTTACTAATATCAAGGTTGTTGGCATGCCCAGCAGAACAGACTTAAAAAAATAAAACACAGTCAAAATGATAAACTGCAGATATGGCCAATTCTGATACAAACTGAACAATGTGTGTTATCAAACGTTGGAGAATTTGATATTGAGTTTAGGAGGTTGTGCCATGCCAAGATGGAAGATGGAGGTGTTGATCCTCAGGGAAGTCTTTGTAACATTGTAAGAGGTGACAGATGGAAAGATCAATTTGGGAATGGTGTGATGAATTACAGCAGAAGTTCAGGATGACTCCTGCAGGGTGCTTGGGTGCTCACAATCTGTGTTTGATTTATCTGATGTTGAGGAAACTACATTGTGAACACTGAATGTAGTGCTTTACATTGGAGGAACTGCAATTGATTCAGTGCTTCACCTGGAAAGACTGTTTGGGTCCCCGAATGTGGGAATGGAACAAGTGACAACAGGTGCTAGATGGATATGGAAGAGCTGTTTGAGTCCCTTTACAAAAACTCATAACTGGCAAGAAAATCGTGTTTTAAAAGTTAAATTTTTCAGAACAAATGTTTGTTAGTTTATACATTTGAACTGTTAGTTAAAAGTGCTAAGTTATAACCAAGTTTCTAAACACACCTAACTTTTATGAAGGGTTAAAAATAAGAGGCTAGCCAGGAGACAGATGAGATTGCAGATGCTAGAATCTTGAGCAAAATACAAAGTGCCGGAGAAACTCAGTGCGTCAGGCATTACCTGTGGAAAGAATGGGCAGGCAACATTTGCATCGGGACCCTTCTTCAGCTTCTTCTTCGGGCTAGCCAGAACAGATAGTGAACTTGTCTCTCATTTTATCACTACTACATACTTGATTTCGCAACTTTTATCAACCATGATGGCACTGCATGCCGTTACTTAGGACTCCCAATAAGCCTAAATTTAATTCCACCTACCATCTCCATTATTTTTAACTTTTCCTCTGAAATTACATTCTCCTTTTTCAGTTGGTCCACAAGATTTTCCATGGCTTTCAGCCGGGCTGAATTCCTCCTCTCTCGCTGCTGTATAACTTTTACTTTTTTCTGCAGGGTAGCAACAATCTCTTCAAGTTGTTCAATGGTGAGATCGTTTTTGTGATACGAATGTTCATCTTGTACTTCCTGCGTATCATTTTGCGTGGTCATGGCCGTTTCTGCCGCTGCAATAACTGGTTTAGGAGGGGTAGCTGTGTGGCTCTGGTCAACTGGTGGAGTTGAGATAATTGGCATAATGAGTGTAGAGGGCAACGTTACTGCTGTTTTAAAAGTAGAGACAGCTTTCAATGGCTCAGCTGCAGCAGTCAGTGATTGAGATGTCTGAGAAGACAGGTTAGTGGGCGATAACACTTGTGAAGTTGAATCTACAGCTAAAGCAGTAACATTCTTAAAAGCAGATGTTACAATGGTTGAAAGTTCTGGTGTTGGAGGGTTTTGCTGGATGGCTGACAATGTCTCAACATTTTGTTGGTCTTGTTCCGGTAATACTATTTCTATTGATGTAAACTCAGATTCTGATTCATCACATGTTTGCATCGGCGTAAACTGTAAAGTTTTAACAGATGGCATTATTGCAGTAATTCCTTCGGTTTCAATTGATGCCAACGTTGATGCAAGTTGCACAGTTTCAATTGCTGCAACATTTTCAAATGGTAACACTGACTGCTCTTCTAATAAAGTATGAGATGGTCCATCTTTATTCATCTGAAGTGGATTAAAGGAATTCACTATCTCATTTGATAAAGCTGTGGTAGATGGTGTAATAGTTTCAGATATACATTTGTCACAAGGATCCACAGAGGACATGACAACCTTATCAAACTCAATTATTGATGCAGATGCAGTTACCTCAGTTAAACAAGTCGATTCTGATGACATGGTTAGGACTGTAAGTGCATTTGAATCAGTCAATGCAGGAGACTGGACTGGAACAGTTTGCTCTTGCTGCAGCGGCTCTTCTTCATTGGTTTGAGCTTCCAACCCCTTTTTTTGCCGTTTATTTCCATTTGATCGAGCAACAGCTTTCCTTTTCTGCTGAAAGGTTTTATTTAAGAGATAGAACTTGTTAAAAATTCAATTTCAAATGTTTAATTTTAAAGTAATAAATAACAAAACCCACTAAACAAAACAAAGATACAGCAACAATGTTATATGTGCACCTAGAGTACAGTAACTATTACAAAGTCACTGGCACATACAATAACAATTGGCTGTAATCAGTCCAATAATAAAAAATCTCCAAAAATAGATTGGTAGGTATTTAAAACTAAATTTTAAAAGAAAATTGCATAAGCTGCCTTCAATAACTAATTGATGTGGGCAAAGCATGGCAGAATATGATACCATGCACCAGAACTTCTAAGTTGGATGACTATATGTGTTATGTTTACTAATCTCCTCCAAAAGATGACTTTTATTTATCTGCCCCTTTTTTATGACTTCAGGACCCAATGAATTTTATATAGAAAAATAATTTTTATTTTCTCTTGAAGTATAGCTACTGTTGCATTGGAGGGAGTGCAGTGTCTTGAAAAGATCAATGCTTCTCAATTATAAATATAATATGGTGGAAAAATTGGAACAGGATTCAAGCAGAACGTCCTTCACCTTGTAATAGATTTGAACATGCACCATCTTAGCTCACAAATGAAGAATGACTATTTGGAAGAAACATTCAAAAAAAGTAGAATTTAAACTAATGGAGGTTGTGGAAATTGTTTTTGACTCACAGCTGTAGTGTTATGGATTCTCGGAATCAATGGTAGCAGAGGCAGAAACCCTTTAAACACATACACTTGAATGGGCATACAAGGCTACAGATCAAGAACTGGAAGGTGAGATTGTAGAAGCTAGCAACTGCAAGTGCTTGTTTACATGAAAGGACACAAAACGCTGAAGCAACTCAGCAGGTCTGGCAGCATCTCTGGAGGGCATGGATAGGCGACGTATCAGGTTGGGACCCTTCTTCAGACTCGTGTCGATTAGGAGAGCAACATAAATTACGGAGTGAGAGAGAGTCTCACAGAACTCGTTGATCAAAAAAGGAGAATCTCTTCAAAGTAGGCATGCCTTGAGGAGAACCTCCTCTGCTTAAATCTGATGAAGGGTCCCGAACCAAAGCGTCACCTATCCATGTTCTCCAGTGATGCTGCCTGACCTGCTGAGTCACTCCATTACATTATGTCCTTTTGGAAAGCGAGATTATTTGGCTGATGCGGAGCTGGATACAATGCATTTCTTGCAAGTATATTTCTATAGCTAATATTGTTCAAAGTTTTTCACTTTGATGTGGTCACATTATTATAGAGATAAATGTTAGCCAGGGTACCAGGAGAACATCTCTACAATTACCAAGTTTGTGCCGTTTAATCTTACAGAGGGCTTTTGAACCTACCACCTCTATGGAGCCAAAAAAAGCAGGGCAACTGAACCAAACCAAGATGGAACTGTACTCAAGCGATTGAAAGTGTGTTCCTTCAAAAGGAACATAGAGAAACAATATAATTTTGTATTAGAACGTTTTAAAATACGATTTCAAACATTAACCAACCAGCCATGATCCAGATTAATGAAGGAGAATGTTAGGAGGAGGTAATTTAGCATGCCTTCATCACCACTTTATCTATCCATGCTGCTATCTCAGGGATCGTTGGACATACCTCGAACGTTCCCTCAATACCTCCGAGGGCTCTATCATTCAATGAGCCTGTCCTACTTTAAGTTTACCTTAAGTGCACCATCTTGCTCTTAGCTGGATTAAACTGCATCTGCCAATGCTCTGCCCGTCTTATCAATTGATCAATATAATTCTCTAACCTGGGACTATCCTCTTCATTGTCAACACTGCCGTTTTTCTGATTTGAGATAACTTTTACTTTTTCTGATTACCTTCTGATTCACAAAGCATCCAGCAACAAGCAAAAAATACATTGCTGGTACATTCAATTATCATGACCACTTATCAGTACCTATTAGAATAACGCATTTATTTTCAGCAAACTGTTGTCAGAGATGGCACAGAAAGACACCACTGTATATTATTGGACAATCAAATGTAGGAAAAGAAGTCTGAATAGCAGAATGTCAGAGAACAGCTTGTAGACTTATAGTAAAACACCATGCATACACCAGAAAAGTGAAATAAATTGAAAATAATGGAAACAGCCAGCTGTTAGGCAACATCTGGGCTGGTAATTGAATATTTCAGTTTAATTGTCAATGACTGGTTGGAAATGCTAACTCTCTCTCCACAACTGCTGCCCTACATGGTCAATATAGAGTATTTTGTGTTTTCTATCAATTTGCAGATCTTTTCTTATAGCATATACAAGAGCCACCTTTTGACCATCTTAATGTATTAAATTTCATGCCATTTTATTTATAAGCTATACCACTTTGAAACAAAGGACGCGAGTGAACCAGCATAGATTAAAATATCATACTCATGTGCTTTGTTCATTCAAGTCAGTATTTAATTCAGTATGGGAAATGCAAGTAAAATTATGATTTCCTAGATCAATGAGTGAACCATGACAGTAGAAACACTCCCACAAGAGGTTTATCCCACCTTCAGACAGATTTGGTGCTTGCTAAGGCAGGTTCTGGTACCATCTCACTCATACGTAATACAGAATGGAAAAAGTCATCACCAAAATTTTAGCTAGTCATTTTTTCTGTGAATCAGGTTGTCCATTTAAAAAAGACTGTGCAACAGAAGTAATCCATTCACATTGTCCTGAATGTATAAGAAATGAAAAGGCTTTGTGTCTCTCACCTTAGAAGAAAATAATATCTTTGTTGTTGATAGTGTAAATTGAAATGGTATGTGCAAGTGAGCATGCAATTAAGACAAATCTGCATCAGACCATAAAATAACTTCCAGAATAGCTAAGATCTAATGCAAGTGACTATTCGCTTCAATTTGAACCAGTTTTCACTGTTGAAATCTCATTTTTTGTTGTTGCAAGGGTGCGACCAGTAATGAGCTTGGCTAATCTCAACTCTTGAAGGCATCGCACTATGCATAAAATATGTCAGTGATTCACTGTTCCATCTCTTAAGATTCATACAGCAAGGAAACAGGCCCCTCGGCCCAACTCGTCCATGTCGACCAAGATGCCCCATCAATACTAATCCCATCTGCCCATGTTTGGCCCACGTCTCTCCAAACCTTTCCTATCCATGCACCTGTCCACATAGCTTTTAAGTTCTCTTCTTCAGAGCCTCAACCTGATGGCTTTCTTCAGAATTTGTGCATTCCAGAGTAAATGTAATTTATAAAGTCATGCATTAAATAATCTTGCAGGCCGTAAAATTATATTTGAAGAAATATGAATATCATACGTGACAGCGGTCGCATGTTTGGGTTGAGGTAGCTTAACCTGGCTTTGAATGCTTCTTCAACTCTAGTTTGAATCTAGTTGATTATAAAAACGTCACAAAGAACTGTAGATGTTAGTTTACACAAAAACACACAAAGTGCTAGAGTAACTCAGCAGGTCAGGCTGCATCTCTGGAGAACATGGTTAGGAGATGTTTCAGGTCAGGACGGCAGAAGGATCCCAACCAAAAATATCACTGATCCATGTTGTATAGAGATGTTGCCTTGAGTTACTCCAGCATTTTGTGCCCTTTTTATTATCTTATATTCTTTAACTGATTCTCTAACAAATCCTTTATATGCAAAAATATGATATTTAATATAACATTTATCCAAGTCTAAGGTTACAAATTCTTAAGCACCTTTTAGACTGCAGCTTTCATTTAGTGGTCGGCCTGATTTTTTGTAAAATACACTTCATTCTCTGCACATGGAGATCATGGAAATGCCATGATCTATTGCCAGTTCACTGACCAGAGGAACGTTAGGAAGCAGTTAAGATTCAACATCAGCGACAAGCCAGACAGGACAACAGCAATTTTCCTTTCCAATGGATAAAGTTGGGTTTTTAAACTCTTACTGGCAGAAGTTACTTTTATGTCTAACCTTAATAAAATAATTCAAATCTCAATTAATAATGGGACGTTAATTCACATTCTCTGTCTTATTCACCTTAACCTTAAACTGTTACATCTTCACTATTTTAGATCGTCTCTCTTTTTTGATACACTAGGGGTCAGTTGCACCACTCATGACATTTGAAGCAATGTCAGATCTAGTTCCAGTAGTATTCCACTTTTGGGGCATGTAAATATGGCAGAATAATCCAAACCTATTGAGACTAAACGTACCGTAGGCTGCTCCGGAAAAGAAAAAATTGTAGGTTTGGCACCTGCCTTCAAGTATCGTGTGCCCCACCTCCATTCAAAGCTTTCAGGAGTAAAATGTTCACTGCAGATGTACTGGTACTGGGATGGAACCCATTTCTCCCTTTTCATATTTGAAAGCCACTGCGCGAGTCTTTCTTTGTCATTCGATGGAAACCTCAATCAAAACAAAAAAGTTGCTTCCATGAGACTCAAAAAAAAGACATTGGGCTCTTTCTGATACTGTAGGTAATAGCTTATTCAGAGCACTTGTCTTTTGTAACATTTTCAAGAATTCTACTGCACTCACTCTCAAGACATCTCAAGTACACTGCTGTTTTCATTAATAAATTAAGGATTGCTACATGATTCATCCAATCTAGTTGTCAACTACGTTACCAGCTCAAAAGCGGTGTGAATACTTAAAAGACTGTATTTTACTCCTCTCGTGGAGTATTGTACTCTCCTCGTGGAGGAATGGGAGCTACCATTTTTTAAATTGTGATGTGTTAAATAAAGTGATTTGACCATTTCTTTTGCGTGGAGATTCAATACAAAAGGACCCAGCAATTTAAAATCTCCACAAAATCAGCAAGAAGAATTAAATAAAATTTCATTTTTGAGATGGTTGTCAGATTAACTACTGCTTTATCATGGGAAAAAGAGGCTCATACCAATGATTAATAAATTAAATTGAATAAATAAAATGAGAACATTGCATAATTATTTAGACAGAGAAGGCAGGAGAATGTGGTTGAGAGGGAAAAAACAGATCAGCCATGATTGAATGGCTGAGAAGACTCAATGGGCCGAAATGGCCTAATTCGGCTCTTACGTCTGATGGAACTTATGAATAGAATGTAGGGAAAAGTACTGCATGTGTAATTGTACTCTAGCATTGAAATAGTCTGCTACTCATAATTTAAGGCAAGCTCAAAAATTATCTTTTCAGTGCTTCACAGCCGTTATCCATCAAATAAGTAATCTATGCAGGATTTAATGATAAAAATATTGGAAAATAAACTGTAATGTAGCACAAACTATACCACACAACAAATGTGTGCAACTGAGGTTTACATGGATGAATTCACAAGTTTAGAAGAAACCAATGGTGCAACATCTATTCCCTACAATCACGCTAATATATCTAGTGCAGACATTCCCAGATAGGGAAATGAAGAACTACACAACATAATCAATAAAAATTACATAATTTATTCATCAAGGAGATGTACACAGCCTCAACTTTCCAAAGTGCTTTATAGACAAATAATTAAGTTTGAAATGCAAATCATTGTCATAAAAGGCAACAGTTAATATATCTCTGCAAGGGCATCTCAGCAGCAAAAAACAGCCAATTAATTAAGTGTCCATGTAATCTGCTTTAGTGACATTGTTCAGGATGCCACAGAGAACTATGCTGCTCTTATGAAATCTAGAAGAGCAATGCAGCTCCAAAGAGAATAGTACTTCACATCTTACTTCCTCATCTCTATGAATTCCGAACCTAACACTGTTCTTGTCAACTGCGCCCCCAAACATATTAGGGTCATAAAGTCATACAGTATGGAAACAGGCCCTTCTGCCCAACTTGCCCATGCCAACCAAGATACCCCATCTACACTAGTCCCATCTGCCTGCATTTGGCCCTCTAAACATTCCCTAACTTTCCCAATTCTCCTGCCTTCTCCCCATGTGTCTATCCAAATGTCTTTTAAATGTTGTTTTAGGATCTGCATCAACTACCTCCTCTGGCAGTGCACTCCATTACCCATCACCCTCTGTATGAAAAAATTGCCACTCAGATTCCTATAAAATATTTCCCATCACTTAAAGCAATGTCCCCAGGTTCGTGATTCCCCAACTCTGGGTAAAAGACTGTGTATTTACCCTTTCTATTCCCCTCGTGATCTTATCGTTATCTCTCTAGGATCACACCTCATCCTCCTGCACTCAAAGGAATAAAGTCTAGCCTGCCCAATCTCTAACTATAGTTCAGGCCCTCAAGTCCTGGCAACATCCTCGTAAATCTTCCAACAAACAACATCCTTCCTATTGTACGGTGACCAAAACTGAACACGATACTCCAAATATTACCTCACCAATGCTTGTACAACTGTAACATAACATTACAACTTCTATACTCAATGCCCTGACTGATGAAGGCCAACTGCATTGGAACAAAGTCTACAGTCCAATTGTGGACTTGTCTTCAAAATCTACACACTCTTGACAGGATTGGGAGAAATCAGCATGGTTTTATGCAGAGAAGACCATATCTCACAAATCTGATTACATTTTCTGGGGAGGTGATTTGCAAAATATATGAGAGCAGGTAGGTGGATATAATTTATGTGGACGTTAATAAGGCTTCTGACAAGGTCCTACATGGTAGGCTGTTCTAGAACATTAAGGCACACCAAGTGGTGTTAAGAAACTGGACCCAGAATTAGCTTGGTGATAAAGAAGCAGTGATGATAGATATGTTTAAGAAGGAACTGCAGATGCTGGAAAATCAAAGGTAGACAAAAATGCTGGAGAAACTCAGCAGGCGAGGCAGCATCTATGGAGCGAAGGAAATAGGCAACGTTTCAGGCCGAAACCCTTCTTCAGACGTGATGGATAGGTGTTTTTCTGACTAGAGTGGAGTTGAGTTTAGTTTATGTGTACCAAGGTATAGTGAAAAGCTTTTATTGCATGCTAACCAGTCAGTGGAAAGACAATACATGATTACAATGGAACTGTCCGCATGGAAGGTGGCAGTCTAAGGACACGTCAGGACATAGATCAGCTGGAGAGGTGGGTGAAGCGGTGGCAGATGGAATTTAATCCAGGCAAATGTGAGGTTATGCAGATCAAATTCTGGCAGAATAAAGGCATGGCAGGTACCCTGAGAGTGTTGATGTATAGATATACCTTGGTGTGCATCTATAGCTCCACAAAAATGGTGACACAAATGGATAGGGTGGTGAAAAAGCATTTGGTATGCTTGGCTTCATTGGTTGAAGTAATGAATATTAGAATCGACTATAAAAGGAACTGCAGATACTAGTTTACCAGAAAAGACACAAAATGCTGGAATAACTCAATGGGACAGGCAGCATCTTTGGCGAAGATGGATAGGTGACATTTTAAGTCGGGATCCTTCTTCAGACTGATTGTTTGGGGGTGGGGAAGAACCGTTCAACAGTTCACAATGACGTATCCCTCTTGGGATCACACCGCCCCTAGCAACAATTGCCGTCACCCATCAATTTTTCACAGGAGATGCTGCCTAACCTGCAGAGTCAGTCCAGCATATTTCTGCCCATCAATGAATATGAGTTGCGATGTTGTGTTGTGATTGTACCAATGGTTAGATACTGAGTGATGTGTACAGTTCCACTCACTGCACTACACGAAGGATGTGGTAGCTATATAGGGACGCAGAAAAGACTCACCAGGCTGTTGAGTTCATAAATTCATATGTGATTGGAGCAGAATTAGGCCATTCAGCCCATCAAGTCTACTCTGCCATTCAATCATGGTATGTCTGTCTATCTATCTATCACAATTCTCCTGCCTTCCCCCATAACCCCTGCACCTATGACTGGGATTGTAGACTGCAGTAAAAAGGAGAGATTGGATAGAGTGGATTTATTCACACTGGAACATTGGAATGACTTTATTGAGGTTTACAAAGTCTCTGAGGTACTTAGATGGTCAGAATATTTTCACACAGAGCAGGGAAGTCAAGAACCAGAGGATACAGGTTAAAGGCGAGATAAACCTACGGAGATCCAACCAATAGGTTTTTCATAGAGAATGGTGAATGTCTTAAACAAACTGGCAAGGTGGTATAGGCAGATATTATTACTATGTTTAAAAGGCATTTGAATAAGTCTTAGAAAGGCACAGAGGGATATGTGCAAATGGAATTCATGTAGACAGGCATCAAAGTTGGCACAGAGAGTGTGGGCCCAAATCAGTGCTATAGATTGCTATGATTTTTTTCTAACCAGTGAATCATCAGTAATGTGTCTCTTCTTGCCCAAAGGAGTTTAAGGCAAGAATCAGAGGTTTACAACTTCCAGAACACTTTGCCCAGTGTTAGCCCTCTAGAGTAAAATCACATTTCCAACGTAGACAATGCAACAACCCAATGCATTCTCAACAAGATCACAGAGTTATTGTTGCTTGAATGATATTGGTGAAGGAGTAAATATAGTAATACTCCAATTATCCAGCATCCGATCGGATATCCCGATGATCCGGCATCTGGCTCACTTATCAGTCAAAATGTGTAGGAAGGAACTGTAGATGCTGGTTTAAACTGCAGATAGACACAGAATGCTGGAGTAACTCAGCGAGACAGGCAGCATCTCTGGAGAGAAGGAATGGGTGACGTTTTGGGTTGAGACCTCAGTCGAGGCCGCCGATTTACTCAAGCAATTTGTGTCAAGTTGGGTTTATTGCCAAATGCACAAGGGGTGGTACAGGGACATTGAAAACCCCACTTGCAGTAGCATAACAGGCAAAAAGACTCAAACAAACACGCAATAACATAAGTTATACATGAATTTTACAACAGTGAAAATAAACCATGACAATAGTGTGCGACACAAGTAGAACAATTAGTTTCGGAATGCGAGGCAGAACTCCATTGGAGCATGCGGCCAGACCTGGGGTCCAGAGCACAGCTGAGGTCAGAGTCCAGAGTGCGATGATAGGGTCGCAGCAAGAGCTCCAGGGGTCAGGAATAGAGTCCCACAGCACAGAAATAGGTCCTTTGGCCCAACTCAGCCATGCCAACTAAGATGCCCCATCTAAACTAGTCCCATTTGCCACGTTTGACCCATATCCCTGTAAAACCTCCCAATAGACCACGTGTGCATTTGTGACCAATGCTTTCATATTTCTCTCTCCGTCTATAATAACCAGGTTCCCCGAAAATATCAGAACTGTATGGCTAATTTCATACTTCAGACTTAAAGGTTACAGGATGGCACATAAAACATGCAGCTCTTGTGTAGTTATTCTGGTCTACAGTCTTGCATTCTTATTCTTAGTTATGATTCCTGCTATACCTGATGGATAGTAGAATTGCCACTGAACTGGATGCAAAAATAATTTCACTGTGCTCAGATATATGTGACAATTGAACCACTGAGTTTGGATATTATTAACAACATCCAATAGCCCAGGGAACCGGCCAGTTTGACACTAAAACCCCACAATGCCAGATTATCGGATGGCCGCCCTCTGTTAGAGGGGACGAATGGGCTGCTGCTGCTGCCTGATGGGGCTGGTCTGGCGGGAGAGCCGTGGATTTGCCCTCCACCCCCACCCGCTCACATCCACACATCCTCACCCACACACACCCTCACTTCCACTATCATACACCCCATGCACCTCCTCTCACACCCACTCACCCATATCCACTCACCTTCACCCACCCTCACCCATATCCATTCTCACACACCCCACCGACCTCCTGACACACCCACACCCACCCTCACTCTCACCCTCACCCACAGCCACTCACCTTCACCCATATCCACTCTCACCCCACCGACCTCCTGACACACCCACCCTCACTCTCACCCACACACCCTCACTTCCACTCTCATACACCCCATCCACCTCCTCACACCCACCCACATCCACACACCCATATCCACTCACCTTCACCCATATCCATTCTCACACACCCCACCGACCTCCTGACCCACCCACACCCACAGCCACCTTCACCTTCACCCACCCTCACCCATATCCACTCACCTCTCACTTCCACTCTCATACACCCCATCCACCTCCTCACACCCACCCACCCATATCCACTCACCTTCACCCATATCCATTCTCACACACCCCACCGACCTCCTGACACACCCACCCTCACTCTCACCCACACCGTCACTCACCATCACACATCCTCACCCTCGTCCGTACTCACACCCAACTCACACCCCCCTCACGCGCACTCACACCCCTCACACCCCCTCTCACGCGCCCTCAACCACCTCATATCCATACACCCATCACATCCAGAACCCGCCCCATAGACCCAGCCCCACACACCCATCGTCACCCACACCCGCCGGTGTCCGACCGGGACCAGGACCAGGCCTCGGGCCCGGGCCACTCACTTGTAGAAGCTGATCCTCCTGTTGTCCGCCGCCAGCTGGCCCGCGTGCCGCGTGCACTCCCTCACCGCGCAGTTCTTGGGCATGGCGCGCACGGCCAACGGCTTCCCGTTCAAGTTCAAATTCAAATTCAAAACCCCAACCCCCAACGGACGCCCGCCCGCCCGCGGAAACCCCGCTCCCTCCGGCTCCCCCTCTCACGTGACTCCCGTCACAATGCCGGATGCCCGCATCAAATATGGCGGCGCCCAACCTGGCGTATGCCACTTCAAAACCCGGCGCGCGGACGGCTCGCCATCTTTGTTCCACCGATCGCCAGCTGCAACCAACGTTTTTTTTTTGAATTCACCTTTTGAAATGACCTTTTGTTTTCAAAAAAATTGCATCAGGTACCTCCATTCAGTTCGTTATTTGGCCATGTTCAACAACACCAGTAGATAGAATGGTGAAGAAGACATATGGTATGTTTGCCTTCTTTGGCGGCGGCTTTGATATTTAGTTTAGAGACACAGCACGGAAACAGGCCCTTCAGCCCACCGGGTCCGTGCCGACAAAGCGACTAATACTATGTGGCGGACGAGCAAAAGCAGCAAAGGGGTGGCCGTGCGAGGTGGCGATGTGAAGACTTTACTCACTGCGCCGGAGAGAGAGAAAGGGAGAAAGAGAACAGGGCCCGCTCAAAATAGGAAGCTCCCCAGCCACTGTGTCCCTTTCTGTGCCCTTCTCTATGTGTGCACTTGGTCTAGTATCTATTAAAACTGTGTGTGTGTGTGTGTGTGTTATTTTGCCTTTGAAACGTATTTTCTCGAAAACCAGACGCAAAAACGCGGAGATTTTTTACAATTTCGGTAGGGATTTAACTTACGATTTCATCAATGCACTCCTCTCTAGATTTGGTCAATTATTACCCCAGATTTTGAACACAATTGTTCACAAAACATCAAAAAAAAATTAAAATCAAACTGTTGCATGAGTCACAGTGCCACCTCACAATGGATCTCATTTACATATATGACATCACAATGGGACAGGGGTGGGAGATTGGAACCTTCACGTGATCCCACTAAAATCAAACTGCTGCATGTCACAGTGCCATCTCACACTTGTACAATCACAATGGATCTCATTTACATATGATATCACAATGGGACAGGAACGGGAGATCTCTCTCTCCCCCTCCCTCCCTCCCACCCCTGTGCATTTCCCCCACTCCCCCCCTTTTCTCTCCCCCCCCCTTCTCCCCTTTCTCTCTCTCTCTCCCCTCCTCTCCCCCTCCCCCTCTCCCCCTCCCCCTCCACTTTATCCCCATCCACCTCTCCCCCCCTCTTCCTCCCCCTCCCCTCTCCTCCTCTCTTCTCCAGCACCCCTCTCCTCTCACCTGCCCCTCTTTCCCTCTCATCTCCCTTCCCCTCACCCCTCTCTATCCCCCTCACCCACCCGTCCTCCCCTTCCCCTCTCAGGGAGTCAGAAGCCGGTGCTTCTTTGCTGTGAACGCTCGCTCCTGGGGGAAACGCGTCTTGCCTTAGCGGCTTTAAAGGGCTGTTGTCAGCTGGCAGTTATCAACGGCTGCGGACGTTGCGAGGCCGAGTTACATCAACACCCCCCCCCCCCCCCCCCCCCCCCCGGCGCACTAGCATTTGGCTCTCTGACTCCTTCTCCCTCCCTCTGCCATATGTGTTGCTGTTCTGTGTTCCTCTCTGTGAACGAGCAAGTTCTGCAGATCCAGAGGACAGGCGAGATCCTGGGGAGGTGAAGAGGGGGAGTGGGGGAATAGACGAGTGAGGGAGACAAGGGAGTAGGGAGGGATGGGGGAAGCGAGGAGGGAGAGTGTGAGAGTGTGGGAATAGACGGAGAGGAGTGGGGGTGATAGGGAGTAGGGAATAGATGGACTGCCCCCACTCCTCCCCCTCCCTTCCCCCCACCTCTCCCCCTCCCTTTCCCCCCACCTCTCCCCCTCCCTTTCCCCCCACCTCTCCCCCTCCCTTTCCCCCCTCCCCCCTTCTCTTCCCCCCTTTTCAGCCCCCTCTTGCCTCCCATCTCTCCTCCCATCTCTCCTCCCATCTCTCTCACCCCTCCTCCCCCACTTTCCCTCTCCTCCTCCCCTCCACCCCATCTCCCACTGTATCTTGCCCTTCTGTCTCTGCCCCTTTCTCTCTGTCTCTCCCCATTCTCTCTCTGCTTTCAATTTCTACCCCCCCCTCCCTCTCTAGACGCGCCTGCGATTTGGGGGCTATGCGTCAGTGGATAGGGCTGTTATGGGGTAAAAGGAACTAATTAATAATATTAATATAATATCAAGGGGGGTAGTTAGCATGTGTGCGGGGAGTAGTTAGTGTGTGTGACACCGCATGCCATCCGCTCCAGCCCCCCCCCCCTCCCCACAACCACACGTTGGAATAGAACTTGGTTGCACTTGGTCTAGTTAAACTTAATTTTCAATGCCATTTTGTACATCATCCAAATATTGCAAGTGGAGAGTGCGAAACAGCAGATGAAAATTGATCGCCAACGCTGTAATGTTTTATACAGTAATATCGCATTCTACACATCTGAATTAAACGCAAGGTATCAATTTGAGAATCATCACTCCTGCATCATGAGATCAAGGTCTCCGCTTTTGTGGAAAGGCCAGGGAGATTAGATTGGACCTATTTTAGCACAGAGCTGAACTGTCTTTTCCTATATAAGAAAGAACTGCAGATGCTGGTAAAATCAAAGGTGGACACAAAATGCTGGAGTAACTCAGCGGGTGAGGCAGCATCTATGGAGGGAAGGAATGGGCGAAGTTTTCTGGTTGAGACCCTTCTTCAGACTGAGTCTGAAGAAGGGTCTCGACCCGAAACTCATCCTTAGATGCAGCCTCACCCGCTGAGTTACTCCAGCATTTTGTGTCTACCACTGTCTTTTCCTGTTCAATCTAATCTTGATGGTGGGGTAGCAAGTGGATAAGCTGGTGTCTAAATGGATGTCCAGATTTCGACCACAGTTTTGGGCAGCCCCACAAGTGTTGCATATCACTGACTTCCACCAATTATACCCAAGTTTAAGGCACAATACAGATAATGGATCGAACCTGGGACTGGTTTTCATCTTGTTGTTTCAGACTGCTCAACTTTGTTGCATCATGTATCTTTAACCTGCCAGGTTGCCCAGAGAGGTACATGTTGTGGTTCAACTTTACATTGAGTGTCTCGTCAAGTTAATTACCAAGGGTAGAGGAAAACTAGGGAATGGTTGGCCTCTTCCCCAAAATTAACAGCATCAAACTGGGAACCGAGTGGCGATCAGGATGCCACCCACTGCATATAACTAATATAGAACTGCATGATACTAATACACTGGGTCACTATAAACTACTGCTGGACCTGCAAACTACTCTGGTGCACTAGGACCAGCCAATGCCAACCTGCTGGGAATCAGCGGCGTTGGTTCATGTACCAATGCAAAAGTGACGTTGAACTTCACCCACTTATCAAAATGGCTTCCTTTGATTGACGTGAAATGGATGTTCAACTATGGATTGAACACCAAAAAAGGGGGACTCTAACATTTAACATCAGGAGCCTCGATTGGCTCGTTTCAGCAGTCTGGCTGCTTGACTGCGGGAGAGGAATGGGCACAGAGAACGGGGAAGAGATAAGACCTTGCCTTCCATCACAGTGAGGAGGTGTTTGGGGATTCATTGTGATGGAAGGCAAGGTCTTATCATTGTGATGAATGTTTTATGTGAAAATGTGTTAATTGTGTGTTTGTTTTTTTTTGTTTGATGATGACTGCAGAAACGCAATTTCGTATGAACCTATTTATTTAGTTCAAATGACAATAAACGATTCTGATTCTGATTCTGATCAGGTTGGCACCCACTGCATATACTTGATGACATTTGGCTGTTGCATTCTCCTTTACTAATATAGAACTGCATGATACTAATACACTGGGTCACTATAAACCACAGCTGGACCTGCAAACTACTCTAGTGCTCTACGACCAGCCAAAGCCAACCTGCTGGTTCATGTACCAATGGAAAAGTGACGTTGACCTTCACTCACTCAACAACATGGCTTCCTTTGATTGATGTGAAATGGATGTTCGACTATGGATTTGTAAATGATGGGAAGACCACAGATCTAGAGTTTAAGTCATCTTTAATTATAACATATAGCAGAGCGGCACAGCAAGTTGTTAGTTCATCACTTCCTACGTTAAGATTACTTAATGTAGGAAGTGGGTGTTAATATAAAGTGTACAGTAAGGTGGGGTTAATGAAGCTACATTACTCTGATTGGTTCACATGCAATAACCAATCTACAGAATTGATCACTAAAAAAAGCAGAGGGTTAAAAATGAGAATTTGGGAAGATTATGCTGATTTTGTTTTCTGGATAAAGCAGATTGTTTACTTCAAAACATTAGTACTGCACAAGAGAAAGGCTGACGTCACGAATGACTTCCAGTTGATCAATCTGGTTCAGGAGCTCCAGCCTGTGGTTGTAGTTGAAGAGGTGCATAAAAGTCTTTTGCCGACACATCAAATCTTCTTTCTAATCTAATAAGACACAAGGTACATTTATGCTTTGTTTAGTTTCAACAGTTAACTTATTAGAGAACATTTTCTTGAGAAAGAAAGAACTGCAGATGCTGGCATTTTGAGCAAAACACAGAGTGCTATAATAACTCAGCAGGTCAGGCAGCATCCGTGAAGGGAACCCTTCTTCAGATTTTGAGTCTAAAGAAGGGTTCCAACCCGAAACATTGTTCGCAGACGACACCACTGCAGTAGGCCGGATAACAAATACTGACGAGACTGAGTACAGGAAGGAGTTTGAGAACCTCGTAACCTGGTGCCTAGACAATGACCTTTCCCTCAATGTCAGCAAGACAAAGGAGGTTGTGATCGACGTCCCACAGATACAGGAGGCTCAGTTGTAATCATGCTTATTTTTTCCGCTGACTGGTTAGCACACAACAAAAGCTTTTCACTCTACCTCACTACACATAACAATAAACTAAACTCAACTCTTTATTTTCTCTGTGAGAGTCTTTAAAATTCTTCTTGGAAGAGCTGTGGAAGCAGATTCTTTGAATATGTTTAAGACAGAGGTTGAGAGGATCTTGAGGAGTGAGGAGGTGTAGAAGATCACCGTGAATGGGCAAGGATGTGGGGTTGAAGTTACGAGCAGGTTGGCAATGATCTCATTTAGAGATGGGGCAGGTTTGAGGGGCCAAATGGCATACTAATTTGGATGCCAGACCACCTGGGCCTCCTATGTGTGTACTCCTGCTGTGTGAGGAGGCAGCCTGTGAAAATATGCAACCAAACTCCCATCGTTAGCAGAGGCAGTGCTGAACACCAGTGATGGGCCTGGTTGCCTCAGTCTCTGCCCTTCCACTCTGGGCTTGGGCTCGGTAAGTAAACAGTGTTATACCCATGTCTGGTTCTTTGATGGTGATGGCATTGACATGAACATCGGTAATCTTCAGGGTGTCGACTCTCACCAAGGGCAACCTGTGCTTGTACTCCAGGAAATCCTGCCCGTCCACAGAGACCTGTGGAAGAAGAGAACATCCGTGTTACTTAGAAAAAAAGTCAGGAGTCAAACCGCATGAAAACAGGCCCACTGAGTCTTCTTCTCCTCTTGTTATCAGACTTCAGAATGGTTCTTTCGTAGGATAGTCTTGGTTCTTCAACCTACTTCATTGTGAACATTGTACTTATTCACTGAAACTGTTATGCTACAATGCTGAGAAAGTATATTGTGCATCCTAGTATTTTTTCCTCGCTCCAACTATTGTACTTGTGTTTGGCATGACTGTACTCACGTGTAGTATTATCGAATTTGATTGAACAGCACACAAACAAAACATTTTCATGGTATCTCGGTGCATGTGACGATAATAATGAAGCTAAATTTAATCCTCTACAGTTTTTCAGGCCAAGGTTAGGGTGCAACTATAACTGGGGCCAGCCTTCATACCTGGAAACAATCATTGCATGTTTTAATGATGAGCTCGAAGTAGGATCCGGCATTGAAGGGAATCGGGGTCTTTATCTCTTCAGGTCCCCATATGTTATTCTCCAACGTGTTGCAGACAACGGTGGATTGATCGTAACGCACGTTGAAGTGAAAAGCAATGTCTGAATGTTTGGAGCTGCTGCACACAAAGTCCACCTCGAATCTGCAAAGCAAGGTTCAATCGATCAGCTTCTCTGAGATGCACAGCTTTGGTCACCAGCAATAGCTCTGGCTGGGATGTGGAACTATGTTTCCCAAAGGCAGACCGCCATTTGTAGAATGTACCTGTGTCTAATACTGTTACTGAAGGGAGGTCATTTGGAAGCTTCCCTTTCAGGGGCGGCACGGTGGCGCAGCGGTAGAGTTGCTGCCTTACAGCACCAAAAAACCTGGATTTGATCCTGACTACGGGTGCTGTCTGTAAGGAGTTTGCATGTTCTCCATGTGTCCAGCGTGGGTTTCTCCAAGATCTTTGGTTTCCTCCCACACTCCAAATACGTACAGATGTGTAGTTTAATTGGCTTGGTATAAATGTAAATTGTCCCTAGTGTGTGTAGGATAGTGTTAATGTGCGGGGTTCGCTGGTCGGTGCAGACTCGGTGGGACGAAGGGATTGTATCTGTGCTGTGTGTCTAAACTATAAACTAAACCTGTATCAACCTGTCTGTTAAAAAGACACAAATTGCTGGAGTAACTCAGTGGGTCAGGCAGCATCTCTGGAGAACATGGCTAAGTGACACTTTGGATCAAGACCCTTTTTCAGATTTTGTGGGGGGGAGGGGGGGGAGAGTAAACTCGGAGAGAGACGGGACAGGATATAGCGTGGAAATTAGGTGAACACAGGTGAGGGAGGGTATTGATAGACAGATTGTTGCACAAAGGCCAGCGAGGAGAAAAGCAGAAGGTGTGAACAAGAGGATTGAAGAGTTGCGAATTGTGGAGCCAGAGGAAGGAATATAGGTGGAGGGGGAGTGGTGGAAAGAAATAGGCGCACATCAGCTTGGAGAAAATTGATAAGGCGCTGTTGCTCCTTTAGAGGAGCTAAGAAGAAAGGAAGATATCAAATGTAATGGTGTGGGAGGTGTCAGAGCTAGGGAAACTAGAAAAATGTAATATAGAATCCTTCCAGGATGCCAGTGGGAGAAGGTGTCATCCTCTTTGCCTGGACTGCCCAAGTTCAAACTGTTACCTCACAGTCGTTTCTGGCACTTGTCCTTGAATTATCACCATCTTCTCATCGTGAAGTCCGCCCGATATTTTCCCAATAAAGGGGATTATCTGAAAGAGGAACAAAAATACTTAGAATAATAAAAGCCACATTTTTTTCCCAAAGAGTCAAGTCAAGAAGAGTCAAGAGAGTGTTATTGTCATGTGTCCCAGATAGGACATTGAAATTCTTGCTTGCTGCAGCACAACAGAATAATGTAAACATAATGAAGAACATTTCAGTGTGTCTATATACCATAGACATATATATACACACAAATAAACAGATAAAGTGCAATAGGTTGTTGCTCAGAGATTTGTTTGATGTCGTGTTTAATAGCCTGATGGCTATGGGGAAGAAGCTGTTCCTGAACCTAGATGTTCCAGTTTTCAAGCTCCAGTATCTTCTTCCCGATGGCAACGGAGAGATACATGTGTGGTCAGGATTTTATTTTTTATTTTATTTTATTCTTTATTTCGAACAGAATAAACGAATCAAAAGCAAGTGTGAAACAGCATACAAAAAACAAAACAAGAATATTTATAAAGTGTCATAAACAGTGTCTATAAATAAATGAAATTGTATGTGTCCGAAAAGGAGCAGGAAGAAGCCAAAGCTTATTAATTCCCACCCCTTATCAACTGCTTATAATTATCTTATACAAATTTAGCAGCTATATGTACACCATATGTACACCAGCAGCTATATGTACACCAAATTATTTACATTTATACACTAATCAAGTATTTACAAAGCCATGCAAAAAAAGAGAGAAAAAAAGTAAAGAGAAAATAAAAAACCCTCATATACTATACAGTATCTCCTAGTCATATATACAACCCATCACCCTATAATCACCCTTCCCAATACAATCAGTATAACAAATATCCCACTCACAATCACCTATCCTCATCCCAATATCCTTTAAAAAAAGTGTTTTTGTTCATCTTTTTAAACTGAATTATAGCTGTGCTAAGTTTTATCTCCTGTTCCAGACCATTCCACAAATTCACCCCACAGATTGCTATGCACAAACTTTTAAGAGTTGTTCCCGACATTGAGTTTTTTAAAATTATGTTCCCCTCTCAAATTATACCCACCGTCTTTCCATAAACAGTTTTTGTATATTTCCTGGAAGTAAATTATTTCTTGCTTTGTACATGATTTGTGCACTTAAATTTAATCAGATCGGTGAACTTCAGTGTATGTGACTTTAAGAATAATAAATTGGTATGTTCAAGATATCCAAAGTTATTGATAATTCTTATTGCTCTTTTTTGTAATGTACATAATGGCTGTAGGTTGGTTTTGTAGGTGTTACCCCATTTCTCCACACAGTAACTCAGCTATGGCAATATGAGTGTATTATACAGAGTATGTAATGATTTGTGGTCCAGAATGTGTCTTGATTTTCCCAATATTGCTATAGACTTTGCCAGTTTTGCTTTGATGTGGTTTATATGTGGTTTCCAGCAGATTTTGTGGTCTAAGATCACACCAAAAAATGTATTTTCACATACTCTTTCTATACTTATGTTATCTATTTTCAATTGTACTTGAGGGTTTGTTTTATGTTTTCCAAATAGCATAATCTTTGTTAGAGACAATTTGTTGACATCAAACCACTGTTTTAATTTATTCATTTCTGATGTAATTACCTCCAAACGCTGCTTCACATTGTCACCGGAACAAAATATATTCGTATCATCGGCAAATATAATCAATTTCAGTATATTTGATATTCTGCATATGTCGTTAATGTATATTATGAAAAGCTTTGGCCCTAACACAGACCCTTGAGGTACTCCATGAGTTATGTTCATGTAAGTTGATTTATGTTCACCTATTTCTACAAATTGTTGCCTGTTTCTTAAATAGCTTCTCACCCAGTCCAATTCAACCCCTCTGATGCCATACCTATCCAGTTTCATGAGTAAAATGTCATGATTTACGGTATCAAATGCTTTTTTTACGTCTATGAATATTCCCACTGCAAGTTTTTTATTATCTATGCAATTTGTGATTTCCTTGATTAGTTCAATTAATGCCATCGATGTTGATCTGTCTGTCCGGAATCCATATTGACTGTTGACCAAAAGCTTATGTTTTTCAATGAAATTGTCAAGTCTTTCTGTAAAACGTTTTTCAAGGATCTTGGAGAATTGGGAGAGTAAAGAAACAGGCCTGTAATTTGTGAAATGGTGTCTATCCCCAGTTTTATATAATGGTATTACTTTTGCTATTTTCATTTTATTTGGAAATTTACCGGATTGAAAAGACAAGTTGCAGATATGAGTTAATGGTTCTGCAATTCCAATCTGTAGAGGATTTGCTTTTACATTTTCTTACAGTCTCTATGATTGATTTTCCTTCGACTGCTCTAAGGAAGATAGAGCTAGTATTTCTATCCCAAAGATCAGTATCCGCCCCTTCTTTTGTTTCTGGGTCATTAATTTTTTCCCCCAAATCTGGTCCCACATTTACAAAGAATTTGTTAAAACCATTAACAGCATCATCCATATTATTTATTGTCTTGTCTTCCTCAATAAAATACTCAGGATAGTGTGGGTCTTTGTGTGTCAGTGTGTAAATCATCACATTCTCATCATTCTACCAACTTCAACTGTCCTCACAACTCCTCACTCTACTTCCCCACAAAACATTTGCTTTCCAAATGATGGTAAACTTTTATAGTTTGCTGGTGAAACACTGTAAATTAATCGACTAGAGAGAAGGAAATGGGTTGGTTTCCTGAAATAAAACAATTTACTGGGAACAAGAAGATTTGCACTACATTCAATATGACAGCAAGATGAGGTCTTATGCATGGCCTACATACAAATGTAAAAAATGAAAACAGGAGTTGACCATTTCACTATTCATTACAATCATGGCTAATCTTTTATCTCAGTGCTATCTTTCATCATTCGCTCCATATTCTCTAAGCTGACGTGTTCCTATTTCTTCCCATCACTACCCCTTGTGCACACCTTCTGTTTTTCTCATCTCTGGCCTTTGCGCAACAATCAGTCTATCAAAACCCTCCCTCACCTGTGTTCACCTATAACCTGCCACCATGGGAGGAAACCAGGGGGGGGGGGCATCATGGGAAAGATAAATGTTAAGTAAGTCTTTTTTTATAAGCGGGGTCGAAAACCTTAACATCATAGAGGGGCCATTCAGGAAATGAGTCAGAAACACAGGTGCATGCAAGTGGAGATAAAAATAATTACACAAATTCAATCTTGCTGAGCGGAGATACAGCATCACTCGAGTTCCAGCACATGGCAGCCCAGGCTCACAGACATAATGGTTCCTTCCTCATTAACCGCTGTCCCCTTTATGTGCTGTTTTACCCACCACAGTTCCATCGGAAGATTTCATATCATCCTCTCACTCTCCCCAGTCTCTCTCACTTCCCCCAATCCTTCTCACTCACGCTTGCACTCTCCCAATTCCTCCCACTCACTCTCATATTCCCCGGTCCCTCTTATTTTCCCCAGTCCATTTCAAAAACCCTCTCATTCTTCCTCACATTTACCTCACTCTCACCACTCCCTCTCAATCTTCCCCAGCTTTCTCTGTCCCTCTCTTAATTCATGCTCCCTTACCTCATTTCTCACATACTATGTCCCTCTCACTCTCTTCCCCCTCACTATCTTTCACTCTCTCAATCCCTCTCACTTTCCCTCCCTCCCTGGCTCCTACTCCCTGCGTTCCCCAGCTCTCCCACGCTTCTCCAATAACCCAGAACCTCATCCAAACCCTCATCCTCATTTGAGCCTTTGGCTCAATATCCTAAAAAGTGGGAGAAACAATGAAATAATCGCCGCGGACATTTCAGGGAAAACAACCAATTAACAAAACAATGACAGGGTCTAGCAGGATGGGATTGCTGCTTCCTACCGGGTTATAGATGGGCAGCTGTTTCATTATCTTGCTGGTTCTTGCCTTCCTTCTTTCTACTCTGGCGATCACAGGACACGGATTTGTGAGATGTAGTTTTGGTGCTCACAATCACTACGCCAGAGACAAAGCCGTGGAAACAAGAAATGCTTTTATTTACGAGTCTGCAGAGTCGGGTGCCTCTCCAAACTGAGACACACCAAAGTCAACAAAGTAAAGCCCCTTTATACACACAATTCTGCTGACTTAACCTCCCCTTTTGGCTCCTTCCAATCAGAGCACTGAGGTGCACAGTATACCGGTACGTAGACCACATCATACATCGCATGGTTATACATGTTCATGGTAATTAGCAGTTTTTCGACTAGGGGCGTATAAGTAATATTCATTTGCTTCATTAAGCATGCTCAGTCGCTACTGACCCGACCTAGTTAATTGTGTTTAACCGCAAAGCCAGTTTCTTCTGGTTACAGCAGCATCCCTTATCCCTTCTTGCCGTTACACAATGTAGCAATGTTACAACATTTTGAGATAAAACAAATAAAGTCTGTAATTTATAAAAATCATATAAAGAATAAAAAGAAGTTTAATTTGACATAGAAACATAGAAACATAGAAATTAGGTGCAGGAGTAGGCCATTCAGCCCTTCGAGCCTGCACCGCCATTCAATATGATCATGGCTGATCATCCAACTCAGTATCCCGTACCTGCCTTCTCTCCATACCCTCTGATCCCCTTAGCCACAAGGGCCACATCCAACTCACTCTTAAATATAGCCAATGAACTGGCCTCAACTACCCTCTGTGGCAGAGAGTTCCAGAGACTCACCATTCTCTGTGTGAAGAAAGTCTTTCTCATCTCGGTCTTAAAGGATTTCCCCCTTATCCTTAAGCTGTGACCCCTTGTCCTGGACTTCCCCAACATCGGGAACAATCTTCCTGCATCTAGCCTGTCCAACCCCTTAAGAATTTTTGTAAGTTTCTATAAGATCCCCTCTTAATCTCCTAAATTCCAGAGAGTATAAACCGAGTCTATCCAGTCTTTCTTCATAAGACAGTCCTGACATCCCAGGAATCAGTCTGGTGAACCTTCTCTGCACTCCCTCTATGGCAATAATGTCCTTCCTCAGATTTGGAGACCAAAACTGCACGCAATACTCCAGGTGTGGTCTCACCAAGACCCTGTACAACTGAAGTAGAACCTCCCTGCTCCTGTACTCAAATCCTTTTGCTATGAAAGCTAACATACCATTCGCTTTTTTCACTGCCTGCTGCACCTGCATGCCTACTTTCAATGACTGGTGTACCATGACACCCAGGTCTCGCTGCATCTCCCCTTTTCCTAATCGGCCACCATTTTAAATAATAGTCTGCTTTCCTGTTTTTTTGCCACCAAAGTGGATAACCTCACATTTATCCACATTATACTGCATCTGCCAAACATTTGCCCACTCACCCAGCCTATCCAAGTCACCTTGCAGTCTCCTAGCATCCTCCTCACAGCGAACACTGCCCCCCAGCTTAGTGTCATCCGCAAACTTGGAGATATTGCCTTCAATTCCCTCATCCAGATCATTAATATATATTGTAAATAGCTGGGGTCCCAGCACTGAGCCCTGCGGTACCCCACTAGTTACTGCCTGCCATTGTGAAAAGGACCCGTTTACTCCTACTCTTTGCTTCCTGTTTGCCAGCCAGTTCTCTATCCACATCAATACTGAACCCCTAATACCGTATGCTTTAAGTTTGTATACTAATCTCTTATGTGGGACCTTGTCGAAAGCCTTCTGGAAGTCCAGATATACCACATCCACTGGTTCTCCCTTATCCACGCTACTAGTTACATCCTCGAAAAATTCCACAAGATTCGTCAGACATGATTTACCTTTTGTAAATCCATGCTGACTTTGTCCAATGATTTCACCACTTTCCAAATGTGCTGCTATCCCATCTTTAATAACTGACTCTAGCAGTTTCCCCACTACCGATGTTAGACTAACTGGTCTGTAATTCCCCGTTTTCTCTCTCCCTCCCTTCTTAAAAAGAGGGGTTACATTTGCTACCCGCCAATCCTCAGGAACTACTCCAGAATCTAAAGAGTTTTGAAAGATTATCACTAATGCATCCACTATTTCCTGAGCTACTTCCTTAAGTACTCCGGGATGCAGCCTATCTGGCCCTGGGGATTTATCGGCCTTTAATCTATTCAATTTACCCAACACCACTTCCCGACTGACCTGGATTTCACTCAATTCCTCCTTTGACCCACAGTCCCCTGCTATTTCAGGCAGATTATTTATGTCTTCCTTAGTGAAGACGGAACCAAAGTAGTTATTCAATTGGTCCGCCATATCCTTGTTCCCCATGATCAACTCACCTGTTTCTGACTGCAAGGGACCTACATTTGTTTTAACTAACCTCTTTCTCTTCACATATCTATAAAAACTTTTGCAGTCAGTTTTTTATGTTCCCTGCCAGTTTTCTTTCATAATCTATTTTTCCTTTCCTAATTAAGCCCTTTGTCCTCCTCTCTGGTCTCTGAATTTCTCCCAGTCCTCTGGTATGCTGCTTTTTCTGGCTACTTTGTACGCATCATCCTTTGCTTTGATACTATCCCTGATTTCCCTTGTTATCCACGGATGCACTACCTTCCCCGATTTATTCTTTTGCCAAACTGGGATGAACAATTTTTGTAGTTCATCCATGCAGTCTTTAAATGTCTTCCATTGTATATCCACCGTCAACCCTTTTAGAATTAATTGCCAGTCAATCTTGGCCAATTCACGTCTCATACCCTCAAAGTTACCTTTCTTTAAGTTCAGAACCATTGTTTCTGAATTAACAATGTCACTCTCCATCCTAATGGAGAACTCAACCATATTATGGTCACTCTTGCCCAAGGGGGCACGTACAACAAGACGGCTAATTACCCCTTCCTCATTACTCAAAAACCCAGTCTAAAATAGCCTGCTCTCTCGTTGGTTCCTCTACATGTTGATTTAGATAACTATCCCGCATACATTCCAAAAAATCCTCTTCCTCAGCACCCCTGCCAATTTGATTAACCCAATCTATATGTAGATTGAAGTCACCCATTATAACTGTTTTGCCTTTGTCGCACGCATTTCTAATTTCCTGTTTGATACCATCCCCAACTTCTCTGCTACTGTTAGGTGGCCTGTACACAACACCCACCAGCGTTTTCTGCCCCTTAGTGTTTTGTAGCTCTACCCATACCGATTCCACATCCTCCAAGCTAATGTCCTTCCTTTCCATTGCTTTAATCTCCTCTCTAACCAGCAACGCTACTCCACCTCCTTTTCCTTTCTCTCTATCCCTCCTGAATATTGAATATCCCTGGATGTTCAGCTCCCAGCCTACGTCACCCTGGAGCCATGTCTCCGTGATCCCAACTATATCATAATCATTAATATCTATCTGCACGTTCAACTCGTCCACCTTATTACGAATATCCTTGCATTGAGACACAAAGCCTTCAGGCTTGTCTTTACAACGCATTTACCCCTTATACAATTTTGCTGAAAAGTGGCCCTTTTTGATTTTAGCCCTGGTTTTGTCTGCCTGCCACTTTTACCTTTCACCTTGCTACCTAATGCTTCTACCCTCATTTTACACCCTCCTGCCTCTCTGCTCTTGTACCCATCCCCCTGCCACATTAGTTTAAATCCTCCCCGACAGCACTAGCAAACACTCCCCCAAGAACATTGGTTCCATTCCATTCCAGGTGCAAACCGTCCTGTTTGTACCGGTCCCACCTCCCCCAGAACTGGTCCCAGTGCCCTAAAAATTTGAATCCCTCCCCTTGCACCACTTTTCAAGCCACGTATTCATTTGCATTATCCTCCTATTTCTACTCTGACTGGCCCGTGGTACTGGTAGTAATCCGGAGATTACTACCTTTGAGGTCCTACTTTTACGTTTATCTCCTAGCTCCCTAAATTCACCTTGTAGGACCTCATCCCTTTTTTTACCTATATCGTTGGTGCCAACATGCACCACGACAACTGGCTGTTCACCCTCCCCCTCCAGAATGTTCAGCAGCCGTTCAGTGACATCCCTGACCTTTGCACCAGGGAGGCAACATACCATCCTGGAGTCTCGTTTGCGGCCGCAGAAACGCCTATCTATTCCCCTGACAATTGAATCCCTATTACTATTGCCCTTCCCCTCTTTTTTCCCCCCTCATGTGCTGCAGAGCCACCCATGGTGCCATGAACCTGGCTGCTGCTGCATTCCCCTGATGAGCCATCTCCCTCAACAGTATCCAAAATGGTATACCTGTTTAGGAGGGAGATGACCGCAGGGGACTCCTGCACTACCTGCCTACTGCTTTGCTGGCTATTGGCCACCCGTTCCCTTCTTGTCCTCCTACCTTTTGCCTGCGGTGTGACCAACTCACTGTACGTGCTATCCACGACTTTCTCCGCATCGTGGATGCTCCAGTATGAATCCAGCCGCAGTTCCAATCGTTCAATGCGATCTGCCAGGAGCTGCAGCTGGACACACTTCCTGCAAACGTAGTCACCAGGGACACCGACCATCTCCCTGATCTCCCACATGTTGCAGGCTGAACAAACCATGGGGCCAATCTCTACTGCCATACCTTACTCCCAAATTACTAAAAAAAACACAAAAACTTATCCTTTAAACTTTACTACTAAATACTGAATCCCTAACTCCCAGAATCCCTCACTCCCAGAAGGCAGAAATGTAAAATTGTAAACCCGGGGTTGCACCCAATCAGCTGCTTCCTCGGGTCCTCTTCCACCAATCAGCGACTTCCTCAAAAAAACCTACTTCTCCAAATGGAACGTTATGGATTTCGGTAAGCCTCTGGAAAAGCAAGCCCCGCGCTAGATTTTAAACCTACCGGTCGGGTGTCGCTCCTCCCCCTCCTTCACTTCCTCCAACGGCTCCTGTGGGCCTCTGGAAAAACAAGCCCCGCGCTAGATTTTTATCCTTACCTTATCCTTGACACCTAATTCACTTTCATATCTTCAGTATTAAAAAAGTTATGGTCATTTACATACTCGGAAATTAGCAACTTGTTTCCTGTTGCTTTTCTATTGACTTAACACAAAAGTTGTGATTGAGGACAGTAAAAATCCCATAACTTTCTTAAAAATTAATAGAACTGAAAGAAATTTTCAGTTATTATAGATTGAAGTATTCTGAAACAAATATGAAACAATCTTACTTGGATGACCTGAAATTAAAGCATATAATTAGTTAGTTACCCAATTGTAGCTAATTACAAAATTAATTTACTAGATCGAAACATCTATCCATTTCTTAAGAAAAAATTTAAAAAAAATGTAAAGCCTAAGTGTCCAATTAACATTCACACAATAATTTTGATCAGCCATGATCATATTGAATGGCGGTGCAGGCTCGAAGGGCCGAATGGCCTACTCCTGCACCTAATTTCTATGTTTCTATGTCTATGTTTCTAATTCACAATATAACATGATTTTTAAATCTAATTGTCATTAATTTATAGGCCAAATCGAAGGAATTCAGTGTTTAATGTCCATAAATTAATGGGCATTTTAAACAGCTTGTGAGTGGGATTTTCTGGAACGCGATGGATTGGAACGTTGCGGTTGTGGTGAATTTAAACCCCATATCGGCAGGAAAAATTCTGCTGGTCCGTATGGGGAATAAATCACCGTTTCGCAACATGAAATATTGATTAAAGTCATCTAAAAAAGCAGGTTTATATGTAAAAATAAACAGCTTTCACTTACCAGTCCCCTACGTAACATCTGTCCCCGTTGTCGGTATTCACGGCATTAGGAGCTAATTTCTATTTTACTGCAGCGATGAAATAGTCGGGCTATTTATAAAAAATAATTAACTCACCGGCAGTCGGAACGAATCTCCAGAAATAGATCGCACTCCGACAAAAGAAAGCTCCGGATGGCAAGGGGAAAACCGTATTTTAATCCCAACCCCCCCACCCCCCCTCCCTTAAAGGCGCCAAAGTTGCGCACAGGGCCAGTGACAGAACTGCAGCACCGTTAAAGGTAAGTTTTGTAACATACCTATACAATGTTAACAGTGGTGCTCAAGGACGATATTGGTTACCTCACTCAGTCCTTCACATCGTGGGGGTTTAATCACTCTATCCCTCACAATCCTCCCTTTTTCTTTTGCCAAGCATTTATTGATTAAACCCCAATTTCAAGCTCCTTTGGTTCCAATTGAAGTAACATCCTCCTAATCTCATCTTCCTGTGGATCTTGGACCTTCCCTGGCCCTATTATCATTATTTTCTGTATTTTACCTTCCGTTCCCATGGGTACCAGTACAGCTTGCATCTGGCTTATGCTCCTGGTTATATTCCTTCACCAACTGGGACCCCGTCCCCCATTTCCCGGCTTTCCGTAAGCAAAGCAATCTCTCTCCTCTGGGACAGGTTCTATGAGTATAACACGAGTCATGCACATAAGAATGAAAGGTAAAAGACCTTCTGGTTTGTTCGCCATACCTGATGGGGTGGTAACATTTATCACAATTGTCCATACATTTACTTACAGTGATGACCATCATTAGTACACGTGCCCAACACTGCATTTTAATCTTTTAGTTCAATCGTTCTTTCTCAAAGTGGTTTCTTTCCTTGTCTTATTGTCCAGTCCTCCTCAGCCGGAGGTTCCACCGGTCCCTTTATTTGCACTGCGTGTGTCCACCCTTTTTCTTTCTTCCGCACTGCTGTTTCTGTGGTCAATAGTACCAAATACGGACCAGTCCAGCGGGGTTGCAGCTTTTCTTCCTTCCACGATGTTACAAGAACCCGGTCTCCGACTTTCACAGAATGGATTGGAAAGTCGAGAGGGGGGCTCTGTGCCAGCAGCCCCATGGCTTTTAATTCTGTAAGAGAATGAGATACTGCCAGTAAATAGTTCCTTAAGAATATATCACTGCCCTCTATGGTGGGTTTTCCTTCTATATTTCCCAAATAAGGTAACCCAAACAACATTTCATAGGGGGACACTGCTATATCCTTTCGTGGAGCGGTTCGAATTCTAAGCAAGGCTATTGGCAAGCACTTAGCCCAGGGCAGTCTAGTCGCCTCCATCAATTTGGTAATTTGTGTCTTCAAGATGGCATTCATCCTCTCCACCTTTCCCGAGCTCTGTGGATGCCAGGGAGTATGCAACTTCCATTTTATCCCTAGGGTATCACAGATGAGCAAATGGACCTTGGAGGCGAAATGGGTTCCTCGATCTGAATCGAGAGACTCGATGATTATTTGTTCCAATAGAATTTTGGCTAGGGCCATCGGAAATGCTTCCACCCAATGGGTAAAGTGATCTACCACTACTAGGAGGTATTTCCATCTCTGTATCCTGGGGAGTTTGGTAAAATCTACCTGTATTCTCTGGAATGGCCTGATAATTAACTGCTGCCCTCCTCCTGGCACTGCCCTCATTACTTTCTTATTTACCTTCTGACAGATCACACAGCTTGAGACTGCTTGCTTAGCCAGAGTGTATATCCCACTACAAGCATACGTACGTAAAAGAGTATCACATAATGCCTGAGCCCCCCAGTGTGACTGGGAATCTTCCCAATAATTCTCTGATAACCACCTTATTTAGCAGTTGCTTCCCATCCGGTGTCCACCATCGCCCATCTTCTGTCATTTTCGCTCCCACCTCGTGCATCCTATCTATCTCAATTTTGGAGAACACGGGTATCTTTTCTATCCCTTCCCTGAGAGGTATTAGAAACACCAGCTTTACTGTTCCCAGGTGAAGAAGACATATGGTATGTTTTGCCTTCATTGGTGGCGGCTATGATATTTAGTTTAGAGATACAGCACGGAAACAGGCCCTTCAGCCCACCGGGTCCGTGCCGACCAGCGACTAATACTATGTGGCATCTTTGGAGTGTGGGAGGAAACCGAACATCTGGGAGAAAACCCATGCAGGTCACGGGGAGAACGTACAAACATCGTACAAACCAAAGATCATAGAGCATTGCGTCTATCTTTGGTGTAAACCAAAGATCATAGAGCGGAGCAAGATATCCAACAATATGAAAATAGTCCACTCCAAAGATAATGACATGAGTGACTGAAGATCATAGATTGGAGCAGAGATGGAAGCCGGTTACGGAAATGGCGCTGACGATTACCCATGACCTACTACGGCTTTTTCGACAAGTGGACTATCTTGTTCCGCTTTATGACCTTGGGTACAAACTCCTTACAGACAGCACCCATAGTCAGGATCGAACCCGGGTCTCTGGCACTGCATTTGCTGTAAGGCAGCAACTCTACCACTGCTCCACCGTGACCGCCCGATGTAAGAGCCTGGAAATCCTGATGAGGCTTTATAGGACTTTGGTTAGACTGCATTTGGAGTATTGCCTGCAGTTCAGCTTGCACCACAGCCATTCCTCTTACTATTGATTTCCCTCTCTACAGCCTTCTCCTTCTTTTCATTCCCTGCTGCTCAGCTGAGCTACCCACAATGACCAGAACACGGTGGCTAAATGTGTGAGGATGTCTGTGTGCCTATCTACAAGCCTCTTGGATGCCACTAGGACCTTCCCTTTTAGTATCCAAAGCAATATATCTCTTGCAGAGGAGAATGGCCACAAGGGACTTAGGCACCATTTTACCTTCAAATCTTCCTGACAAGTTCAAGTTACATTTATTGTCACATACACCAATTGGTGCAGTGAAATTTGAGTTACCATACAGCCACACAAATAAAATAAAATGAACATAACACCATAGAGTTTAACATGAACACCCACCACAGCGAAATCAACGTTTCCCACTGTGAGGGAAGGCAATAAAGTTCAGTCATCTTCCTCTTGTTCACCCATTTTGGAAATGTGGGGAGCATAGGGAGATGGAAAATTAGTGGGGGTATAAGATTGATCCATAAAGTTACATGGACTGATATGGCCTTGTTCTGCACCACATGGAAATTGACATACCTTATGACTCCCTTCTCCCTGTGCAGTCCTTATCTTGGTATGACCAATGTGAGAGGGCCAAAGTTGACAGGGATGTTCGGAGCAGAATTTTGTACACAGAGAGTGGTGGGTGCTTGCAACACGCTGCTAGAAGTGTTACTGGAAGCAGATATAGTGGTGCTGTTTAAGAGGCTTTTAGGTAGGGACGTAGAAAATGTGGGGTCAGGGCTGAAGATGTGGGGTCAGGATCACTGTGTCATCTGTATCATCAGGATCATTATCATCAGGATCACTGTATCATCCTAAATCATCCTAGTTTGCTTATCCTTTTCTGGTAACATCTCATTTCTGGGGTAAATCCAAACCAAAACATGAATTATTTTTTCAAAGAATCCAACAATTTATTATTGTGGAGGTTTAGGGCTTGGCTTTGGCAGAAAATGTTTGCTTAGAGATTTATTAAGTCATAATGCAAAGTACTTCTACTTTATGATCCAATGCTTACTATCATATCATGTTATTTAATTCTTTGATTTTGTCTCGAGACTCCGGTCGGCTTTTTCTTTTATTTATCCAGGCAGCCATTGAAAAGGTGATAAAACTTTTCTTAGCCACTAATCAGCAATTCTTGTGATAATAGAATGTCAAAGATGCTGAACGTGATTAATAATTTGTTTCTTGATGGTCAAATATTTCAACAGCTGACCACGCATGCTTCATGAACTTGGGATGTTGATGCAGTCAGTGAAAGAAGTTGCGATAGAACAAATATTCATAGCATCATGAAGAGCAGAAATAAACTCTCCAATCCACCGCATCCATGCCACTGTGATGCCTATCTATGCTAATTCTATTTACCTCCAATAGGCTCAATATCCTCAACTTTCCTGTCCAAATTTCTCTTAAACATTGTAATTGCGTCTACCGCTACTAACTGCTCTGGCAGCTCTTACCAGATAATCACCCATCCTCTGTGAAAAAAACTTGTCTCCCAGATCACCTTTAAATTTTCCACATCTCATCTTTAGTCTATACCCTCTTTGACTGTCCTATTCACCATTTGATCTGTTTCCTGTAATGGAGTAATGGCGTGCAAACTCACCAAAATGATCTCTCAAAAATAATAAAAGCAAGTCCCAGTCCCCTTCTACTCTGTTGGGACTGAGTTAATTAAATATTTAGTGGGGAATTCAACAGCATTTACTGTAACCTTTGCACTGAGTTAAGTTTCGTTGGACCTTTGAATCATACAGAACTTTCCCCAGGCTGAGAACCCCAGGCAACAGCCAGAGAGTTTTGTCTTTGTGGGATATCACTTCACAATCTCTCATCAGAAAAGCCTTTGCCCTGAACTGGAAAGTAAGCAGAGAAGGGTTACCAGAATATAGCCAGGACATGAGGGCCTGAGCTATAGGAAGTTATTAATCAGGCTAGGACCTCATTCCTTGGAGTGTAGAAAGTTGGGTTGGTCTTACAGAGGTATATAACATTATGAGGGGGAATAGATAGGACAAATCCATTGTCTTTTACCAAAGGGAGGGGAATCAAGAACCAACTGAGGAAAGATTTAATACTAACCTGAAGGGCACTTACAGTATTTCACACAGAGGGTGGTATGTACAAGGGGTGAGCTGCCAGAGGAGGTAGTTGAGGCAGGTACAACAACAGCATTTAAAAGACGTTGGACAGGTACATGGATAGGAAAGGTTTAGAAGGTTACAGGACAAGTGTGATCAAATGCGGCTAATTTAGATGGGGTATTTTGGTTGGCATGGATAAATTGGGCTGCAGGGACAGTTTTCGCGCTGCATGACTCTATTTCCTACTAAGGGCCCTGTGTCACCACCACCTTCCAATTCCAGATGCTTTTGTTCTCTTGAATGATCTCGGCTGTTTCACCTCCCTGGCAAGAAAACCAATAAAGCAGGTTTTTATTTTTGCAATCATATAAAATTTATTGAGCGAGCAAGATACAAATAACATGCGCACATTTCTTAGTAATCTTGTTTCAGCGAGCAATTATGATTATGGAACTCTAATCCAGTTAGGGAGCGTTTATTACTTTGATGTTGTTTGACCAAATTCAGGTGAAAGAGTGAATTCTTTTTCCAAGGCCAGTCTCTGCCTCTGCCAGGATGCATGTTTTTAGCAACTAATACACACGCACTGCTAATTAAACTTAATTTTGAATGCCATTTTGTGCATCATCCAAATATTGCAAGTGGAGAGTGCGAAACAGCAGAAGGAAATTGATCGCCAACGCTGCAATGTTTTATACAGTAATATCGCATTCTACACATCTGAATTAAACGCAAGGTATCTATTTGAGAATTATCACTCCTGCATTGTGAAATCCAGGTCTCCGCTTTTGTGGAAAGGCCAGGGAGACTAGATTGGTCCTATTTTAGCACAGGGCTGAATACTGTACTTTCCTGAGTAAGAAAGAACTGCAGATGCTGTTAAAATCAAAGGTACACAATGCTGGAGTAATTCAGCGGGTGAGGCAGCATCTATGGAGAGAAGGAATGGGCGATGTTTTCATGTTGAGACCCTTCTTCAGACTGTCTGAAGAAGGGTCTCGACCCGAAACGTCGCTCATTCCTTCTCTCCTTAGATGCTGCCTCACCCGCTGAGTTACTCCAACTTTTAGTGTCTACCACTGTCTTTTCCTGTTCAATCTAACCTTGATGGTGGGGTGGCAAGTGGATAAGCTGGTGACTAAATGGATGTCCAGATTTCGACCACAGTTCTGGGCAGCCCCACAAGTGTTGGGTATCACTGACTTACACCAATTATACCCAAGTTTAAGGCACAACACAGATAATGGATTGAACTTGGGGCTCATTTTCATCTTGTTGTTACAGACTGCCCAACTTTGTTGCATCATGTGTCTTTAACCTACCAGGTTGCCCAGAGAGGTACATGTCGTGGTTCAACTTTACATTGAGTGTCTCGTCATGTTAATTTTACTTCGGAGTCACGTGAGTGACTACGTGAAGAAGCCCCGCCTGGCGCTTGAACGGCATTACGTCGACGCTGACGGCAGAAGCAAGAGCTGCAGAGCGCAGCTCCTCTCAGCGGTACGAACGGGCCCGCAGGTAAGTGCAATGAATTTTTTAGGGGACGTTCTAAAAAAGATGTTACGCTGGCATGTAGAACCAGCAAAAATGAAAGTAAAAATTTTTTTCAAAAAATCAGAGTCACGCTGACGTACTGATCCAGCATGGATAATTAAAAATTAAAAATGGAGAAGTCTCAGAGGAAGATTTCGCGGGTAAAAAGATCGTCCCGGGGAGAAGATAAAGAGTCGGGACAAGAGCCGGTTCCGATACCGGTGGCCGTTGATTCACCCGTTAGTGAGACTATAATTTCTCCAGAAACAAAAACCACGGAGGAAAATGTTCCTAAGAAACGTAAAAAGAAATCCGTGAGGCCCTTGGTTTCTGATGATGACTCTGATAATAAAAGTCCTCCGGATAATAAAGCAATATGGCTTAAAATGGAACGTGTGGAGAAAGTGCTCCAAAATATTATGAGACAAGGGTCAAAGTACCCAGAACTTTCCCAAACAGACCCTGAGGGGTTTGAATATCCAGAATATGGCTATGTGCCAAATTGGGAATTTGAAACTCCAGACCCAGGATTAAGGGTGGAGGAAGTCTCATTTGATGAAGTTCCAGGAGTATCAGGGCTGTAAGAGACAGACCCTGAAAGTGGTGATGTGGATTATGAGTGCACACCACAAATAAAAAAGAAAAGGCCATATGTGCCTGAGATTTTGCTATACCTGAAGGAAGTGGTGAGGCTAAGGAAGAAAACCTAGCTGCCAGTATTAATTATATGGTATCTCACCAACTTCAAGATTCTGTGATGGCTGAAACAGCAGAATTATATAAAACACCGGAAAATTGCACCTCATTGAAGGTACCTACGGTTAATCCGTCTATATGGACACCTATGACATCAGTCAGGAGAGGACAAGAAATAAGGTTTCAAAGAATCCTCAAACTGATTTCAGCTGCAATTACTGCTTTTGAAAAGCAAATGGAAGGGTCAGAAATGATCAAAATCCAAAGAGATACATTGGGCTTATTGTGCAATTCCTTTTATGAAATTAATTGCATGAGGAAAATTGCGATTCGGCCCATATTTCGTCCTAGATTGGCAGGTCTGTGTCGATCAAGTGGTGTTCAATCTCCTGGTTATCTATTCGGAGAAAACCTGCCTAAACAAATAAGAGAGATGGATGAAGAGGCTAAATCTATTAGCTACATGAGACCTTTCATTTTTGGACAAAAAAGGTACTATACATCAAGAAGGGGATTTGATTTTGGAAACAGAGGCAGGAATATGATAAGAAAATATTACCATCCAACACAGCCTAATGTTCACCCGTATACGGGGAGAAGGAGACCACCACGTTCATATGGAGAGGTACAAAAACTTTATTCTGTTCTTAAAGAAACTGTGGACGAATCTCTAGTTGGTGGGAGGTGTTCTATGATGAATGGCTTTTCATCACATCTGACCGGTTTATTTTACATACAGTTTCAGGAGCTACAATAACATTTAAAGAAGGTGTTGATTCTCCGGTACAAAATAAACCTACTTATGGTTTCATGTTCTCTGCTATTGAGGAAGCAGAAATTAATGTGGAAATTGACAAATTGTTTAAAAAAGGTGTTATTGAAAAAACTGTTGAGCATCAACACAATTTGTGTCAAATATCTTTCCAAGAAGTAAAAAAGATGGTGGTTGTAGAATTATTCTGGACCTTACAAACTTTAATACATTTGTCCAGTATAAACATTTAAAGATAGAAACGTTCAACACTGCAAGACATTTGATATCAGCAGGTTGTTATATGGCTACAATTGATTCAAAGGATGCGTACTATTCAGTACCAATACATCGATTTTTTCGAAGGTATTTAAAATTTAATTGGTTGGGACAGCTGTGGCAATTTAAAGCATTACCTAATGGCTTAAGTTCAGCTCCCAGGCTCTTCACAAAACTGTTGAAACCAGCCTTAGCGCAATTAAGAGCATAAAAGCACATCATTATGGCTTATCTGGATGACATTTTAATTGTCTGTAATAATCAGGAATCAGCTGGAAAATCAGTTTCAGCAACTAAAACTTTATTTGAAAAATTAGGGTTCTTGATTCATCCAATTAAGTCCAAGCTGCAGCCAGCACAGACAATTAACTATTTAGGTTTTGTGATTAATTCAGTTACTATGTTAGTAACTTTGCCAACGGACAAGATTGTTGATATTTCAACAGTATGTTGGGGCCTCATTCACAAACCTTATCCCTCCATCCGAGAAGTAGCGAAGGTTATTGGTAAACTAGTAACAGCATTTCCTGCAGTGGAATTTGGTCCATTACATTACCAAAACCTTCAAAGGGACAAAATACGAGCTTTAAAAAAGCGAGCAGGCCATTTTGATAGGCCTATGCAATTAACAAAATAAGCTTTATTGGAATTGCAATGGTGGATTGAAAATGTTCCACATGCTGCAATTCCACATTTTAATACAGCAGCCTGAAGTATTTTTACAAACAGATGCAAGTGCTCTCGGATGGGGGGTGACAGATACATTTACCAGCTGTGGGGGCAGGTGGACTGTCCAAGAGGAATTGTTTCTCCAAACATATGGTATTAATTATTTGGAGTTATTGGGGGCATTTTATGGATTAAAAGCCTATTGTTCTACAAAAAACAATCTGCATGTACAAATACAATTAGACAATAAGACAGCTTTTGCATATATTAATCACATGGGTGGAGTAAGATCGGTATCATGTGATGGTCTGGTCAATCAGATATGGCAATGGTATATTAAGCACCAAATTTGGATTTCAGCAAGTTATATCCCAGGTAAAGACAATGTGGTGGCAGACAACAGATCAAGGGTGTTTAAAGACAACACAGAATGGATGTTGAACCCAGAGGTTTTCAGTAAAATTGTGATTCGGTATGGGTTACCAGACATTGATCTGTTTGCTTCAAGATTAAATCATCAATTGCCTAAATATGTGTCTTGGGAACCCGATCCAGATGCAGTAGCAGTAGATGCTTTTTCGCTACATTTGGGAAATATGTTCTTTTATGCTTTCCCTCCATTTGCTCTGGTTAGGCAATGTCTGAAGAAAATAGAACAAGATTCTGCCACAGGACGGTTGGTGATTCCAAATTGGCCCACACAACCATGGTTCCCGTTGATGTTAAATACGATTAAGGAAACATATATGTCAATTCCTAGATGCAGTGATTTGTTAATAAAACCAGTAACAAAAGAAATTCATCCATTACATGTTTATATGAATTTGCTAATCTGCAGGTTTTGACCAGACCACTACAAGGGCTTGGATTGTCGGATAGAACCATGGATGTTATAGTACCGCTCGAACACATTTTAGAAGCCGCAGGGTGGTGTAAAGAAGAAACTTTTTCGAAGTTCTACGATAAACCTGTTCTCACTATGAGAGGCTTTGGACACGCGGTGTTGGGTTCACTGTAATCACCTGCTTTGTTTCACTATCGATTTATATTATCGATTATGTTATCACTTATGTCTTTTATCACTTTGTAGTGATTTTCCCCAGATGTAAAAAAAGGGGTTATTATTTGTTCTTTTATCATTAAAACATTTATGAAAATAAACTAAAACTGATCTGGTAAAAGGTTATTTACTCATTTATGTGTTGACCTAGCCAGACTGTCGTATGGAATGACTACGACATAAAAAACACAGAAGCTTCAAAATCTTCACGTAGTCACTCACGTGACTCCAAAGTAAAATAGTAAGATTAAAAGAGAACTTACCAGTTCGAAGTTTGATCGTTATTTTATGAGGAGTAACGATGAGGGATTACGTGCCCTCCACTCTCGACCCTCATAAAATAAATGATCATCTGGTAGTTCTAAATCTATGTTGAGCCTTACTATCTTACTCCGGCTATTATGTTCTGTGTTTTTCATGCCGCTGCTTTGAAGTATGCCGTTCCAGCGCCAGGCGGGGCTTCTTCACGTAATCCCTCATCGTTACTCCTCATAAAATAATGATCAAACTTCGAACTGGTAAGTTCTCGTTTAATCTTACTATTATCAAGGGTAGAGAAAAACTAGGGAATGGTTGGCCTCTTCCCCAATATTAACAGCATCAAACTGGGAACCGAGTGGCGATCAGGTTGGCACCCACTGCATAAATTTAATAACATTTGGCTGTTGCATTCTCCTTTACTAATATATAGAACTGCGTGATACTAATACACTGGGTCACTATAAACTACAGCTGGACCTGTAAACTACTCTGGTGCACTAGGACCAGCCAAAGCCAACCTGCTGGGAATCAGCGGCATTGGTTCATGTACCAATGCAAAAGTGACGTTGACCTTCACCCACTCAACAACATGGCTTCCTTTGATTGATGTGAAATGGATGTTCAACTATCGATTGATCACCAAAAAAAAGCAGAGGGTTAAAAATGAGAATTTGGGAAAATTATGCTGATTTTGTTTTCTGGATAAAGCAGATTGTTTACTTCAAAACATTAGTACTGCACAAGAGAAAGGCTGACGTCACAACTGACTTCCAGTTGATCAATCTGGTTCAGGGGCTGCAGCCTGTGGTTGTAGTTGAAGACATGCTTTCCATTGACAGAGACTGCGTAGCAGCTTGATTGCACCATGATCTGCATCTGCCAAGAAAGAATTAGAGATAAACCATAAATGTATTTTGCCCACACATCAAATCTTCTTTCTAATCTAATAGGACACAAGGTACATTTACGCTTTGTTTAGTTCGAACAGTTAACTCATTAAAGAACATTTTCTTGAGAAAGAAAGAACTGCAGATGCTGGAATTTTGAGCAAAACACAGAGTGCTGTAATAACTCAGCAGGTCAGGCAGCATCCATGAAGGGAACCCTTCTTCAGACTTTGAGTCCCAAGAAGGGTTCCAACTCGAAACATTGTTCGCAGACGACACCACTGCAGTAGGCCCGATAACAAATACTGAACGAGACAGAGTACAGGAAGGAGTTTGAGAACCTCGTTACCTGGTGCCTAGACAATGACCTTTCCCTCAATGTCAGCAAGACAAAGGAGGTTGTGATCGACTTCAGTATGTATGCGGTACACCTACATCGACGACGCCAAATTAGAAAAGGTTGAAAGCTTCAATTTCTTAGGAGAAAATATCAATGGCAACATGCCCTGGACCAGGCATATCGAAGCAATGGCCAAGATAACACACCAACGCCTCTACGTCCTTAGAAGGCTTAGGATGTTTGGCATGTCCCCAACAGCTCTAACCAATTTCTTCTGATGAGTCATAGAAAACATTTTATCAGGATGCACCACAGCATGGTTTGGGAACATGGTTTGGGTCAGAGACCGCAAGAAATTACAGAGAATTGTGGGTGCAGCCCAGACCATTACGCAAACCAACCTCCCTTCCATTGACTATATCTGTACTTCACACACACACTGCCTTGGCCAGGCCACCAGCATATTCAAGGATCAGTCTCATCCCAGTCACTCCCTCATCTACCCTCTGCCATTAGGCAAAAGGTACAGAAGTGTTAAAAACGAATACCACCAGATTCAGGAACAGTTACATCCCAGCTGTTACCAAGCAACTGAACCTTCTGATCACAAACTAGAGTGTGGTCCAGAACTACTATCTACCTCATTGGAGATCCCTCAGACTCTCTTCAATATGACTTTACTGAATTGTATCTGAATTTCACTAAATGTTATTCTTGTCCTCCTGTATCTGTACACTGTGGATGGCTTGATTGTAATCATGTTTGACCGAACGTTATTGCCTTCCACCGCAGTGAAGAATGTTGATTCCACTGTGGTGGATGTTCATGTTGATGTTTAGTCTTTCCGCTGACTGGGTAGCACTGAACAAACTAAAATGAGAACAAAGGGGACCCTGTTCACTGAGAACACAGGGGGACCTAGCAGGGGACCGCCGAGATTGTCGGCGGACCAAGTAGGGGGGTCCGAAGTGTATGTAAAACAAATAATTTCACTGTACCTAGGTAGAAGTGACAATAAACTGACATGGAATCATTAAATCATTGACTGAATCTAATTCCGTTTCTGCTACTAATAGCTAAAATGCCATGGTGAGATTTGACGAATGATCTCTTAGTTTAGTTCAGTTTAGCATGGAAACAGCCCCTCTTAGTCCATGCCAACCATCGATCACCAGTTCACACCAGTTCTATGTTATCTCACTCTCTCATCCACTTCCTACACACACACACACACACAGGGCAATTTACAGAAATCAATTAATCTACAAACACATATTACTTGGGATGTGGGGGGGAAACCAGAGTACCCAGAGGAAACCTATGAGGTTAAAGGGATAATGTGCAAACTCTGCATGGATAGCACCTGAGGTCGGGATAGAACCCAGATCTTTGGTGTTGTGAGGCAGCAGCTCTACTAGCTGCACTAGTGTGATGCCCTTTTGATTTGTGACAATTGCAAAAGGACTACCTTTTCACATTAAATACCGTAAGGATATGATTACCTCTCTGTATAGTATCCTTTATTGTCACCTTTCGGTCTGAACGAAATTTCGTTACCTTGCAGTCATAATATATAATAAAAAACAAAACACACAATAAACACATATTTAACATCCACCACAGTGAGTTCACCAGGCACCTCCTCACTGTGGTGGAAGGCAAAAGTCTTAAAGTCTTTGTCTTCATCCCTCCTTGATCTCCCTCTGCACTGAGGCGATCCAGGTCTCTGATGTTATCGTCCACTAGGCCCGCGGCCGAGCCTCCGATGCCAGGCTGCCGCCACCGCTCTGAAGCAGGGTCCGCTGCTGGAACACTGGAGCCCCGCAGCTCTGAAGCCGGGTCGCCGCTGGAACGCCACCGCTGGAGAACCACAGTTCTGAAGCCGGGTCGCCGCTGGTGCACCGCAGCTCTGAAGCCAGGTCGCCGCTGGAGCACCGCAGCTCTGAAGCCGGGTCGCCGCTGGAGCACCGCAACTCTAAAGCCGAGTCGCCGCTGGAGCACCGCAGCTCTGAAGCTGCGCCGCCGCTGGAGCACCGCAGCTCTGAAGCCGTGCCGCCGCCGCCGCTGGAAGCTGGAACGCCGCCATAGCTCCGAGGCCGCCAGCTCCGCCATTAGGCCTCAGCACAGACGAAGACGGTGACGGGGGACACGACAAGGGGGAGACTAAAGCCCTGTTTCTCCCACCCCACACATACAAAGCCTAAAAAAACAAAATTCTAACTAAAACAAACACAAGAAGACAAAAAGAAAAGAAAAAACAGATTGACTGCAGGTGAGCCGCAGCTGCCAGGCAGTGCCGCCACTTCCGGACCTGCTATCTTTCCTGAGCTGGAAATAGTCAACAACAGTGTTACCAGGGTAAAAGCTGCTGACTCGAGGTCAGCCGCCTTATCAACAGCATGCCTGAGATCCCCGAACTTGGGCCCTGCCCAGGAGGATGACGCACCTCAAACGTCTGGCCAGCCACAAAAGGGAGGAAGGGCAAATATCGCTCCTCTGTACCCCAGGTCTGGTTGATCCTGGTGTTCCGCACCACAGCATTTTCATCGAATCTTTGATGGATTTGCAGGGCAATGTCACCAGAGCAGCTTGTCGTCAGATTAATGTTAAACCTTGAAAAAAAGAAAACATTTATGACGGTAAGTAATTTGGTTTAAGGACATTAGTAATTTGTTTGATTAGACATTTGTTCCAGGTGTCAACTGCTCTACATCGGTGAGACCAAGCTCAAGCTTGGCGATCGCTTCGCCCAACACCTCCGCTCTGTTCGCAATAAGCAACCTGATCTCCCGGTGGCTCAGCACTTCAACTCCCCCTCCCATTCCAAATCCGACCTTTCTGTCCTGGGCCTCCACCATGGCGAGAGTGAGTCCCACTGCAAATTGGAAGAGCAGCACCTCATATTCCGCTTGGCTAGTTTACACCCCAACATAGACTTCTCCAATTTCAGGTAGCCCTTGCTTTCTCCCTCCTTCCCCTCCCCTTCCCAGCTCTCCCACAGCCTACTGTCTCCGCCTCTTCCTCTCTTTTACCCGCTCTTCCCCCCAACATCAATCTGAAGAAGGGTCTCGACCTGAAACATCACCTATTCCTTCACTCCATAGATGCTGCCTCACCCGCTGAATTTCTCCAGCATTTTTGTCTACCTTAGTAATCCATTTGTATTTTGATTGCTTCATCGTGCATTTTGTGCCCTCAGTACCCCAATCTTTCAAAAACGTATAGAATCGGGTCATAGGAGATGTGAGGAGGCATGAGAGGAATTGAGAGAGGGACTGGAGGGAAGAGCGTCATACAGTGTGGGAACAGACCTTTCAGCCCAAACTGCCCACGCCAACCAACATGCCTCATCAATAAGTCCCACCTGCTTGCGTTTGGCCCATATCCCTCTAAAGTAATCCTATCCATGAACCTGTCCCAATGTCTTGGTCTTGGTGCGACCACACCTGGAGTATTGTGTACAGTTTTGGTCTACAAATCTTTTTTTTTGTAAAATATTTTTATTAGAAGTAAATACATATTAAGAAGAAATAATATAAAATCAAAAAGAAGAAACATATTATTCGTCACATACATTCTTAATATTTTTAAAGTTTACAGTCATTCTTATTTATACTTCTATACTTTTTATTATTTTATAACAGAAAGAAGATAGTAAAGAGAAATAATAAAAAGAAATAAAATAGTAGAAAATTGATAAAATGAGTGGAGTATTAAGCAAGATATTCTTCATTGGAGATATATTCGTGGTCTATTGTATATAATTCTTCATCTATTCCTTCATTCAGGCTTCAGTCAGGCCCTCGAATCGGACCATCTTGACCCTTTAAGTATTCAATAAATGGAGACCATATTCCTCAGAATTGATCTAGCCTGTCCAAAAGGACAAGTCTTAATCTTTCCAGATGAAGTGTCTCCGACATTTCTATAATCCACATTTTGATTGTGGGGGATGTAGGACCTTTCCAAAATCTTAGTATTAGTTTTTTACCAATTATTAAACTATAACCAATAAAAATGATTTGCTGTGTTGTTAGTAGTTGATCCGTTTCTAATATTCCTAATATGATTAATTTTGAGTCTGGAGTCAAATTTGCATTAACTACATTCAAGATTATCTTAAAATTTTCTATCCAAATATTAGTAATTTTTGTACATTTTGTAAATGAATGCGTTAGATTAGCTTCTAAATGCTGACATTTATCACATACAGCAGAAACATTTGAAAAAATTCTGTTTAATTTGGATTTTGAGAAGTGTAATCTATGTAAAACTTTAAATTGTATCAAGGAATGTCTGGCATTTAATGAGCAGTGGTGTATATGTTGTAAACTTTCATTCCATACTTCTACACTAATTGTTTGACCTAATTCGTTTTCCCATGCTTGCTTATATTTTTCCGAGTTTGGTAAATCATTTTCCAGTAAAATATTATAAATATATGATATTAATTTTTCTGTATTCGGATATTTATTTAGACATTCATCTAACATTTCTGTCTTTCTATTTCTAAAATCCTGTGTGTTTGATTTAACATAGTCTCTGATTTGTAAATATCTAAAGTACTCTTTTGAGTGTAATCCGTAATTTTGTTGTAATTCCTGAAATGAAAGGAATAAACTTTCCCTGTAGAGATCACCCATCTTATTTATTCCATAGTTCTTCCATTTTAAAAAACCTTTGTCCATCAATGAAGGTTTAAAAGTAATGTTGTTTATAATGGGAAGAGCCAGCGGTATACTTTCTAATTTTAATGTTTTCTTTAATTGTTTCCAAATACGTATGCCACTTTCTATTATTGGATTTCCTCTATAAATTTTCTTATGTATTTTAGTGTTAGCAAATAAAATCGAGCTAATTTCGAAAGGTGAACAGTCTTCCTTTTCCATTTTTAACCAGTTTGGTTGTTTATCTACTTCTTCCAACCAAAAATTCATATTTTTTATATTAACTGCCCAGTAATAAAACATAAAATTAGGTAATGCAAAACCTCCATTCATTTTTGATTTATATAGATGTTTTTTATTTCTTCTATGGCTCTTATAATCCCAAATAAAATTGGTAACTATAGAGCCCACTTTCTTAAAAAAAAATTTAGGAAGCTATATTGGGATCAGTTGAAACAGGTATAATAATTGCGGAAGAAAAATCATTTTTATCGCATTAATTCTACCTAGCATTGAAATAGGTAATGTTTTCCAATATAGGATATTCTTAAGTAGTTTATTCAATAGGGGTGGGAAATTAGATTTAAATAAAGAATCATATATTTTTGTTACATAAATTCCAAGATATTTGATTTTTTCATTTGCTATCTTAAAAGGATATTGTTGCAATATATGTGAGTTATTTCCCATTATTACCCATATCACCCATCTGAGGTATGCTTTTACGAAATTGTATTCCCTTCCTTTTTACTGCCAGCAGCGCTAACAGGGGAATATTTTCTTATATTCCCCTTTCTAGCGAACGCCTATGGACTTTACCTGTTTAAACAGCGGGGAATATAGTCTTATATTCCCCTGGTCTCACATCCGGGAACTTGGCAACGTGACGCTGCGTGACGGCAACGTGATGCTGCGTGACGGCACGTGACGCTGCGTGACGGCAACGTGACGCTGCGTGCGAAATTTAAAATTTATCTAAAAAAAAAAAAAATGGCAGCCGGTTGCGAGAAGAGGTTCGCGATTTAAAAGTTCGACCTCCACATTGTCACATAAATGAATTACATAAATTACATAAATGAAACATAAATGTTACATTCTTTTAGTACCCTTATTTACAATGTTGGAATGGTTTTAGTACCCTTATTACAATGTTGCAATGCATATTGCAAAATGTATAGATACATTCATATCATATGAGATGTTCAGATTTTCCTCTAGATGTCTGATAATGGGTAATAATAACAATATTGACTGTCCTCTTTCGGGAGATAGACATATATTGCCCTCACTAGATTCATATTGCCCTCGTCTTCGACTCGGGCAATATGAATCTACTTCAGGCAATATATGTCGTATCCCCCTCAAGGCCAGTCAATATTCTATTATTATTGGCATGTTCACTTTTATTCCAATTAATTCTATATCCTGAAAACAATCCAAATTGAGTTATTAAATCTAATAAGTTAGGAATACTAATTTCCGGCTTTGTAATATAAAGTAATACATCATCTGCGTATAAAGAGATTTTATTTTCAGTTTCTTTGGTTTCATACCCGTATATTTCAGGATGTAATCTCATGCATTGTGCTAATGGTTCTGTTGCATGTGCAAACAGTTGTGGGGATAAAGGACAACCTTGTCTACAGCCTCGGAATAAATTAAATTTAGTTGTTAACATTTGATTTATTAATATTCTAGCTGTTGGCTTGGTATATAGTAGCTTAACCCATGTTATAAACTTCTCTCCCAACTGAAAAGTTTCCATAACCGAAAATAAATAAGATCATTCAATCTGATCAAAAGCTTTCTCTGCGTCCAATGAAATAATTGATAAATCCTTGTTAATGTTTCTTTTCGAGTATATAATATTGAATAATCTTCTCAGGTTGTTTGAGGAGTATCGTTTTGGTATAAAATCCTGTTTATACCAAATCCTATTTAAATCTCCTCCAATTATTAGGTTGTGTTGTGATAATTCCGGGATAGTATTAAATATATTTTTAAAAAACAGCGGGCTGTCAAAATTTGGGCCGTATACATTGACAAAAATCATTTTTTGTGTGTATAATTCTCCTATTACAATAATATATCTACCATCACTATCAGTTATTGTTGAAATTTGTTTAAATGCAGTGCCTTTACGAATTAATATTTACTACACCTCTAGATTTGTGTGTGAAAGAAGAATGATAGACTTTGTCAATCCATTTAGCCTTTAATCTATGTTCTGGCTCTTTTTTTAGATGTGTCTCTTGGATGAATACCACATCTGCTTTAAGTGCTTTTAAATGTGCTAATACTTTACCTCTCTTAATTGGTTCGTTAATACCTTTAACATTCCAGCTACAAAACGTTATTCCTCCATTCCCCATATTCGTTTGTAAGTCTTGCATCTTTTATCTAAAGGTATATAATAGGGCGAATGGTTCAGCTCGACATACCCGACTTTATACCCAAACTCCGAATAGATTAATTTCAAGACCCTTGAGTATCTCTCACGTATATATCTCCTTTGCATTAAATTATAACTCCACTCAAATATAAAATAATAATAACAAGAAATAATATTAAAAAAAGGATAGATTAAGAGATTAATAGGACGCACAAAGAAAGAAAAAACTACATCTAATATTGTTGTAGTTAGTGTTAGCCATACTACCATGGCTAGCAATCTATAGACTTCCGTAGTCAATGTTACAAACTTATCCATCTCCATGATTCATTAAAATTGTTATTCCATGAAAATATTTAACCGGGAGTATTAAACTCTGATGTGTACAAAATCCATCAGTCAAGTATATACTAATATCTATACTTAATACTTATTAAAACCTATAATAATAAGAAAATATAAAAAAATAAAGTAATAATAAAAAATAAGAAAAAGGGAAGAAAAATATAGAAAAGTCAAAGTTTATATTTTGTGTATATAAATTTACTATTTATTTAATTCTAAGTAAATCTGCTATAATTAATTGTTAATCATTAATTGGTAGTTATTAGCTTTAATGAATAATACCACAGTATTAATTTTAGTATGTGTTAGTTATTAATATTAGTAGTGTTACTATTCTAATTATTAGTATCCATAGGAGAGCCTCCAATCCGTATCTCCTCGAATCTCCCATCCGCATCCATCTCCATCTTCTTTAGATTAAACAAGTCCATAGTCCATTCCAATCTTGAAAGTACAATTTAATTGTTGGTATAGTTCATCTTTGAAGATTTCATTCAGTCTACTTCTCGTTCCTTAATCCCTTGGGCAAAGCTCATTGCATCCGCTGGGTTTTTAAAATAATGTTCTTCCTGGTTGTAGGTGACTCTCAGGGTGGCTGGGTACCTCAGACTGTACTTCAGATTCTTCACTTCCCTCAAAATTCTTTTGGTCTCCTTGAACGCATTTCGTTTCTTTGAGACCTCTGCTGAATAGTCTCGGTAAATGCTGATCGAATCTTCTTCATATGTAAGATTTCTACTTTTTACAATTTTGTTCATCATTTCCTCCAGAACATGATCATACTGGACTTTTACTATCATTTGTCTTGGAGGAGCATCTTGCTTTGTATAACGTCTCATTACTCTGTGTGCTCGGGCTAGTAAAGGCTTTTGTTCCAGAGATACAACCTTTTGCAATAAGTTTGCAGTAAACTCTCGGGTATCTTGATTCTTTTCTCTCCCTTCTCGAATACCCACGATCCTTAGGTTCTGTCTTCTCTGACATCCTTCCAACTCGGTACACTTATCAGTTATTTTGCCCAGTAAGTCAGATAAACGTTGATTTTCTTTGAGGAGTGTTTTCGTAGTCTGAATACTTGTTTCGGCTAGTTCTTCAAGGTTTTTTATTGCTGTCGACTGTTCCTTGATTTCTTCCACCACGGGTTCCATTTCTGTTTCCACCTTATTTTCAGTTTTTTCATTCATCTCTTCCATTATATTTGCAGATTGATCTGTCAATATTTCTGCAATTTCCTTTTGCAGCTTGTCAGATAATTCCGTGGTCGAGGTATTGATTTCAGACTTTAACTCCTTCATCTCCTCCTTGATTTTTTCTATTTCTTCCTTAAAATTCATTTTTGCCAATTCAGTCTTTAATTCCAACTTTATTTCTTTCTTTAACTCTGCCATTTCTTGTACAAAACATTTTTTTAGTTCTTCCATTTCCGATTTTTTCTTCGGTTTTTTTCGACACATCTTCTAGGGATAGTGTCCTTCCTGAGGCTGAGGCTCCAGTCGGGGCTTGTTCTTGTTCTGCCGTTTTCCTTGTATACCGGAGTTTTGTTTTATCCATGGGTGGGCTGCGCTGTGTTGACATAACGAGTCGCGTGCCTGATGACGTCACTCACGGCAGTCGGTGCAGAAACAGCAGGTGCAGAAACAGCAGGCAGCAGGTAGGTCTTTTCTCCCCGGTTTTTCCTCGTTTTTTTCACGGAGGTGGCTGGCGTTGCTTTCTAGTCCTCCATAGCGCCACCGGAAGTCTTCAGACAAATTTGAGGAAAGACATTCTTGCCACAGAGGGAGTACAGAGAAGTTTCACCGGACTAATTCCTGGGATGTCAGGACTTTCATATGAAGAAAGGCTGGATAGGCTCGGTTTGTACTCGCTAGAATTTAGAAGATTGAGGGGGGATCTTATAGAAACTTACAAAATTCTTAAGCGGTTGGACAGGCTTGATGCAGGAAGATTGTTCCCGATGTTGGGGAAGTCCAGAACAAGGGGTCACAGTTTAAGGATAAGGGGGAAATCTTTTAGGACCGAGATTAGAAAAACATTTTTCACACAGAGAGTGGTGAATCTGTGGAATTCTCTGCCACATAAGGTAGTTGAGGCCACTTTATTGGCTATATTTATGGGAGAGTTAGATGTGGCCCTTGTGGCTAAAGGGATCAGGGAGTATGGAGAGAAGGCAGGTACAAGATACTGAGTTGGATGATCAGCCATGATCATATTGAATGGCGGTGCAGGCTCGAAGGGCCGAATGGCCTACTCCTGCACCGATATTCTATGTTTCTATGTTTCAAATGTCTCTTAAACATTGTGGCGCCATCTGGTGGTTGAGCCACTTATGGATCGAACCCTCGTCAGTAGAAGTAAAATGGTCACGTGACTGAGTTTGGCGGGCTTTGCGAGGGAAGATCGTCATCAGTCCACGGGTGTGTCCTACAGCAGCAGCAGAGACTTTGCTGGAGCTCTTACTTAGCGCGTGTTTATTTAACAGTTGTCTTTGCCAATAAAGGTAATTTTATTCACAACTAGTGAATTACTACAATGTTATGATAGTCCCTGTCTCAACTATCTCGTCCAGCAGCTCGTTCCACATGCCCACCTCCCTTTGTGGAAAAAGGCTACCCCTCAGGTCCCTATTATATCTTTCCCCCTCCCCTTCCCCCTATGTCCTCTGCCTCTCGATTCCCTACTTGGGGCAATAGACTCTGCATTTACCTCATCTATGCCTCTCATGATCTTGTACATTTCTGTAAGATCACCTCTCATCCTCCTGTGCTGCAAAAAATAAAGTCCTAGCCTGCCCAATCTTTCCCTGTAGCTCCGGCCCACGAGTCCTGGCAACATTCTATTAAATCTTCTCTGCTCCTTTTCCAGCTTGACAACATCTTTCCTATGATATGGTGACCAAAACTGAACCGAATACTCTAAATGTGGCCTCATCAATGTCTTGTATAAGCGTAACATGACCTCCCAACTTCTATACTCAATACTCTGAATGATGAATGCCAATGTGCAAAAAACCTTTTGACCACCATATTTTCAAGGAACTATGTACCTGCACTCTTACTGTCTCTCCACCCCTTCTGCTCCATAACACTCACCAGAGCCTTGCCATTCACAGTGTAGGTCCTTTCCTTGTTGGACTTCCAAAAAAGCAACACCTTGCATTTCTCTGTATTAAATTCCATTAACTATTCCACAGCCTTCCTGACCAAGATCTTGCTGTAATCTTTGACAACAATCTTCATTATCTACCGCCCACTTTGGTATAATCTGTAAACTTACTAATCATGTCTTGTATGTTCTTATTTAAATCATTTATACAGAAGACACTCAGTAATTGGCCCAGCACTGAACCCCGGCACACCACATCACAGGCCTACAGTCTGAAAAGCAAACTTCCACCATCACCACCTGCTTCCTTCCATGATGCAAATTTTTTCATCCAGTCAGCCTCTCCTTGACTCCCATGCGATCTAACCTTCCAGAGCACCGTCCCATCTCGAACCTTGTCAAATGCCCATTACATATACAACCTACAGCTCTGTCATCATCAATCTTTTGCTATCCATCTCCTTTTTAAATACCTCCAAGGATCTAACCTTCACAACCTCCTGGGTAAAAACCTCCTGACATTCATCACCCTCTGTGAGAAGAAATTCTTACACACTTTAAATAAACTCTCATCCTGGTCACCACTTTATAGAACAATTTGATAGAAGTAGACAAGAAGAAGTTGATAGATGCCTCTCATAATCTCCTAGCCTGCCCCTATGGGTGAGATGGTGATTATTCAGGCGGAATTATAAAAGGGTTTAAAGAAGTCCCAGGATTTTTGAAACCCAGACTTTATGCACGAGGTTAAACTAAGAATGTTAGTAAAACATATTCAAAGATTCAAAGTTATTTCACAGAAACGGTTTCAGCACAACCTGACACAGACGTAACGAGATATAAACATGGGAGACACCAGTAAGTATGAAGTGCTCCCATGAGAGGTTTTCTTCTTAAGGCTGGTCCACAGTTGTCTCTCTCACACACACGGACACACACACAGCTTAAAGAAAACAGAAAAAAGAGAGAGAGAGAGGGAGTTAATGTTTCAGGTTGAAGACACTTGTCAGAACTTACCTGGTAGCATTTGTGTTCACAGTCCCAACAATCTTTATCAGCTGCTGTGGACGGATGGCTCCGATATAGGCCTTGTATGGAACAACCTAAGGAATGACCCAAGATATCCATCAAAATGAGCTCAACAGTGCGGGCAGCTGCAGCCTGTAGGGCTGGAGGAGATGACAGAAATACGGAGAGCTGCGGCAGGGAGAGAGTTAATCACGTTGTATCGTTGAGAGGGTGTGTGTTCATAAAGGATGTGCGATCATTCATATAAAATCTAGCGGCACAGTGGCGTGGCAGTTAGCGCTGATGCCTCTCGACACCAGAGACATGATTTCAATCCTGACCTTGGGAGCTGTCCGTGTAGAGTTTGCACGTTTTCCCTATGATTGTGTCAAAAAGACATAAAGTGTGAGTTTAGGAGATGAGGACAGAAGAGGCATGAAGTGTGAAGCCAGAGGCAGGACTCCAGGTGGAAGGGAACGGAGGGAGAGGGAATGGGAGAAATGGTGCACATCTAAATGGGGCACAGGGATGAGAAGGGGGAAAAGGGAGTGAAGGGGTGGGGGGTGTTTGTAGGTTATATGTTGGCATAAAAGTAAATGGATGAGGAAATAAATAAACAATGGCAAATGTGGTAGAACAGAACGAGGGGTACTGTTCGAACCTCTTCAGATAGCCCTTGCTCTCTCTCCATCCCCTCCCCTTTCCCAGTTCTCCCACTAGTCCCACTGTCTCTGCCTACTTTCTTTTGTCTCAAACCCTCCCCTGACATCAGTCTGAAGAAGGGTCTCGACCCGAAACGTTGCCTATTCCTTCTCTCCATAGATGCTGCCTCACTCGCAGAGTTTCTCCATCATTTGGTGTCTACCTTCGATTTTATCAGCATCAAAAGACCACCAGTGGCGCCAGGGAGATGGCAGCCCAGCCGGCAGTCTGTACCTTTTTAAAAATTTTTTGTTATTTTTAGTTTGTTAAAAGTTTTGTTTTAATGTTCTTTGGTATGTTTTATGTGGGGGGAGGGGGGAGGAGGATCGGGAGAAACTTTTTTTCAAGTTCTTACCTTCCTGGAGATGTGATCAATTTTCAGATCACATTCTCCGGGTCTGTGGCCTAATATTGATGGAGTTTGAAGCCTCCTCGGGCTGTCATGAGCCCCACCGCGGGCGCAGACTTAAAATCGGAGCGGATCCCTTGCCTGGGATCGCTCCCACTGCGACCACCGTGGACTTACCAACAAGGGCTCGCAGTCTCGGGTGAGGCTAGTTGGCTCGACCAGCCCCGACGCGAGGTTCGATCGCCCGGCATGGGGGGGGCTGACAATTCCCCCGATGCGGGAACCTGATCACCTCGACGCAGAGGGCCCAAACGGCGCCGGCTACGGGAGTCAAGATCATCCCGTCAACGGGGGCTCGAGGCCCCCGACCGAGGAACAACTAAAGGAAGGACTTGAACTTTATTTCGCCTTCCATCACAGTGAGGAATGTGTAGGAGACACTGTGGTGGATGTTCATGTTAAAATGTGTTTTTGAGTGATCTGTTACTTTTAATTGTATGACTGACCTGGCCAATGAAATTCCTCGTATGTTGCAAAACATACGTGGCAAATAAAGTGTGATTCTGATTCTGATTCTGATCTGTAGTGCTTTCTTGAACAATACTTACTGGATTAGACACAGTCACTTGGGCAGGTGTGCTCTGTAAAACAATAACATAAAATGTTAGTACTTACTCCCAGTAATGGAAATGGTGGGGTACGCAGGGGGACGGCGTTCCCCTACTTTTCAGTTTCCAGTTTCCATCCTGTGTGTGAATTTGCAGCTTTATCCTGCGCTACTTAATCCAAGGGCGAGTGAACGAGCGGACAGACGGACAAAAGCAACGATCATAGAGTGGAATAGGTGACATTTCGGGTCGAGACCCTTCTTCAAACTGAGTCAGGGGAAAGAGGAGCAAGAGATATAGATGGTACTAAGGACAAATGAATGGAAGGTATGCCTATATCTCCCGTTTCCCTTTCCCTTGACTGTCAGTGTGAAGAAGGGTATGGAGCCGAAATGTCACCTATGATGTTTGTTTTCGTTTGCTGGCTCTTGGTGCCGGCGCTTCTCCCCCCAGACTCTGCCAAATACAACCCCCCCCCCCCCCCATGTCCGGCAGATTGGTGCAGGCCGAGACCAGGAGCAGGGCGAAGGATGATATCAAATGGGTCATACCAGCTATCGAAAAAGTACGGTAATGGTAAGGGGGAAATTTTTTTAAACCGCCCAAGGAAATACATGTTTAACAAATAAAAGGGGGGCGGTGATCGCTCCATGTCCATGTCGGAGGGAAGGGGGTAGGATGGCTTGAGTGGGTGCAGGACTTTCTGGAGCTCCTTCCAAATGGCAATATTTTGTATGTTCAAAATTAATAAGGAGGACTAGGCAGGAATATCAAAATGATCACCTGCAGCTGAGAAACAAAAAGACGATATGTGCATGAAGAAGCCATGAACGAAATAAAGATACTAGAGCGGAGACGGAAACCGGTTACGGAAATGATGCTGAAGATTACCCATGACCCTACTACGGATTTTTCGTCGAGTGGACTACCTTGCTCTGCTATAAGGTCTTTGGTTTCCAGTGCACATGAGATGGAGAGTGTGGAGGAAAGTGGCGCTGTAAGAGCAGTCCACGTCTTTCACCAGCTTATTGGAACTTTTCCCAATTCCATAATGACTGTCTAAGAACTTGGCCCTCGTCAGAACTGGTGTCTCTCCACCGCAAACGGAGTTCACCTCCTGGACGCTCAACTCGTAGACCACCTGCTCCTTCCTAGTATCTTTTCTGCAGATCAGGAATGAAATTCCCATCCGATCAACAAATCGGTCTTCTTCCCGTCCAATCAGCCGATGTCATCAAGGGCATTGTGTCCAATCAGATAATGCGCTGGTCACTCGGCGGCCAATCAGACACAGTCTCCGAGGGGCCTTTTGATGATGATGGCTGCAGCCAACACATAGAGAGAGAGAGAGAGAGAGAGAGAGAGAGAGAGAGAGAGGGAGGGAGAGAGGGAGATGCAAGAAAGAAGCTATGACATATAATACACAATAAACTATTTTATAAATACACAATAAACAAGTTATGCATTCTTGAACTCTTGGGTATGACTGCACATAAAAAAGTCCTCCCCCCTTCCTTCCCAACCTCAGCCTCACGGACCTTAGAGTACCCCAAGTTCCTGAAACCCATTTCCGTCACTGCTTACTCCATGGGTTGGCACTCTACTACAACTCTTAAACAAAGCTACAAAAACTGGATACAGTCACTAAGAAACACTATGAAGCGGCAAGAGATTGATTTTCCTTGAGAAATTGCCCAAAAAAGTATTAAGAAAGTAGACACAAAATGCTGGAGTAACTCAACATCTCTGAAGAGAAGGAATGGGTGATGTTTCGGGTCAAGACCCTTCTTCAGATTGATAAGGTAATAAGAACACGTGCCAGACCAAGCCACGTGTGACTGTGATGTTCCTTAGTACCCATCCAGTGAACACCACTTTAGCCTGACATCCCAGGTTTCCAACTCTACCAAACACCGCACCCTGGACTCGAACCATCTCTCCCGATGCTTTCCTGCAAGCAGACAGCTGTGTTGAAGATAAAATGCCCACTGAGATCACAGAACGTGCTGCAGCCGGGAAGGTTAGTGATAACCCCTGTTCGAGCAGTAGCGGTTATGAACGAGATCTCATTAGCGCATCTGGTAGTGCCGCTGCCTCACAGACCCGCATTCAGTCCTGACCTCGGGAGCTGTCTGTGTGGAGTTCTCGTGTTCTTCCGTGACCTTGTAAGTTTCGAACCGATACTCCAGTTTACTCCCACGTCCCTCAGACAAAGGAGGCTCAATTGTAATCACGCATAGTCTTTCCGCTGACTGGTTAGCACGCAACAAAAGCTTTTCACTGTACCTCACTACACATAACAATAAACTAAACTAAATGCTTTATTTTCTCTGTGAGACCCTTTAAAACTCTGTGGAAGCAGATTCTTTGAATATGTTTACGACAGATGTTCAGAGGATCTTGAGGAGTGAGGAGGTGTGGAAGGTCACCGTGAGTGGGCAAGGATGTGGGGATGAAGTTACGAGCAGGTTGGCAATTATCTCATTTAGAGATGGGGTAGCAGGTTCGAGGAGCCAAATGCATACTAATTTGGATGCCAGACCATCTGGGCCTCCTATGTGTGTACTCCTGCTGTGTGAGGAGGCAGCCTGTGAAAATTTGCAACCAAACTCCCATCGTTAGCAGAGGCAGAGCTGAACACCAGTGATGGGCCTGGTTGCCTCAGTCTCTGTCCTTCCACACTGGGCTTGGGCTCGGTAAGTAAACAGTGTGATACCCACGTCTGGTTCGTTTTGAAGGTGATGGTATTCACATGAACATCTCTGGTAATCCTCAGGGTGTCGACTATCTTCAAGGGCAACCTGTACATGTAATCCAGGAAATGCTTCCCGTCCACAGAGACCTGTGGAAGAAGAGAACATCCTTGTTACTTAGAAAAAAAAGCCAGGAGTCAAACCGCATGAAAACAGGCCCGTTGAGTCAATGCCGGCCATCAACTACCCAATTACAATGAATTATTCCCCCCAGAATTCATGAGCTTCCCTTACTCCATACACAAGGCTTACATTCTACTTTCAAGATTCAGGATTGAAGCAAAAGGTGGTAATATTTGAATAACTCAGTGGTTCAATGGTTGTAATTCCATCCAGTACATCTCCATCCACCCACAATCTCCCTCTGATTTTCTCCGGCATTCCAAAGGGGTTTGGGTCAGTAAGTTAGTTGGCCCCAAGTGTGTAGATGAAGGAGAGAGTTTGGATGCTGGGAATGTGAGAGGGAATTGATACATGGAAATAAGTGTAAGAAATATCTCTAAACAAATTATATTAATGGGGGTTTGCCCTGAGAGCATGTGTAGTCCCAACGGCCCGAATGGTCTATTTTTACACTATAAGTATGGTATCGAGTTATAGAGTCATATAGCAAGGTAAAATGCCCTTTGGCCCAACTTGAGGAAGATGCCCATCAATATTAGCCCAGTGTCGATGGTGATGATCTAAATGTTCAAAAGTACTGAGGTCCTATGTTCTCTTGGCATTTTAGTTGCCAATTCTGATTGGATACATTATTCTTGTGACCTCCTGAATCGCTCACCATCTCATCATTGGTCAGCCAGCAAGTCCCTCCTCACTGGCCCACCTTCCCAAGCCAATGAAAACAGAACTGATTCTTTCTGAAAAGAATGGTTAAATCCTGATGACCAGTCAACTTTGGCTCACTTCCAATTTTCTTTTCAAAACTAAATCGAAGGTGGACACAAAATGCTGGATTAACTCAGCGGGACAGGCAGCATCTCTGGAGAGAAGGAATGGGTGACGTTTCGGGTCGAGACCCTTCTTCATTTTGGACAAAAGATTTAGAAGATACCCAATGCCCAGGATGGATAAATCTTGAATGTGATTCTATGCAAGGGCTATCATTGGCTTTCATTCTAGGGGCCTCATTACCTTTTACAATACGAGATTGAATAAATATACTAATCCAATAGACTAATCCATATACGACTAATCCAATAATAAGACATACATTTCGAATATGGTTTCAATTTCATACGTATTTGGAATTGAATGATTTTATCTTATCGAGTCCTATCATATCTATTTATTTCTTCCAACTTTCTAGTATTGATCAAGCCTGTTATGGAAGAGGAAGGGATTAGTAGCTTTTTATGATTTGTTTTTGATGGTCTTTTGAACAACTCTCCAATAAATATAATTTACCTAACTCACACTTTTTTTAGATATTTACACATTAGACATTTTTTGAAGGCTACTCTACCCTTTTTTCTGTTACCACATCAAACCAAAATTTTGGGGAAAAAAATTACATTTGAACACTTATCAGAAAGGCTTAATAATGACTATTTATGAGTTGATTTTGAAATTACAAATTTGATAAAAATTAAGAATGACTGGGAAAGAGAACTCCAAATTTCTCTATCTATAGAGAAATGGGAGAGGATTCTTCAATTAGTTAATACTTCCTCAATGTGTGGAAGACACACTTTGACACAATTCAAGGTGGTTCACAGAGTTCATATGTCAAAAGATGTTAGCTCGTTTTTATGGTCATATAAATCCTACCCTGTGACAGATGCAACTCTGAAGTGGCCTCACTGACCCATATGTTTTGGCCCTGCCTACGTTTGGAAAAATATTGGAAATAAATCTTTGATACAATTTCTGTAGTTTTAGGTAATGATTTACAACCTCATCCCATTACTGCAATTTTTGGGCTACCAATGTTATTCATTTGTCCTGTTCCACCCATTGGCTAATTGCTTTTACATTAAATGCCAGAAGATCTATTTTATTTAAATGGAAAGACTAACCCTCCGATCACACTCCATTGGTACTCTGAAACAATATCATGTTTAAATTTAGATAAAAATCAATAGTGACTTTGTTGAACCCTTGGTTAAATTTGATAGGACTTGGGGAATTTTTCAATATTTTCATACGACATAAATTGTCCCTTCTCCCACCATTATAAAAATTATTTTACCTTTATACGGTGGAACGGACTTCATGACAAACAGGGACTTAAATTGTTGTAATTATTTGCAGCCCAGATTCTGTTTTGCTTTTTATTTTCTAGTTTAGGGGGTTTTTGTTTTTTCCTTTTTTCTCTTTTTTCCCTTTTTTCCCTTTTTATCTTTTTGTGTTTTTTATATATGTTTTCTTTTAAACATTTAACTATATTTACATAGAGACCGGGAGGTCTATATTCAATGTGTATTTTGACACTGGTCTCATATTTAGGTTATACCTGTTATTAATGAAATCCTGATCCCTATTTATCAATATCATTTTTATGTTTATCATTTTTGTTGTTTTGTTTTTGTTTTTGAAAAAAAGCTAATAAAAAGATTTTAAAAGAAAGAAAGAGATTGAGGAAGCTCAACATGTCTGCAATGACTCTGACATATGTCTACAGATGCATCATAGAAAGCATACTTGGGGTTGCATCACAGCTTGGTTTGGGAGCAGCTGTGCCCAAGAAATTGCAGAGAATTACAGATGTAGCTCATTCCATCACACAGACCAGACTCCCCACCATTGACTCTTTCTACACTTCTTGCCACCTCTGGAAAGCAGCCAACATAATCAAGTACCTTTCCCACCCAGATCATCCCTTCTTCTCCACACTCCTATCAGGCAGGAGATACAGAAGCTTAAAGTGTGTCCCACCAGACTCAGGAACAGCTTCTTCTCCTCTTGTTATCAGACTTCAGAATGGTTCTTTCGTAGGATAGTCTTGATTCTTCAACCTACTTCATTGTGAACATTGGACTTATTCACTGAAACTGTTATGCTACAATGCTGAGAAAGTATATTGTGCATCCTAGTATTTTTTCCTCGCTCCACCTATTGTACTCGTGTTTGGCATGGCTGTACTCACGTGTAGTATTATCGAATTTGATTGAACAGTACACAAACAAAACATTTTCACTGTATCTCGGTGCATGTGACGATAATAATGAAGCTAAATTTAATCCTCTACAGTTTTTCAGGCCAAGGTTAGGGTGCAACTATAACTGGGGCCAGCCTTCATACCTGGAAACAATCATTGCATGTTTTAATGATGAGCTCGAAGTAGTATCCGGCATTGATGGGAATTGGGGTCTTTATCTCTTCAGTTCCCCAAACATTCTCCCACGTGTTGCAGACAACGGTGGATTGATCGTAACGCACGTTGAAGTGAAAAGCAACGTTCAAACGTTTGGAGTTGCTGCACACAAAGTCCACCGCGAATCTGCAAAGCAAAGTTCAGTCAATCAGCTGCTCTGAGATGCACTGCTTTGGTCACCAGCAATAGCTCTGGCTGGGATGTGGAACTATGTTTCCCAAAGGCAGACCGCCATTTGTAGAATGTACCTGTGTCTAATACTGTTATTGAAGGGAGGTCATTTGGAAGCTTCCCTTACAGGGGCGGCACGGTGGCGCAGCGGTAGAGTTGCTGCCTTACAGCACCAAAAAACCTGGATTTGATCCTGACTACGGGTGCTGTCTGTAAGGAGTTTGCATGGGTTTCTCCGAGATCTTTGGTTTCTTCCCACACTCCAAATACGTATGGATGTGAAGGTTAATTGGCTTGGTATAAATGAAAATTGTCCCTAGTGTGTGTAGGATAGTGTTAATTTGGAGGGGATCGCTGGTTGGTGCGGACTCGGTGGGACGAAGGGATTGCATCTGTGCTGTATCTCTAAACTATAAACTAAACCTGTATCAACCTGTTTGTTAAAAAGACACAAAGTGCTGGAGTAACTCTGCGGGTCAGGCAGCATCTCTGGAGAACATGGCTAAGTGACATTTTGGGTCAAGACCCTTTTCCAGACTGATTGTGTGGGGGGGGGGGGGGGGGGGGGGGGAGAGTAAGCTCAGAGAGAGAAGGGACAGGATATAGCATGGAAATTAGGTGAACACAGGTGAGGGAGGGTATTGATAGACAGATTGTTGCCCGAAGGCCAGAGATGAGAAAAACAGAAGGTGTGAAAAAGAGGATTGAAGAGTTGCGAATTGTGGAGCCAGAGGAAGGAATGTCGGTGGAGGGGAAGTGGTAGGAAGAAATAGGAGCACGTCAGCTTGGAAAAATTGATAAGGCGCTGTAGTTCCTTTAGAGGAGCTAAGAAGAAAAGAAGATATCAAATGTAATGCTACACGTGTCGCAGTACCTATCCCCTCGACTCCATTCAAGGACCCAAGCAGTCGTTAAAGGTGCGACAGAGGTTCACCTGCACCTCCTCCAACCTCATCTATTGCATCCGCTGCTCTAGGTGTCAGCTGATCTACATCGGTGAGACCAAGAGTAGGCTTGGCGATCGTTTCGCCCAACACCTCCGCTCGGTCCGAATTAACCAACCTGATCTCCCTGTGGCTCAGCACTTCAACTCCCTCTCCCATTCCGAATCCGACCTCTTTGTCCCGGGCCTCCTCCATGGCCAGAGTGAGGACCACTGGAAATTGGAGGAGCAGCAGCACCTCATATTCCGCTTGGGGCAGTCTGCACCCCAGTGGCCTGAACATTGACTTCTCCAATTTCCGGTACCCCTTGCTGTCTCCTCCCCTTCTCAGCTCTTCCTCAGCCCTCTGGCTCCTCCTCTTCCTTTCTTCTTCCCCCTCCCCCCAACCCTGCATCAGTCTGAAGAGGGATTTTGGCCTGAAACGTTGCCTATTTCCTTCGCTCCATAGACGCTGCCGCACCCCCTGCGTTTCTCCAGCATTTTTGTCTACCTATATCAGATGTAGTTGCGTGGGAGGTGTCAGGGCTAAGGAAATTTGAAAAATGTAATATAGAATCCTTCCAGGAATATCAGTGGGAGAAGGTGTAATCCACTTTGCCTGGACTGTCTAAGTTCAAACTATGTTACCTCACAGCTGTTTTTGGCACTGTCCTTGAATTATCACCATCTTCCCATCGTGAATATTCTCCCAATAAAGGGGATTATCTGAAAGAGGAACAAAAATACTTAGAATAATAAAAGCCCCATTTTATCCCAAAGAGTCAAGTCAAGAAGAGTCAAGAGAGTGTTATTGTCATGTGTCCCAGATAGGACATTGAAATTCTTGCTTGCTGCAGCACAACAGAATAATGTAAGCATAATGAAGAACATTTCAGTGTGTCTATATACCATAGACATATATATACACACAAATAAACAGATAAAGTGCAATAGGCTGTTATTGTTCAGAGTTTGATTGATGTCATGTTTAAGAGCCTGATGGCTTTGGGAAAGAAGTTGTTCCTGAACCTGGATGTTCCAGATTTCAAGCTCCTGTACCTTCTTCCCGATGGCAATGGAGAGATGAGTGTGAGGCCAGGATAGTGTGTGGGTCCTTGTGTGTCAGTGTGTAAATCATCACATTCTCAACATTCTACCAATTCCAACTGTCCTCGCAACCCCTTTCTCTATTTCCCGACAAAACATTTGCTTTCCAAATGATGGTAACCTTTTATAGTTTGATGGTGAAACACTGTAGTCCACTAGAGAGTGTGTGCGCATGCGCATGCATGACCGCCAAGAAATTATGTACCCCACATGTTTTGATAGCGATTTCCGTGCCTGCCTGCCACACTAAATCCTGTTCCTTCTCTCTCCGAGCTTTCTCCCACCCCTACAATCAGTCTGGAAAAGGGGCTTGACCCAAAATGTCACTTAGCCATGTTCTCCGGAGATGCAGCCTGACCCACTGAGTTGTTCCAGCACTTAGTGTGTTTTTAACTGACAGGTTGATACAGGTTTAGTATATAGTTTCTTCATTCACTCCTTCATACATTTAATATCTCCAGGTCCATAATCTCTGACTTGAATATATACCAAGTTGTAAAGATTCACCAGCCTCTGGGTGAAGATTTTTTTTTCTCAACTCAATTCCTTTATTCTGAGACAGTTTCTCTCTGGTTTTATAAAACCATATAACCATATAACAATTTACAGCACGGAAACAGGCCCTCTTGGCCCTTCCAGTCCGTGCCGACCATTTGTTTTCCCCTAGTCCCATCTACCTGCACTCAGACCATACCCCTCCATTCCCTTCCCGTCCATATACCTATCCACTTTACTTTTAACATGCATGGGGGTTCCCTTGGCTGCTCCAGTTTTGACATGCATGGGGTTCCCTTGGCTGCTCCAGTTTTGACATGTATGGGGTTCCTTGGCTGCTGCAGTTTCCTCCCACATCTCAAATACATGCAGCATGGTAGATTAATTGGCCTCTGTAAATTGCCCCAAGTGTCCAGGTGACTGGAAGAACTGGGTCAGTTGATGGGATCTCAGGGAGAATATGTCCAGGGGAAAATCTCTCAAAAACTTCTGGATTTAAATGTGAGGTTAAACTCTTTTCTTTTCCCACAAAATAATAAAAATGAAGGGATGATTTGATTGAGTTGTTGAAAGAAATGGGAAAGATAAATGGTAAGAAAGTATGTTTTTATAAGCAGGGAGTCGAAAACCTTAACATCATGGAGGGGCCATTCAGGAAATGAGTCAGAAACACAGGACTCGAGTTCCAGCACATGGCAGCCCAGGCTCACAGACATAATGGTTCCTTCCTCATTAACCGCTGTCCCCTTTGCTGCTGTTTTACTCACCACAGTTCCATCGGAAGATTTCATATCATCCTCTCACTCTCCCCAGTCTCTCTCACTTTTCCCCAATCCTTCTCACTCACCCTTGCACTCTCCCAATTCCTCCACTCACTCTCAAACTCCCCGGTCCCTTTTATTCTCCCCAGTCCATTTCACAAACCCTCTCATGCTTCCTCACATTTCCCTCACTCCACCACTCCCTCTCAATCTTCCCCAGCTTTCTCTGTCCCTCACTCTCTTAATTCATGCTCCATTACCTCATCTCTCACATACTATGTCCCTCTCACTCTATTCCCCCTCACTATCTTTCACTTTCTCATTCCCTCTCACTTTCCCTCCCTCCCCCGCTCCTACTCCCTGCGTTCCCCAGCTCTCCCACGCTTCTCCAATAACCCAGAACCTCATCCAAACCCTCATCCCCATTTGAGCCTTTGGCTCAATATCCTAAAAAGTGGGAGAAGCAATGAAATAATCGCCACGGACATTTCAGGGAAAACAACCAATTAACAAAACAACGACAGGGTCCAACAGGGTGGGATTGCTGTTTCCTACCGGGTTATAGATGGGCAGCTGTTTCATTATCTTGCTGGTTCTCTGCTGCCTTCTATCTGCTCTGTGGACTTTGGCACACTTACGAATATTGTGTAGTATCACTATATAGTATAGCAGGAAATAAACGTGGGGTGGGAACATCCTCTCTCAGCCCAGAACTAGCATGCTAATTTCCTCCAGTACTTTCTGTTTTACTCAAAGTTCAACCTCTGCAGATCGACTGTTCGTGGAAGTCAGTGATTATTTGAATATGAGTCCAAAGAACTTATTTTGTTCTCATTAGCCATCTGTGCCACTCAGATCTTATTTTTTGAGAACGCCTGGTATTCTTAACTTTTACAAAGTTCTATAGATGCTCCATGTAAAAGCAAGCTATTGGGTTGCATCACAGCATCCCAGAGACCCAGGTTTCAACCTCACCTCGGATGCCTTCTGTGTGTAGTTTGCACGTTCTCCCAGTGACCACATGGGTTTTCTCCGAGTGCTCTGGTTTCCACCCACATCCTAAAGATGTGCAGGCTGTGCAGGTTTGAAGGTTAATTGCCTGCTGTAAATTGCTCCTAGTGTGTAGAAAGTGGACAAATCATCCTCTATGATAATCCCCAATACTGGTGCTCGGCAAGGATGCCATCGTGATAGTGTTAGTGATAGACGAGGAAACAAAGTGGTACGCATTGCCCAGTGAAAGAGCTAATAGTCAAATCTAATAAAGTGATTATTCAAAATGGAGTCGTTTTTCTACAAAAGCATGGTCTAGTAGAACAAAAGAATGGCTCGGTGCCAAGACTGAATGACTTTGCAAATTATATGGAACACAATATGGAGGACAGGTTGTCTTTTTAATAAGGACATTAAGACAGGCGCCTGCAGTAATAACATGTGCTCTTTCAATGCCATAAGGAATGCAAGATTGAAAAAAATAGCTGACGCTCCAGAGATAAGTATTGGAATGGATGAGCTTGATTTGGACCCAACTGTTCCTATATTCTGAAAGGCTATAGAATCTTTCAGTCATGCCATATTCAGGCTTGGTAGGAGTGTTTTACTGATAAGAAAAATGTATAATTGCACTAAATTTCCTTTGTTCTGTGAGTGGAGCCCGAGAAGCACTGAGCAGCGTTTGTGTTAATTGTAGATCTTGCCACTCCCGTCTGACAAATCGATTAAATATCATCATAGTTTGTCTTTAACAATTTTGTTGCTGTCTGCTTTTAAGAGACGAACTTCGACAGTACACAATTCACAGCTCCCATGTCCCGGTAAATATTAGCACAGCTCCCAAATAAAGGTTGTTGAATACTTCAAGCAACGGTTCATCCAAGATCCATTGCAGGAGTAAATGATCCATCTACACTACACACAGCCTCAGCAAAATCAACTCTCCTGTCCCTTGATGACCAGGGACAGTTTCTTCCCAGATGTTATCAGGCAACTGAACCATCCTATCAACAACTAGAGAGTGGTCCTTAGCTACTACCTACCTCTTTGGAGATCCTCGGACTACCTTTAATAGGACTATACCTGGCCTTAAACGTCATTCCCTTTATCATGTATCTATACACTGTGGACCGCTTGATTGCAATCATGTATAGTCTTTCTTGTCGGAAGGAACTGCAGATGCTGGATTAAACCGAAGATAGACACAAAAAGCTGGAGTAACTCAGCGGGACAGGCAGCATCTCTGGTGAGAAGGAAAGGGTGCCGTTTCAGGACGAGACCCTTCTTCAGACGTAGAAGTCTTGAGTCTGAACAAGGGTCTCGACGCGAAACATCACCCATTCCTTCTCACCAGAGATGCTGCACATCCCGCTGAGCATGCCATGAGCAAGAAGAAGATTCTTGTACTTAGGTAAGATTGGGCTTTTGTATAGAAAGATTTTACTGAATTATATATAAAAATATTTCCCTGCATCTTGGTACACATGACAATATTGTCCCATTGAACCACTGAACCTTGAGGAATTTTGTGATTCAACTCATAAAGTCATGTGATAGGAGCAGAATTAGGCCATTCGGCCCATCACATCTACTCCGCCATTCAATCATGGCTGATCTATCTCTCCCTCCTAACCCCATTCTCCTGCCTTCTCCCCGTAACCCCTAACACCTGTACCCTGAATCTGGTTTTCATGTGGGGCCAAGTTATTTTTAAGTTAAAAGAGATTGCGGGTGGATAGGGCAGGGCGAATATCTCTGGTAGGTGAGGCTGTGTCGCCCAGGTGATTCCAATGTTTATGATGGCATCTGGTAAATACTTTAATGAAGATGGTTTAGGTTTATTATTGTAAAATACACAGAGATACACTGAAAGCTTTGTTTTGCATGCTATCCAATCGGATAAGATAATACTACACTATACAATTAAGTCGTACAATAGATAAGAGCAAAAGAAAGATAAAGAGTGCAGAATATAGTTCTCAGTATTGTAGTGCATCATTTCCAGAGACAAAGTGCAATATCGGCAATGGGATAGAGGTGAATCAGACAGGACCCTAGCTTATGGAACAGTCATTCGGGAGCCTGGCAACTGAGGGGAGAAGCTGTTCCTGTCTTGTGGTTCGCGCTTTCTAGCTTCTGTACCTTAGGCCTGACGGGAGCAAGGAGACGACGGAATGACTGAGGTTGGCCAATAATTTGGTTTTGCTTGCAGCGTGACATGTAGATGGAGTCAGTGGTGAGGAATCATATTCTGTGTGATGGACTAAGCTGCATCTACATCTTCACGCAATTTCTTGCGGTCTTGGGCAGAGCTTAGGTGCAAGGTGCAAGCAAACACAGGGATAAGCACAACATGAAGACCACAAATGGAATTTGTTAAAAAATGTTTGTGTAAATGGAATACTTTGTAACTTTCTCTGCGCCATTTATGTGGTGACTCTTTGCATACCTAGTTGAAGGTAGACTAAAATGATGGAGAAACTCAACGGGTGAGGCAGCATCTATGGAGCGAAGGAAGAGGTGACGTTTCGGGTCGAGACCCTTCTTCAGACTGGACGGTATGCAAAACAAAGAATATCACTGTGACTTGCAACATGTGACAATAAAGTATCCTTCATTCATTCATTCATTCATTCATTCATTCATTCATTCATTCATTCATCAGAGCTGTTGCTGAAATCTGTAAGCAAAAGGCAATGCAGATACAGTTTGACCTCCTTTCTCCATGAACACATATAATTGTATCAAGATGTCCCTGCTGAGGTACTCAAAACCTCTTGCAATGATGGTCAATGTACCATTTTTCTTATCTGTTTGGATAGAAGCATATACAATTATTAGAGGCATTGAGAGGGTAGACAGTCAGAACCTTTTTTTTCCAGGTGGGAATGTCAAAGACGAAAGGGTTTATGGTAAGGGAAAGAAGATGTGTGGGGGCAAGTTATTTTACACATAGGGTGGTGAGTAACTTGATTATCGTAAACGATAACTTGTTACCTCGTGATCTCTCTCCCAGTTTCATCATGTCAGTAAACTTGCATTCAGTTCAAAGTTGCGCAAAACTTTGGTCAGGGTTGCAACTGTTGCAGTTTCAAAATCTTCCTCCATAAGTTATGTTTTTATTACTATTACTTCACTATTTCCAGCGACAGAGAAAGCTGGGGAAGATTGAGAGGGAGTGGGGAGAGTGAGGGGAATGTGAGGAAGCATGAGAGGGTTTATGAAATGGACTGGGGAGAATAAGAGGGACCGGGGAGCTTGAGAGTGAGTGGGAGGAATTGGGAGAGTGCAAGGGTGAGTGAGAAGGATTGGGGGAAGTGAGAGAGACTGGAGAGAGTGAGAGGATAATATATGAAATCTTCCGATGGAACTGTGGTGAGTAAGACAGCACATAAAGGGGACAGCAGTAAATGAGGAAGGAACCATTATGTCTGTGAGCCTGGGCTGCCATGTGCTGGAACTCGAGTGGTGCTGTATCTCCGCTCAGCAAGATTGTATTTGTGCAATTATTTTTATCTTCACTTGCATGCGTTTCTGACTCATTTCCTGAATGGCCCCTCCATGATGTTAAGGTTTTCGACCCCGCTTATAAAAACATACTTTCTTACCATTTATCTATCCCATTTCTTTCAACAACTCAATCAAATCATCCCTTCCTTTTTTATTATTTTGTGGGAAAATAAAATAGTATAACCTCACGTCCAAATCCTGGAGTTTTTGAGAGATTTTCCCCTGGACATATTCTCCCCGAGATCCCATCAACTGACCCAGATTCTTCCAGTCACCTGGACACTTGGGGCAATTTACAGAGGCCAATTAATCTACCATGCTGCATGTATTTGAGATGTGGGAGGAAACTGGAGCAGCCAAGGGAACCCCATGCATGTCAAAACCAGAGACAACTGTCTCAGAATAAGAGGAATTGAGTTGAGAAAAAAAATCTTCACCCAGAGGCTGGTGAATCTTTACAACTCGGTGTATATTCAAGTCAGAGATTATGGACCTGGAGATATTAAAGGTATGAAGGAGTGAATGAAGAAACTATAAACTAAACCTGTTTCAACCTGTCAGTTAAAAACACACAAAGTGCTGGAGTAACTCAGTGGGTCAGGCAGCATCTCTAGAGAACATAGCTAAGTGACATTTTGGGTCAAGACACTTTTCCAGACTGATTGTGGGGGTGGGAGAAAGCTCGAAGAGAGAAGGGACAGGATTTAGCGTGGCAGGCAGGCACGGAAATCGCTATCAAAAGGTGGGGGGGCCACTATTTCTTGGCGGCCACGTACGCGCATGCGCACACAAGCGAGGCTTCGTCTGTGGGCCCTGTGGACGGTAACATCGGGAGCTGACCCGGTTGGTGACCAACTCCGAACTCCAGTAACAGCAGCTTATCCGCCCGGAATCGTGGGGCTTGAATCGGCCGGTGGAGTCTTCAACATCGGGAGCCTCGATTGCCTCGATGCAGCGGTTTGATTTTAAGCCGCGCCGGACACTGAAATGCTGGGCTCTGATAAGACTTTATCAGAATATCATGAAATATTTACATAGAAACATAGAAACATAGAAATTAGGTGCAGGAGTAGGCCATTCAGCCCTTCGAGCCTGCACCGCCATTCAATATGATCATGGCTGATCATCCAACTCAGTATCCCGTACCTGTGTTCTCTCCATACCCTCTGATCCCTTTAGCCACAAGGGCCACATCCAACTCACTCTTAAATATAGCCAATGAACTGGCCTCAACTACCCTCTGTGGCAGAGAGTTCCAGAGACTCACCACTCTCTGCGTGAAAAAAGTCTTTCTCATCTCGGTCTTAAAGGATTTCCCCCTTATCCTTAAGCTGTGACCCCTTGTCCTGGACTTCCCCAACATCGGGAACAATCTTCCTGCATCTAGCCTGTCCAACCCTTAAGAATTTTGTAAGTTTCTATAAGATTCCCTCTCAATCTCCTAAATTCCAGAGAGTATAAACCGAGTCTATCCAGTCTTTCTTCATAAGACAGTCCTGACATCCCAGGAATCAGTCTGGTGAACCTTCTCTGCACTCCCTCTATGGCAATAATGTCCTTCCTCAGATTTGGAGACCAAAACTGTACGCAATACTCCAGGTGTGGTCTCACCAAGACCCTGTACAACTGAAGTAGAACCTCCCTGCTCCTGTACTCAAATCCTTTTGCTATGAAAGCTAACATACCATTCGCTTTTTTCACTGCCTGCTGCACCTGCATGCCTACTTTCAATGACTGGTGTACCATGACACCCAGGTCTCGCTGCATCTCCCCTTTTCCTAATCGGCCACCATTTAAATAATAGTCTGCTTTCCTGTTTTTGCCACCAAAGTGGATAACCTCACATTTATCCACATTATACTGCATCTGCCAAACATTTGCCCACTCACCAGCCTATCCAAGTCACCTTGCAGTCTCCTAGCATCCTCCTCACAGCTAACACTGCCCCCCAGCTTAGTGTCATCCGCAAACTTGGAGATATTGCCTTCAATTCCCTCATCCAGATCATTAATATATATTGTAAATAGCTGGGGTCCCAGCACTGAGCCCTGTGGTACCCCACTAGTCACTGCCTGCCATTGTGAAAAGGACCCGTTTACTCCTACTCTTTGCTTCCTGTTTGCCAGCCAGTTCTCTATCCACATCAATACTGAACCCCTAATACCGTATGCTTTAAGTTTGTATACTAATCTCTTATGTGGGACCTTGTCGAAAGCCTTCTGGAAGTCCAGATATACCACATCCACTGGTTCTCCCTTATCCACGCTACTAGTTACATCCTCGAAAAATTCCACAAGATTCGTCAGACATGATTTACCTTTCGTAAATCCATGCTGACTTTGTCCAATGATTTCACCACTTTCCAAATGATTGATGATGACAGAGCTGTAGGTTGTATATGTAAGGCATTTGACAAGGTTCGAGATGGGACGGTGCTCTGGAAGGTTAGATCGCATGGGAGTCAAGGGGAGGCTGACTGGATGAAAAAATTGGCATCATGGAAGGAAGCAGGTGGTGATGGTGGAAGTTTGCTTTTCAGACTGTAGGCCTGTGATGTGGTGTGCCGGGGTTCAGTGCTGGGCTAATTACTGTGTGTCTTCTATATAAATGATTTAAATGAGAACATAGTTAGTTTCCAGGTTATACGAAAGTGGGTGGTAGATAGTGAAGATTCTTGTCAAAGATTGCAGCAAGATCTTGGTCAGGAAGGCTGAGGAATAGTTAATGGAATTTAATACAGAGAAATGCAAGGTTTTGCCTTTTTGGAAGTCCAACAAGGATAGGACCTACACTGTGAATGGCAAGGCTCTGGTGAGTGTTATGGAGCAGAAGGGGTGGAGAGGCAGTATGAGTGAAGGTACATAGTTCCTTGAAAATAGGGTGGTCAAAAGGTTTTTTGCACATTGGCATTCATCATTCAGAGTATTGAGTATAGAAGTTGGGAGGTCATGTTACGCTTATACAAGACATTGATGAGGCCACATTTAGAGTATTCGGTTCAGTTTTGGTCACCATGTCATAGGAAAGATGTTGTCAAGCTGGAAAAGGAGCAGAGAAGATTTAATAGAATGTTGCCAGGAATCGTGGCCGGAGCTACAGGGAAAGATTGGGCAGGCTAGGACTTTATTTTTTGCAGCACAGGAGGTTGAGAGGTGATCTTACAGAAATGTACAAGATCATGAGAGGAATAGATGAGGTAAATACAGTCTTTTGCCCCAAGTAGGGAATCGAGAGGCAGAGGACATAGTGGGAAGGGGAGGGGGAAAGACATAATGGAGACCTGAGGGGTAGCTTTTTTACACAAAGGGAAGTGGGTATATGGAACGAGCTGCTGGAGGAGGTAGTTGAGACAGGGACTATCATAACATTGTAATAATTCACTAGTTGAGAATAAAAAATGATCTGTTAAACAAACGCACGCTAAGTGAGTGCTCTAGCAAAGTCTCTGCTGCTGCTGTAGGACACACCCGTGGACTGATGACGATCTTCCCTCGCAAACCCCCGCCAAACTCAGTCACGTGACCATTTTACTTCTACTGACGAGGGTTTGATCCATAGGTGGCTCAACCACCAGATGGCGCCACAACGTTTAAGAGATATTGGGACAGGTACATGGATAGGATAAGTTTAGAGGGATATGGGCCAAACGCAGGCAGATGGGACTTGTTGATGGGGCATGTTCAGGGAGGGAGCATAGAGGGAGTACAGAGAAGGTTCACCAGACTCCTGGGATGGCAGGAATTCCATATGAAGAAAGACTGCATAGACTCGGCTTGTACTTGCTGGAATTTAGAAGATTGAGGGGGGAATCTTACAGAGACTTACAAAATTCTTAAGGGGTTGGACAGGCTAGATGCAGGAAGATTGTTCCCAATGTTGGGGAACTCCAGAACAAGGGGTCACAGTTTAAGGATAAGGGGGAAGTCTTTTAGGACCGAGATGAGAAAATCATTTTTCACACAGAGAGTGGTGAATCTGTGGAATTCTCTGCCACAGAAGGTAGTTGAGGCCAGTTCATTGGCTATATTTAAGTGGGAGTTAGATGTGGCCCTTGTGGCTAAAGGGATCAGGTTGTATGGAGAGAAGGCAGGTACAGGATACTGAGTTGGATGATCAGCCATGATCATATTGAGTGGCGGTGCAGGCTCAAAGGGCCGAATGGCCTACTCCTGCACCTATTTTCTATGATTCTATGATTCTATGTTGGTTGGCGTGGGCAGTTTGGGCTGAAGGGTCTGTTCCCACACTGTATGACGCTCTTCCCTCCAGTCCCTCTCTCAATTCCTCTCATGCCTCCTCACAACTCCTATGACCCGATTCTATACGTTTTTGAAAGATTGGGGAACTGAGGGCACAAAATGCACAATGAAGCTATAAAAATACAAATGGATTACTAAGGTAGACAAAAATGCTGGAGAAACTCAGTGGGTGAGGCAGCATCTATGGAGTGAAGGAATAGGTGACGTTTCGGGTCGAGACCCTTCTTCAGACTGATGTTGGGGGGGGGAGAGCGGGGTAAAAGAAAGGAAGAGGCGGAGACAGTAAGCTGTGGGAGAGCTGGGAAGGGGAGGGGAAGGAGGGAGAAAGCAAGTGCTACCTGAAATTGGAGAAGTCAATGTTGGGGTGTAAACTCGCCAAGCGGAACATGAGGTGCTGCTCTTCCAATTTGTGGCGGGACTCACTCTGGCCATGGAGGAGGCCCAGGACAGAAAGTTCGGATTTGGAATTGGAGGGAGAGTTGAAGTGCTGAGCCACCGGGAGATCAGGTTGCTTATTGCGAACAGCGCGGAGTGTTGGGCGAAGCGATCGCCAAGCTTGCGCTTGGTCTCACCGATGTAGAGCAGTTGACACCTGGAACAAATGTCTAATGGAACAAATTACTAATGTCCTTAAACCAAATTACTTACCATCATAGATGTTTTCTTGTTTTCAAGGTTTAACATTAATCTGATGGCGAGCTGCTCTGGTAACATTGCCCTGCAAATCCATCAAAGATTCGATGAAAATGCCGTCATCCAGGTTCGGTGATCTCGGGCATGCTGTAGATAAGGTGGCTGCCCTCGAGTCAGCAGCTTTTACCCTGGTAACACTGTTGTTGACTATTTCCAGCTCGGGAAAGATAACCAGAGTGTGGTAACCGTATCCTTACGGTATTTAACGTGAAAAGGTAGTCCTTTTGCAATTGAGTCACAAATGAAAAGGGCATCACACTGGTGCAGCTAGTAGAGCTGCTGCCTCACAGCACCAAAGATCTGGGTTCTATCCCAACGTCAGGTGATATCCATGCGGAGTGTGAGGGATAAAGTGATTAAACCCCACTATTGTAAGGGTTCAGGAGAGGATTCTAACCGATAGAGGCCAGGGAGAGGATTCTGACACAGCTGTGGATGAAGTTACCAGAACTGTCCTTGAGTAAGGATTGATGGCATTGTATAGCGGTAGAAGGAGAGTGATGGATGCGACCCTTATCAGTAGAGACTAGTGATGGATGCGACCCTTGTCAGTAGAGTCTAGCTTTTAATTCAGATACAAGAGAACTGAGACAGGTCAGTTGGAGGTGAGCAAACTGGGGCAGGTCATTTACAACTGAGCATGCTTAATGAAATAAATGAATATTACTAACACACCCCTGGTTAAGAAACTGCTCATTACCATGAACTTGCGATGTATGATGTGGGAGGTCCTGGGGGGACGTACCTATAGACTGTGCACCTCAATGCTCTGATTGGGGAGGGCCAGAAGGGGAGGTTAAATGTAGAATTGTGTGTATAAAGGGGCTTTACTTTCCTGACTTTGGTGTGTCTCAACTTGGAGAGGCACCTGACTCTGCAGACTCGCAAATAAAGCATTTCTTGTTTCCATGATTTAGTCTCTGAGTAGTGATTGTGAGCACAACCTATATCTCACAGGAGTTTGCACATTATCCCTTTAACCTCGTGGGTTTCTTCTGGGTGCTCTGGTTTCTCCCCACCTCCCAAGTAATATGTGTTTGTAGATTAATTGATATCTGTAAATTGCCCCATGTGTGTGTGTGTGTGTGTGTGTGTGTGTGTGTGTGTGTAGGAAGTGGATGAGAGAGTGAGATAACATAGAACTAGTGTGAACGGGTGATCGATGGTTGGCATGGACTCAGAGGGGCTGTTTCCATGCTGTTTCTCTGAACTAGACTAAGAGGTCATTCGTCATATCTCACCATGGCATGTTAGCTATTGGCAGCAGAAATTGAATGAGATTCAGTCAATGATTCCATGACACTTTATTGTCACTTCTACCTAGGAACAGTGAAATTATTTGTTTTACATACACTTCAGTAAAATCATATAGTAGACCTCACAAAGAGTTGCCATGTTTCTGGTGCCAACAAAGTTACAAAAAGTTCAATGACCAGTCTTACCTTTTTGCAGCAGCGAACCAAGCTTGCTGCTGTATGTGCCCCCCCCCCCACTGGGTCCCCCGACAATCTTGGCGGTCCCCTGCTCGGTCCCCCTGTGTTCTCAGTGAACAGGGTCCACTTTGTTCCCGTTTTCTTTTGTTGTGTGCCACCCATTCAGCGGAAAGACTAAACATCAAGTTCAAGTTGAAGTTCACATTTATTGCCACATGCACCAATTAAGGTAGAGCGCAATTTGACACAAACTCCTGACCCACGGTACGTGTTCATTCCAAGAGCTCTCCCGAGTTTGCCCTGATTCGATCTCGGAGATTTACGGTAATGGCCGCTCGTCGGTACTCGGGGCTCTCGTGGACATTTTTCATCATGTTGAAGAAACTTCACGAGACTTCCCGTGCTTACCTGCCGTTAGCGAGTCTTCCCGAGTTCCTGCCGTTAGCGCTAAGAGACGTCCCCGAGCTCCGGAGTACCCGATACGTTCATTCTCCGTGCTTACCACGAGTTTGATTTTTTTTGAAACTCGGGAGAGCTCTTGGAATGAACTCACACCGTGGGACAGGGATTTTACTATGCAGCCACACAATCAAAAATAGCACAATACACAATAGAACATCAACATGAACATCCACCACAGTAGAATCAACATTCCTCACTGCGGTGGAAGGCAATAACGTTCGGTCAAACATGATTACAATCAAGCCATCCACAGTGTACAGATACAGGATATAGAGAATAACATTTGGTGAAATTCAGATACAATTCAGTAAAGTCATATTGAAGATAGTCTGAGGGATCTCCAATGAGGTAGATAGTAGTTCTGGACCACACTCTAGTTTGTGATCAGAAGGTTCAGTTGCTTGGTAACAGCTGGGATGTAACTGTTCCTGAATATGGTGGTATTCGTTTTTAACACTTCTGTACCTTTTGCCTAATGGCAGAGGGTAGATGAGGGAGTGAGTGGGATGAGACTGATCCCTGAATATGCTGGTGGCCTGGCCAAGGCAGTGTGTGTGTGAAGTATAGATAGAGTCAATGGAAGGGAAGTTGGTTTGCGTAATGGTCTGGGCTGCACCCACAATTCACTGCAATATCTTGCGGTCTCGGATGTAGCTGTTCCCAAACCATGCTGTGGTGCATCCTGATAAAATGTTTTCTATGACTCATCAGTAGAAATTGGTTAGAGCTGTTGGGGACATGCTGAACATCCTAAGCCTTCTAAGGACGTAGAGGCGTTGGTGTGTTATCTTGGCCATTGCTTCGATATGCCTGGTCCAGGGCATGTTGCCATTGATATTTACTCCTAAGAACTTGAAGCTTTCAACCTTTTCTAATTTGGCGTCGTCGATGTAGGTGTACCACATACTTACTGAAGTCGATCACAACCTCCTTTGTCTTGCTGACATTGAGGGAAAGGTTATTGTCTAGGCACCAGGTTACGAGGTTCTCAAACTCTTTCCTGTACTCAGTCTCGTCAGTATTTGTTATCCGGCCTACTGCAGTGGTGTCGTCTGCGAACAATGTTTCGGGTTGGAACCCTTCTGCGGACCCAAAGTCTGAAGAAGGGTTCCCTTCACGGATGCTGCCTGACCTGCTGAGTTATTACAGCACTCTGTGTTTTGCTCAAAATTCCAGCATCTGCAGTTCTTTCTTTCTCAAGAAAATGTTCTTTAATGAGTTAACTGTTCGAACTAAACAAAGCGTAAATGTACCTTGTGTCTTATTAGATTAGAAAGAAGATTTGATGTGTGGGCAAAATACATTTATGGTTTATCTGTAATTCTTTCTTGGCAGATGCAGATCAGGGTGCAATCAAGCTGCTACGCAGTCTCTGTCAATGGAAGGCATGTCTTCAACTACAACACAGGCTGCAGCCCCTGAACCAGATTGATCAACTGGAAGTCAGTTGTGACGTCAGCCTTTCTCGTGTGCAGCATTAATGGTTTGAAGTAAACAATCTGCATTATCCAGAAAACAAAATCACCATAATCTTCCCAAATTCTCATTTTTAACCCTCAATATTTTTGGTGCTCAATGCATAGTTGAACATCCATTTCACATCAAAGGAAGCCATGTTGTTGAGTGGGTGAAGGTCAACGTCACTTTTGCATTGGTACATGAACCAATGCCGCTGATTCCCAGCAGGTTGGCTTTGGCTGGTCCTAGTGCACCAGAGTAGTTTACAGGTCCAGCTGTAGTTTATAGTGACCCAGTGTATTAGTATCACGCAGTTCTATATTAGTAAAGGAGAATGCAACAGCCAAATGTCATCAAGTGTATGCAGTGGGTGGCAACCTGATCGCCACTCGGTTCCCAGTTTGATGCTGTTAATTTTGGGGAAGAGGCCAACCATTCCCTAGTTTTCCTCTACCCTTGATAATTAACATGATGAGACACTCAATGTAAAGTTGAACCACAACATGTACCTCTCTGGGCAACCTGGCAGGTTAAAGACACATGATGCAACAAAGTTGGGCAGTCCCAACAAGAAGAAAACCAGTCTCAAGTTCAATCCATTATCTGTATTGTGCCTTAAACTTGGGTATAATTGGTGGAAGTCAGTGATACGCAACACTTGTGGGGCTGCCCAGAACTGTGATCGAAATCTGGACATCCATTTAGACACCAGCTTATCCACTTGCTACCCCACCATCAAGATTAGATTGAACAGGAAAAGACAGTGGTAGACACAATATGCTGGAGTAACTCAGCGGGTGAGGCTGCACCTATGGATGCGTTTCGGGTCGAGACCCTTCTCCAGACTCAGTCTGAAGAAGGGTCTCAACGTGAATACATCGCCCATTCCTTCATAGATGCTGTCTCACCCGCTGAGTTACTCCAGCATTTTGTGTCTACCTTTGATTTTACCAGCATCTGCAGTTCTTTCTTACACAAGGAAAAGACAGTGTTCAGCTCTGTGCTAAAATGGGTCCGATCTAATCTCCCTGGCCTTTCCACAAAAGCGGAGACCTTGATTTCATGATGCAGGAGTGATGATTCTCAAATTGATACCGTGCGTTTAATTCAGATGTGTAGAATGCGATATTACTGTATAAAACATTACAGCATTGGCGATCAAATTCCTTCTGCTGTTTCGCACTCTCCACTTGCAATATTTGGATGATGCACAAAATGGCATTCAAAATTAAGTTTAATTAGCAGTGCGTGTGTATTAGTTGCTGAAAAAATGCATCCAGGCAGAGACAGAGATTGGCCTTGGAACTAGAATTCACTCTTTCATCTGATTTATCTGTTGTGAAACTAAATCAAAGCAATTAACGCTCCCTAACTGGATTAGAGTTCCATAATCATAATTGCTCGCTGAAACAAGATTACTAAGAAATGTACACATAAAATATTATTTGTATCTTGCTCGCTGAATCAATTTTATATGATTGCAAAAAAACAGCCAGCTTTATTGGTTTTCTTGCCAGGGAGGTAAAACAGCCCAGATCATTTAAGAGGGACAAAAGCATCTGGAATTGCAAGATGCTGGTGACACAGGACCCTTAGTAGGAAATAGAGTCATGCAGCGTGAAAACTGTCCCTGCAGCCCAATTCATCCATGCCAACCAAAATACCCTATCTAAATTAGTCCCATTTGATCACACTTGTCCTGTATCCCTCTAAACCTTTCCTATCCATGTACCTGTCCAACGTCTTGTAAATGCTGTTGTTGTACCTGCCTAAACTACCTCCTCTGGCAGCTCACTCCATGTACATACCACCCTCTGTGTGAAATACTGTAGGTGCCCTTCAGGTTAGTATTAAATCTTTCCTCAATAACCTTAAACTGGTTCTTGATTCCCCTCCCTTTGGTAAAAGACTATGGATTTGTCCCATCTATTCGCCCTCATAATTTTAAAACACCTCTGTAAGATCAACCCAACTTTCTACGCTCCAAGGAATAAAGTCCTAGCCTGACTAATATCTCCCTATAGCTCAGGCCCTCATATCCTGGCTATATTCTTGTAAACCCTCTCTGCTTACTTTCCAGTTCAGGGCAAAGGCTTTTCTGATGAGAGATTGTGAAGTGATATCCCACAAAGACAAAACTCTCTGGCTGTTGCCTGGGGTTCTCAGCCTGGGGAAAGTTCTGTATGATTCAAAGGTCCAACGAAACGTAACTCAGTGCAAAGGTTACAGTAAATGCTGTTGAATTCCCCACTAAATATTTAATTAACTCAGTCCCAACAGAGTAGAAGGGGACTGGGACTTGCTTTGTATTATTTTTGAGAGATCATTTTGGTGAGTTTGCACGCCATTACTCCATTACAGGAAACAGATCAAATGGTGAATAGGACAGTCAAAGAGGGTATAGACTAAAGATGAGAGGGGGGAAATTTAAAGGTGATCTGAGAGACAAGTTTTTTCACAGAGGATGGGTGATTATCTGGTAAGAGCTGCCAGAGCAGTTAGTAGCAGTAGATGCAATTACAATGTATAAGAGAAATTTGGACGGGAAAGTTGAGGATTATGAGCCTAGTGGTTAAATAGAATTAGCATAGATAGGCATCACAGTGGCATGGATGCGGTGGATTGGAGAGTTTATTTCTGCTCTTCATGATTCTATGAATATTTGTTCTATCGCAACTTCTTTCACTGATTGCATCAACATCCCAAGTTCATGAAGCATGCGTGGTCAGCTGTTGAAATATTTGACCATCAAGAAACAAATTATTAATCACGTTCAGCATCTTTGACATTCTATTATCACAAGAATTGCTGATTAGTGGCTAAGAAAAGTTTTATCACCTTTTCCATGGCCACCTGGATAAATAAAAGAAAAAGCCGACCGGAGTCTCGAGACAAAATCAAAGAATTAAATAACATGATATGATAGTAAGCATTGGATCATAAAGTAGAAGTACTTTGCATTATGACTTAATAAATCTCTAGGCAAACATTTACTGCCCCAGCCAAGCCCTAAACCTCCACAATAATAAATTGTTGTTGGATTCTTTGAAAAAATAAATAAATAATGTTTCGGTCTGGACTTACCCCAGAACTGAGATGTTACCATAAAAGAATAAACAAACTAGGATGATTTTAAGTTGAGACAGTGATCCATCTTCAACCCTGACCCCATATTTTTACATGTCTACATCCCTAGCTAGAAGCCTCTTAAACAGCACCACTATATGTGCTGCCAGTAACACTTCTGGCAGCACTTCTGGGTGCTCGGGAAGGCACATCGGTGTTCTCCCTATCAAAGCGTGCATAAAATGCATTGAGCTCATCATGGAGTGATGTATCACCGACATCCGAGCTGCCTCCTGGTTTCGCCTTGTAGGAGGTGATTGCATTCAGTCCCCGCCACAGCTGCCAAACATCTGTCACATCCTCCAGTTTGGAGCAGATGAGGAGGGAGGTAAGGGGGAGGTACAGTGAGACCTGGGTGTCCTTGTACACCGGTCACTGAAAGTTGGCGTGCAGGTACAGCAGGCAGTGAAGAAAGCTAATGGAATGTTGGCCTTCATAACAAGATGATTTCAGTATAGGAGTAAAGAGGTTCTTCTGCAGTTCTATAGGGCTCTGGTGAGACCACATCTGGAGTATTGGTCTCCAGTACTAGTACTGGACAGTTTTGGTCTCCTAATTTGAGGAAGAACATCCTTGTGATTGAGGCAGTGCAGCGTAGGTTCACGAGAATGATCCCTGGGATGGCGGGACTGTCATATGAGGAAAGATTTAAAAGACTAGGCTTGTGTTCACTGGAGTTTAGAAGGATGAGGGGGGATCTTATAGAAACATATAAAATTATAAAAGGACTGGACATGAAGGAGAGCATTATTCAACAAGACAAGAGGGACTCTTAAGAAGATAGACAACTTGAGATATGGATTGCTGTACCCTGCAAGACTGAGAGTCACTTATCAGGAGAAGGAACAGTTTTTCACTGATCACAAGAAAGCATTGGCGTATGCTCGGAAGATTGTGGACTCGAATGAGGACTGAATAACATTCATATAATATCGTCATCTTGCTGAGAATAAATGGAACTTTAATTTGCCTTACTCAAGGACTAATGAAAGCTGATAACGACAGCTGAGCAAACCTTCTTGTTATGGACACATTATTCTAATATTTTAGTACTAATTTTTACTAACAAATACTAATCATTAAGAACACGTTATTATTATTGGAATAATTAGTTAAAAAAATGAAATGTAAAAAAGGTATAAGGTGGAATTTGCTGTGTTCTTCCTTTTTTTACATCAGACTAACATTTGACTAATAGTTAGCTAAGAGAGTAATCGTTTCTCACTACATGATTACTAACATTCCGGACCAAAATAGTTCTAATTTAATTCCGTAAATTACTTTTATTGAAACATTTTTTTTTTAAAGAGTGGAGCTAGGAATAATTTTTTAAGTCTACGGAAGTCCTTAGATATTCCCCTTGTCCTATCCACCCGCACTAACTTTAGATGTAGTTTCTTTTTTCTTCTTACACTTTATTAATTTTTTCTTTTTTTACTTTTTGTACTTTTTACTTAACTACTATTTTGAACTTGAATTAACTTATAAATATTATTTGTGGAGATATGTCCGGGAGGAAGACTTATTTGAAGTAGATTTACAACTCATCTGTCCTGTGTTCAGGTGGAATGTCTGGTTTGCTGTGCTGAGCTATCTGCTCTTTAATAGCCCACCCGAACCACAAGATGCAAGATGTTAATAGAAAGAATGGGGGTCAAGGAATCACCTTTTGTAGTTGGAATGTTAAGGGAATTAATGAATCAATTAAGAGAGGTAAGGTATTAGCACACTTAAAGTCACTCAAAGCAGATATAACATTTCTTCAAGAAACCCACCTTAAAAACGATGCACAACATAGATTGAAAGCAAAATGGATCACTGAAACCTATCATTCTTCATTCTCCCATAAGACCAGAGATGTCACAATTTTAATTCGTAAAGTTATACCTTTTAAACACATATCAACTATTGCGGACACTAATGATAGATATATTATTCTAGTGGGTGAATTATATTTAAAAAAGTGATTTTTCTCAATGTCTATGGACCAAATTTTGATAATCCTATGTTTTTTACGAATATACTTAATAATATCCCGGAGCTCACACAGCATAATTTGATAATCGGTGGAGATTTAAATTGTACACTAGATTCCTATCTTGATAGATCATCAAGACAAAGAAAAGTAAAATCTAAGACAAGCAAATTTTTAAACTCATACATCAATACTACCAATATCAAGGATGTTTGGAGAATTGAAAACTCATCTGGAAGGGAATACTCATTTTATTCACCGGTACATAAAACCTATTCAAGGATAGACTACTTTTTAGTAGACTCTAAACATCCCATTTACTTATAACTCGTAAATCATAATATTATAATTTCGGACCATGCTCCTTTAACATTTATGATCAAACTAAGTGGAATGACTGATAAGCAGACACAATGGAGACTTAATCCTCAAATTTTAAATGATAAAGCATGTTACGAATATCTTATCACACAGATAAATATGTTTTTTGAGACCAATGACCGCCCTGAAATACCTGCTTCCCTTCCTTGGGAAACATTTAAAGCATTTATACAAGGAGCGTTAATCTCCGCGCAAGCCTTTCGTAATAAAGAGAACCGCGCCAAACAACTGGTATTTGAAATGGAAATAAGGCAATTAGATATGGAAAATGCAATTGCACCTTCTATGATAATACATATTAAAATTGCTGCACTCAAATATGTTAAACCAAATATATTCAGACAAAATCATTAAACTTTATCAAAACACTTAACAGCTACACTTTGAATTTGGTGATAAACCACAAAAATTACTAGCACGTCAACTCCGGAAACAGGAAGGGGAAAAAAACAATATATAAAATTAAATCAGATACGGGAGAAATATTAACATTACCCAAGGATATTAATGATAGATTCGCTCGCTACTATCAAACACTTTACTCAACAAAAACGACTGTGGGTTCTGCAGGAATGGAATTATTTTTACAGAAATGCAATTTTACAGTTTAGACCTGAAAGAGAGGGAATTATTAGGGGCTGAAATATCAGTAAAAGATATTGAAGAATCTATTAGTTCTTTAAAAAAGGGAAGGCCGCTGGCCCAGATGGTTTAAATAGCGAATTTTATTAAAAATTTCATGATCTGATCTCGCCACACCTACAGACATTATATACTCAAGCATTCATGCAACAGAAACTCCCAGAAACTTTAAATGAATCAACAATAATACTTATACCAAAAACGGATAAGGACCATGAAGACCCAGGTTTATATGGAGCAATTGCTCTCTTAAACACCAATCAGAAAATATTAAGCAAAATCTTAGCACATAGATTAAGTTTAGTGATTCATAAATTAATACACCCCGATCAAACAGGCTTTATTCCAAAACGTTATTCATATTATAATCTGAGACGATTATTTAACATTATATACTCAATTAGAATAGCTAATGTAGATTTAGCAGTCATCTTGTTTGATGCTGAGAAAGCATTCAATGAAGTGGAATGGCCCTACTTATTCTCGGTGATGGAAAAATTTCAACTAGGTGAGAAGTTTTGTACTTGGGTTAAGGTTTTATATACCAACCCAACAGCTAGAATAATGACAAATCAAATGTTATCAACAAAATTTGATTTATCTAAAGGTAGTAGACAAGGATGCCCGCTATCCCCGTTACTATTCGCCCTTGCTATTGAACCACTAGCAGAAAGAGTTAGAATACACCCAGAAATATATGGGTATAATACTAAAAATACAGTTAATAGAATTTCTCTATATGCAGATGATGTATTATTATATATTACATATCCAGAAATCAGCAACACTAATTTGTTAAATCTTATAACTCAATTTGGTTTATTCTTGGGAGACAGAATTAATTGGAATAAGAGTGAGATTATGCCAATAACGGAATCTAATTTATATATATTGCAACAATCACCTTTTAAAATAGTGAATGAAAAATTTAAATACTTAGGAATTTACGTCACCAAGAAATATACTTCTTTATTCAAATCAAATTTTGTGCCTTTACTTAATAAATTGCATAAGAATATTAAATATTGGAAAACACTTCTCATTTCAATGCTCGGTCGAATTAATGCTATTAAAATGATTTTCCTTCCTCAACTACTATACCTCTTTCAATCAATTCCGATATATCTCCCAAAAAATTTCTTTTAAAAAGTCGACTCTATTGTGACAAGTTTTATTTGGGATTATAAGAATCACAGAATAAGCAAAAAACACTTATGTAAACCCAAGACGAATGGAGGATTAGTCTTACCAAATTTCTTATTTTATTTCTGGGCAGTCAATGTCAAAAACATAAATTTCTGGATGGAAGATATGGATCAACAACCAGACTGGTTAAAGATGGAAAAGAAGGATTGCCTTTTGAAATTGGTCCGATTCTGTTAACTCCCACAAAATTGAATTAAAAAATCTATAGTGAAAATCCAATAATACATAATGGTATTCGAATTTGGAAACAAATAAAAAAGACATTAAAATTGGATAATTTATCACTTTCTCTCTCTATTGCAAATAACCCTTCATTTAAACCTTCAGTATTGGATAAAGGTTTTGCACAATGGAAAAATTATGGAATTAAAAATATTGGACATCTTTATAGAAAAGGTATGTTCCTCTCGTTTCAGGAGGTACAACCAAATTATGGATTACATTCAAATAATTTTTTTAGATATTTACAACTTAAAGATTATGTTAATTCACACACACAAGAATACAGAACTAGAGAGCCAGAGATTCTAGACGGATGTTTGAATAAACACCCCAACGCAATCAAATTAATATCTTACATTTATAATACTCTTTTAGATAGTGAGATTCCGTCGATGGAATTATATAGACAAGCATGGGAAAACAAATTAGTTCAACCCATAACGAAAGATATTTGAGATGAAAATCTACAACATATACATCAATGTTCGTTAAACGCCAGACATTCTTTAATACAATTTAAAGTACTACATAGATCGCATTATTCTAAAACAAAATTAAACAGAATTTTTCCTAATATCTCTCCTATCTGTGATAAATGCCAATACTTAGAGGCTAATTTAACCCATACCTTTGTAAGTTGTATAAAAATTAAAACATTTTGGATGGATATTTTTAAAATTATTTCCGTAGTGGTTAATATTCAAATGGATCCCAATCCTAAATTAATAAAATTGGGCATATCAAAACAATACCTAAAACTTACAACAAACCAAAGAAATTTCCTTGATTACAGTATAATAACTGGGAAAAAATTAATATTAAAATTTTGGAAAAACCCAGCAACCCCCACAATCAAAATGTGGATTATGGAGATGTCGGAGACCTTACATTTGGAAAAAATTAGATTTGTCTTAATTGACAAACCAGAATTATTTACTAGAATATGGTCTCCGTTCATAGATTATCTGAAGGGGTAGAATGGGCCGGCGCGGAAGCCTGACTGAAGCTTGAACCCAGGACTAGATGAATTAGTTATGTTCTCTGACCTACGGACCCATCTCCTAAGTTGTATTATGGATAGTTTATTCTATTTTTCTAAATTTCGTCTTTTTTTTCTCTCTTTATATTTTCTATCTATTAAAAAAAAATAATAATAATAATTAGAGTCAATGTTAATATGTAAATGATAAATGAAGACCCCAGCTACAATATCCTGGATATTTAATATGTAACCTTTTAACAAAGTTTGTAGTGGTTTGGACTATGGTATGTACATGCCTCTAATAAAAATTTAATTATGAAAAAATAAAAGGACTGGACAAGCTAGATGCAGGAAAAATGTTCCCAATGTTGGGCGAGTCCAGAACCAGGGGCCACAGTCTTAGAATAAAGGGGAGGTCATTTAAGACTGAGGTGAGAAAAAAACCTTTTTCATCCAGAGAGTTGTGAATTTATGGAATTCCCTGCCACAGAGGGCAGTGGAGGCCAAATCACTGGATGGATTTAAGAGAGAGTTAGATAGAGCTCTACGGGGAGGCTAGTGGAGTCAAGGGACATGGGGAGAAGGCAGGCACGGGTTATTGATAGGGGACGATCAGCCATGATCACAATGAATGGCGGTGCTGGCTCGAAGGGCCAAATGGCCTCCTCCTGCACCTATTTTCTATGTTTCAAGCCCTTCATACTTGGTGATCGTCGGCGGGTCCCTGATGTAAGGCAACAGCCTCGAGGCACAGTCTTGTGGTAAAGCTCCCACCACATGGAAATACATGGTATCATCTGTGATGATACGGTGCAGGTGAAACTGTGCCTCAATGTGGGCGAACCACACCTGAGGTTGATCGGGCCAAAACGATGGCAATTTGAAGCCCGGTGAGCCCTGCCGCGTGCCGGTCGATTCTTCAGGAACATAGTCTTCCTGCATGATCTGCGGGTGCGGGTGGATAGGACAAGGGGAATATCTCTGGGAGGTGAGGCTGTGATGCCCAGGTGATTCCAATGTTTATGATGGCATCCGGTAAACACTTTAATGAAGATGGTTTAGGTTTATTATTGTAATATACACGGAGGTACACTGAAAGCTTTGTTTTGCATGCTATCCAAACCTATAAGATAATACTACAGAATACAATTATTTAGGAGCTGTGAATGTATACCGGGGCATGCGTACCACTTTCTTTCCTGAAGTCTATCACTAACTCCTTTGTCTTGCAGACATTGAGAGAAGGAAGCTGAGAACGCATCCTTGCCGAGCACCAGTATCGAGGATTATTGTGGAGGATGATTTGTCCACTTTCTACACACTAGGGGTAATTTACAGCAGGCAATTAACATTCAAACCTGCACAACCTGCACATCTTCTGGATGTGGGTGTCAGGGCACTCGGAGAAAACCCATGTGGTCACTGGGAGAACGTGCAAACTACACACAGAAGGCATCTGAAGTGAGGATGAAACCTGGGTCTCTGGGATGCTGTGATGCAACCCAATAGTTTGCTTTTACATGGAGTATCTATAGAACTTTGTAAAAGTTAAGAATATAAGGCGTGCTCAAAAAATAAGATCTGAGTGGCACAGATGGAAATGAGAACAAAACAAGTTCTTTGGACTCATTTTCAAATAATCACTGACTTCCACGAAAAGATTGAATCTGCCATAAACAATTTCCAGTGAATCTGCAGAGGTTGCACTTTGAGAAAAAAACAGAAAGTACTGGAGGAAATTAGCATGTTAGTTCAGGGCCGAGAGAGGATGTTCCCACCCCACGTTTATCTCCTGCTATACTATATAAGAGATACTACACAATAAGTTCAATCAGTTACCCGTAATCGCCAGAGCAGAAAGAAGGAAGGCGAGAACCAGCAAGATGATGAAACAACTGCCCATCTATAACCCGGTAGGAAGCAGCAATCCCAGTCCCTGTCGTTGGTAGTTTTCCCTGAAATGTCCGCGGCGATTATTTCATTGTTTCTCCCACCTTTTAGGATATTGAGTCAAAGGCTCAAATGGGGATGAGGGTTTGGATGAGGTTCTGGGTTTTTGGAGAAGCGTGGGAGAGCTGGGGAATGCAGGGAGTAGGAGCGATGGAGGGAGGAAAGTGAAAGGGATTGAGAGAGTGAAAGATAGTGAGGGGGAACAGAGAGTGAGAGGGACAAAGTATGTGAGAGATGAGGTAAGGGAGCATGAATTAAGAGAGTGAGGAACAGAGAAAGCTGTGGAAATTGAGAGGGAGTGGCGAGAGTGAGGGAAATGTGAGGAAGCATGAGAGGGTTTGTGAAATGGACTGGGGAGAATAAGAGGGACTGGGGAATATGAGAGTGAGTGGGAGGAATTGGGAGAGTGCAAGGGTGAGTGAGAAGGATTGGGAAAAGTGAGAGAGACTGGAGAGAGTGAGAGGATGATATGAAATCTTCCGATGGAACTGTGGTGAGTAAGACAGCACATAAAGGGGGCAGCGGTTAATGAGGAAGGAACCATTATGTTTGTGAGCCTGGGCTGCCATGTGCTGGAACTCGAGTGGTGCTGTATCTCCGCTCAGCAAGATTGTATTTGTGCAACTATTTTTATCTCCACTTGCATGCACCTGTGTTTCTGACTCATTTCCTGAATGGCCCCTCTATGATGTTAAGGTTTTCGACCCCGGTTATAAAAAAAGACTTACTTAACATTTATCTTTCCCATTTCTTTCAACAACTCAATCAAATCATCCCTTCATTTTTATTATTTTGTGGGAAAAGAAAATAGTTTAACCTCACGTCTAAATCCTGGAGTTTTTGAGAGATTTTCCCGCAAACATATTTTCCCGGGAACCCATCAACTGACCCAGATTCTTCCAGTCACCTGGACACTTGGGGCAATTTACAGAGGCCAATTAATCTACCATGCTGCATGTTTTTGAGATGTGGGAGGAAACTGGAGCAGCCAAGGGAACCCCATGCATGTCAAAACCAGAGAGAACTGTCTCAGAATAAGAGGAACGTAGTTGAGAAAAAAAAATCTTCACCCAGAGGCTGGTGAATCTTTACAATTCGGTGTATATTCAAGTCAGAGATTATGGACCTTGAGATATTAAAGGTATGAAGGAGTGAATGAAGAAACTATAAACTAAACCTGTATCAACCTGTCAGTTAAAAACACACAAAGTGCTGGAGTAACTCAGTGGGTCAGGCAGCATCTAGATAGATGAACATGGCTAAGTGACATTTTGGGTCAAGACCCTTTTCCAGACTGATTGTGGGGGTGGGAGAAAGCTCGGAAAGAGAAGGGACAGGATTTAGCGTGGCAGGCAGGCATGGAAATCGCTATCAAAACATGGTGAGACACAATTTCTTGGCGGCCACGCACGCGTATGCGCACACGCGCGGGGCTTCGTCTGTGGGCTCTGTGGACGGTAACATTGGGAGCTGACCCGGTTGGTGACCGACTCCGAACTCCAGCAACAGCAGCTTGTCCACCTGGAATCGTGTGGCTTGAATCGGCTGGTGGAGTGGGAGCCTCGATTGCCTTGATGCAATGGTTTGATTTTAAGCCGAGCCGGGCGCTGAATCCCAGTAACTAGTTTTATTTCAGGAAACCAACCCATTTCCTTCTCTCTAGTAGAATAATTGACAAGAGTTTCACCAGCAAACTATAAAAGGTTACCATCATTTGGAAACGATTTGCGAGGACAGTTGGAATTGGTAGAAACATAGAAATTAGGTGCAGGAGCAGGCCATTCGGTCCTTTGAGCCTGCACCGCCATTCAATATGATCATGGCTGATCATCCAACTCAGTATCCCGTACCTGCCTTCTCTCCAAACTCCCTGATCCCTTTAGCCACAAGGGCCACATCCAACTCCCTCTTAAATATAGCCAATAAACTGGCCTCAACTACCTTCTGTGGCAGAGAATTCCACAGATTCACCACTCTCTGTGTGAAAAATGATTTTCTCATCTCGGTCCTAAAAGACTTCCCCCTTATCCTTAAACTGTGACCCCTTGTCCTGGACTTCCCCAACATCGGGAACAATCTTCCTGCATCTAGCCTGTCCAACCCCTTAAGAATTTTGTAAGTCTCTATGAGATCCCCCCTCCATCTTCTAAATTCCAGCGAGTACAAGCAGAGTCTATCCAGTCTTTCTTCATATGGAAGTCCTGCCATCCCAGGAATCAGTCTGGTAATGTTGAGAATGTGATGATTTACACACTGACACACAAAGACCCACACTATCCTGGCCACACATGCATCTCTCCGTGGCCATTGGGAAGAAGGTACAGGAGCTTGAAATCTGGAACGTCCAGATTCAGGAACAGCTTCTTCCCTAGACATCAGGCTATTAAACACGACATCAAACAAATCTCTGAACAATAACAGCCTATTGCACTTTATCTGTTTATTTGTGTGTATATATATATCTATGGAATATAGACACACTGAAATGTTCTTCATTATGTTTACATTATTCTGTTGTGCTGCAGCAAGCAAGAATTTCAATGTCCTATCTGGGACACATGACAATAACACTCTCTTGACTTGACTCTTTGGGATAAAATGGGGCTTTTATTATTCTAAGTATTTTTGTTCCTCTTTCAGATAATCCCCTTTATTGGGAAAATATCGGGCGGACTTCACGATGGGAAGATGGTGATAATTCAAGGACAAGTGCCAAAAACGGCTGTGAGGTAACAGTTTGAACTTGGGCAGTCCAGGCAAAGAGGATGACACCTTCTCCCACTGGCATCCTGGAAGGATTCTATATTACATTTTTCTAGTTTCCCTAGCTCTGACACCTCCCACACTATTACATTTGATATCTTCCTTTCTTCTTAGCTCCTCTAAAGGAGCAACAGCACCTTATCAATTTTCTCCAAGCTGATGTGCGCCTATTTCTTCCCACCACTCCCCCTCCACCGACATTCCTTCCTCTGGCTTCACAATTCGCAACACTTCAATCCTCTTGTTCACACCTTCTGTTTTTCTCATCTCTGGCCTTTCGGGCAACAATCTGTCTATCAATACCCTCCCTCACCTGTGTTCACCTAATTTCCACGCTATATCCTGTCCCGTCTCTCTCCGAGCTTACTTTCCCCCCCCCTCCCCCCCACAAAGTCTGAAAAAGGGTCTTGATCCAAAGTGTTCTTAGCCATGTTCTCCAGAGATGCTGCCTGACCCACTGAGTTAGGCACTCCAGCACTTTGTGTCTTTTTAACAGACAGGTTGATACAGGTTTAGTTTATTGTTTAGACACACAGCACAGATACAATCCCTTCGTCCCACCGAGTCTGCACCGACCAGCGAACCCCGCACATTAACACTATCCTACACACACTAGGGACAATTTACATTTATACCAAGCCAATTAAACTACACATCTGTACGTATTTGGAGTGTGGGAGGAAACCAAAGATCTTGGAGAAACCCACGCTGGACACATGGAGAACATGCAAACTCCTTACAGACAGCACCCGTAGTCAGGATCAAATCCAGGTTTTTTGGTGCTGTAAGGCAGCAACTCTACCGCTGCGCCACCGTGCCGCCCCTGAAAGGGAAGCTTCCAAATGACCTCCCTTCAGTAACAGTATTAGATACAGGTACATTCTACAAATGGCGGTCTGCCTTTGGGAAACATAGTTCCACATCCCAGCCAGAGCTATTGCTGGTGACCAAAGCTGTGCATCTCAGAGAAGCTGATCGACTGAACCTTGCTTTGCAGATTCGCGGTGGACTTTGAAGATTCGAAGTGCAGCAACTCCAAACATTCGGACATTGCTTTTCACTTCAACGTGCGTTACGATCAGTCCACCGTTGTCTGCAACACGTGGGAGAATAACATATGGGGACCTGAAGAGATAAAGTGCCAGAATCCCATCAATGCCGGATCCTACTTCGAGCTCATCATTAAAACATGCAATGATTGTTTCCAGGTATGAAGGCTGGCCCCAGTTATAGTTGCACCCTAACCTCGGCCTGAAAAACTGTAACCTAGAGGATAAAATTTAGCTTCATTAATATCGTCACATGCACCGAGATACCATGAAAATGTTTTGTTTGTGTGCTGTTCAATCAAATTCGATAATACTACGCGTGAGTACAGTCATGCCAAACACAAGTACAATAGGTGGAGCGAGGAAAAAATACTAGGATGCACAATATACTTTCTCAGCATTGTAGCATAACAGTTTCAGCGAATAAGTCCAATGTTCACAATGAAGTAGGTTGAAGAATCAAGACTATCCTACGAAAGAACCATTCTGAAGTCTGATAACAGTGGGCCTGTTTTCATGCGGTTTGACTCCTGGCTTTTTTTTCGAAGTAACAAGGACGTTCTCTTCTTCCACAGGTCTCTGTGGACGGGCAACATTTCCTGGAGTACAAGCACAGGTTGCCCTTGATGAGAGTCGACACCCTGAAGATTACCGGAGATGTTCATGTGAATGCCATCACCATCAAAGAACCAGACGTAGGTATCACACTGTTTACTTACCGAGCCCAAGCCCAGTGTGGAAGGGCAGAGACTGAGGCAACCAGGCCCATCACTGGTGTTCAGCTCTGCCTCTGCTAACGATGGGAGTTTGGTTGCACATTTTCACAGGCTGCCTCCTCACACAGCAGGAGTAAGCACAAAGGAGGCCTAGATGGTCTGACATCCAAATTAGTAGGCCATTTGGCCCCTCGAACCTGCTGCCCCATCTCTAAATTAGATCATTGCCAACCTGCTCGTAACTTCAACCCCACATCCTTGCCTGCTCACGGTGACCTTCCATACCTCCTCACTCCTCAAGATCCTCTCAACCTCTGTCTTAAACATATTCAAAGAATCTGCTTCCACAGCTCTTTGAAGAAGAGTTTTAAAGACTCTAGGAAAACAGAGAGTTTATTTTAGTTTATTGTGATGTGTAGTGAGGTGCAGTGAACGCTTTTGTTGCGTGCTAACCAGTCAGCGGAAAGACAATGCGTGATTACAACTGAGGGACGTGGGAGGAAACTGGGGCATCGGTTTGAAACTTATGCAGTCATGGGAGAACATGAGAACTCCACACAGATAGCTCACGAGGTCAGGACTGAATGCGGGTGTGTGAGGCAGCGGCACTACCAGATGCGCTAATGAGATCTCGTTCATCACCGCTACCGCTCGAGCAGAGGTTATCACTAACCTTCCCGGCTGCAGCATTCCCTGTGATCTCAGTGAGCATTTTATCTTCAACACAGCTGTCTGCTTGCAGGAAATCACCAGGAGAGATGATTCGAGTCCAGGGTGCGATGTTAGATAGATTTGGATACCTGGGATGTCAGGCTAAAGTGGTGTTCACTGGATGGGTACTAAGCAGGCACACGCTGTCAGGGTAGGCAAGGTAGGCACTGCCTACCCTGATTAAAATTATGACATGGTAATCATTAAATATAAATAGTAAAGGCATGGGAGAATTCTGCCTAACTAGGAGATCGATGTCTTTCGGTAGGCATAATTCTCCGTGCCTTTCAACCGCAGCACTCGTAACACGGGGAGGTCTGTGCAGCCCACGGGCCCTCAGCGCTGCTGGAAGCTGTCAATTTCATGGGTTCCTGAAGGCAGCTGAAATTCTGCCTTTGCGGCACTGCCCATGTGCAGCGCAAGTTTCTTGGCGAGTTTTTCAAATATGGATTGTCATTACCTGAAGGGTATGTTAGGAAGCAAAGAGAGAAGAATGGAGTTCCTGTACCTATTTCATGGTAAGTACATTTCTTGGTACTTTATGTTTTTAAATACTGTATTTCCCGGGGTGGGAGGGGGGAAGAGCTCCTTTCACAGTGCTTAAGGAGTCTGGCCCGGGGTAAAGTTTCTGGGAGAGCAGGAGTGTTGTGAATTAGCTCTGGTGGCTGCCGCAGCATTCCGCACACGGACAGCTGAACTGGCCGCCACTTCCGACGAAGGAAGCAGCTCGGGTGGCTGCGAGCGGCCGCCTGGACCAGACAGCAGAACCGGCTGCCACTTCAGCACCTTCTGCTAGTCCCCGCTCACCTCTGAAAGTGTTCTCGGTCTGAATACCTCTCTCCTGCCGCTTGCCGGCCGCCTTCCCACAAATCCTTAAATTCCGACAGCGCGCTAAAGGGACCAATTGAGGTTACTCGGCTGTCAGGATTTAAGGATTTGCGGGAAGCAACTGACATGAGTGAAGCCGGCGAGCGGCAGGTGAGAGGTGTTCAGACGGAGAGCACTGCCAGAGGTGAACGGGCCGGCAGAAGGCGCTGAAGTGGCAACCGGTTCTGCTGTCGGGTCCCGGCGGCCGCTCGCAGTCACCCGAGCTGCTTCCCTCCCCGGAAGTGGCGGCCAGTTCTGCTGTCAGTGCCCGGAGCGCTGCGGCAGCGGTGAGTGAGTGAGTTACTGACATGACCCCCTCGTTCTCAACACTCCTGCCCTCCCCGCATCTTTAACCCCTGGCACAGACTCTCCACACGCTGTGAAAGGAACTCTCCCTCCAATTGGACCCTTGAATTAGTATAGTCATTCAATAAAGATGACAACTGATGGTGCTCTCGTTTTCCCACCATCTCTCCACCTGCCTTCATCCTCCGTCCCCCACCTATTCAGTAATTTAAAAATGAAGGAGATTTAGACGCCTTGGGAAAATTGAATTGTTACTTATTTTTATTTTTTATTTTTAAGGAGAGAACAATCTGCGCATGCGCGGTTTAAGATTTCTTTCTAAAGCTGCCTGCCTCTCTTGGGTAATTACTCATGGCACGTGCCTGGTACTAAGGAACATCACAGTCACACGTGGCTGGGTGTGGCACGTGTTCTTATTACCCTATCAATCTGAAGAAGGGTCTCAACCCAAAACATCACCCAATCCTTCTCTTCCAGAGATGTTGAGTTGCTCCAGCATTTTATGTCTATCTTCTTAATACTTTTTTGAGCAATTTCTCAAGGAAAATAAATCCCTTGCTGCTTCATAGTGTTTCTTAGTGATGGTATCCAGTTTTGGTGGCTTTGTTTAAGGGTTGTAGTCAGAGTGCCAACCCATGGAGTAAGTACTAACATTTTATGTTATTGTTTTACAGAGCACACCTGTGATTGTGTCTAATCCAGTAAGTATTTGTTCAAGAAAGAACTACTGATGCCGGTAAAATCAAAAGTAGACACAAAATGCTGGAGAAACTCAGCAAGTGATGCAGCATCTATGGAGAGAAGGAATAGGCGACGTTTCGGATCGAGACCCTTCTTCAGACTGATGTCAGGGGAGGGGGTGCGACAAAAGAAAGTAGGCATACACAGTGGGACTAGTGGGAGAACTGGGAAGGGGGAGGGGATGGAGAGAGAGAGAGCAAGGGCTACCTGAAGAGGTTATAATAGTACCCCTCGTTCTGTTCTACCACATTTGCCATTGTTTATTTATTTCTTCATCATTTTCCCTCTTCCACTTAATTCTATGCCAACATGTAACCTACAAATTCCCCCCCCCCCCCATTTCCCCTTCTCATCCCTGTGCCCAATTTGCATGCTCCCCATTTCTCCCATTCCCCCTCCCTCCGTTCCCTTCCACCTAGAGTCCTGCCTCTGGCTTCACACTTCAATCCTCTTCTGTCCTCATCTCCTAAACTCACCCTTTATGTCTTTTTGACACAATCATCGGGAAAACGTGCAAACTCCACACGGACAGCTCCCAAGGTCAGGATTGAAATCATGTCTCTGGTGTCGAGAGGCATCAGCGCTAACTGCCACGCCACTGTGCCGCTAGATTTTATATGAATGATCGCACATCCTTTATGAACACACACCCTCTCAACGATACAACGTGATTAACTCTCTCCCTGGCCCCAGCTCTCCGTATTGCTGTCATCTCCTCCAGCCCTACAGGCTGCAGCTGCCCGCACTGTTGAGCTCATTCTGATGGATATCTTGGGTCATTCCTTAGGTTGTTCCGTACAAGGCCTATATCGGAGCCATCCGTCCACAGCAGCTGATAAAGATTGTTGGGACTGCGAAGGCCAAAGATACCAGGTAAGTTCTGATGTGGTGACCAGGATGAGAGTTTATTTAAAGTGTGTAAGAATTTATTCCCACAGAGGGTGATGAATGTCTGGAGGTTTTTCCCAGGAGGTTGTGAAGGTTAGATTCTTGGAGGTATTTGAAAAGGAGATGGTGGTAGATAGTGAAGATTCTTGTCAAAATTGCAGCAAGATCTTTAATACAGAGAAACGCTTTTTGAAAGTCTAACAAGGACAGGACCTACACTCTGAATGGCAAGGCTCTGGTGAGTGTTATGGAGCAGAATGGATGGAGAGGCACTACAAGTGCAGGTACATAGTTCCTCACAGGTAGATAGGGTGGTCAAAAAGGCTTTTGGCACATTGGCCTTCATGATTCGGAGCATTATAGAAGTTGGGAGGTCATGTTATGGTTATAAAAGACATCGATGAGGCCACATTGAGAGTATTCAGTTCTGTTTTGGTCACCATATCATAGGAAAGATGTTGTCAAGCTGGAAAAGGAGCAGAGAAGATTTAATAGAATGTTGCCAGGACTTGTGGGCCTGAGCTACAGGGAAAGATTGGGCAGGCTAGGACTTTATTCTTTTCAGCACAGGAGGATGAGAGGTGATCTTCCAGAAATGTACAGAATCATGAGAGGAATAGATGAGGTAAATGCAGAGTCATTTGCCCCAAGTAGGGAATCGAGAAGCAGACGACATACATTTCAGGTGAGGGGGAAAGATATAATAGGAACCTGAGGGGTAGCTTTTTTACACAAAGGGTGGTGGGTATATGGAACGAGCTGCTGGAGGAGGTAGTTGAGGCAGGTACTATCATAATGTTTAAGAGACATTGGGACAGGTACATGGATAGGATAGGTTTACAGGGATATGGGGCAAACGCAGGCGGGTGGGACTTGTTGATGAGGCATGTTGGTTGGCGTGGGCAGTTTGGGCCGAAGGGCCTGCTCCCACACTGCATGACTCTCTTCCCTCCAGTCCCTCTCTCAGTTCCTCTCATGCCTCCTCCCATCTCCTATGACTGTGACTATACATTTTTTAAAGATTGGGGAACTGAGGGCACAAAATGCACGATGAAGCTATAAAAATACAAATGGATTGCTAATGTCCTTCAACCAAATTACCTCCCGTCATAGATGTTTTAATTTTTTCAAGGTTTTCCATTGATCTGAATGTGAGCTCCTCTGATGACATTGCCTTCCACATGGGTCAAAGATTCGATGAAGATGTACTGGTGCGGAACACCAGGATCAACCAGATCTGGGATAAAGAGGAGCGAGCTTTGCCCTTCCTCCCATTTGTGCCTGGCCAGACGTTTGAGGTACGTCATCATCCTGCACAGGGCCCAGGTGCGGGGATCTCGGGCATGCTGTAGATTACGCGGCTGACCTTGAACCAGCAGCTTTTACCCTGATAACACTGCTGATGACTATTTTCAGCTCAGGAAAGATATCCAGAGAGCTCCAGATATGGGAGCACTTTCTCCAGAATGAGTTAGCAGAACAAGAAAGTGGATTCTACCCGCCTTCTCAAGGACACCTAGGGTTGGCAGTGAAGCCAAGACTGTGGAAATGAACACAATTAGAAACATTAACCCTAACAGGAGATGATCATTTTGATAGCTCATTGGTATCAATGGAAATGTGCACAAAATATTCTTTGAGTAAAACAGAAAGTGCTGGAGCAATTCAGTGGGTCAGGCAGCATTCAAGTGAATGGATAGGCAACGTTTCTGGTTGAAAACCTTCTTTGGACTCAGTCGCTTCACAGATGCCACCTTGCCTGCTGAGTTATTGCAGCACTTTGTACTTTACTGAAACGTCAGACATGGGCAGTTCCTTCTTTCTTAGAAAAATGTTCCATAATATGTTAACTATTTGATAAACTAATCCATGTGTAAGTGTACCATGTAGCTGATTAGATTGGAAAGAGGTTTCGATATGTCGCCTTTATGTTTATCTGTAATCCTCTCTTGGCAGATGCAGATCATAGTCCAATCAAGCTGCTACTCAGTCTCAGTCGATGGAAGGCATGTCTTCAACTACAACCACAGGCTGCAGCCCTTGAACCTGATTGATCAACTGCAGGTCACTGGTGAAATCAGCCTTTCCCTTGTGCAGTACTAATGTTTTGAAATAAAGAATCTGCTTCATTCAGAAAACAAGAGCAGCAAAATGTTCCCAAATCTCATCTTTCCCTACATTTCTTGGCGTACAATCCGCAGTTGAACATCCATTTCACATCATCCAAAGAAGCCATTTTGTTGAGTGGATGAAGGTCAATGTCGCTTTTGCATTGGTACATGAACCGATGCCGTTGATTCCCAGCAGGTTGGCTTTGGCTGGTCCTAGTGCACCAGAGTAGATTACAGGTCCAGATGTAGTTTATAGTGACCCAGTGTATTAGTATCATGCAGTTCTATATTAGTTATTATATGCAGGGGGTGGCAACCTGATCGCCACTTGGTTCCCAGTTTGATGCTGTTAATTTTTGGGAAGAGGCCAACCATTCCCTAGTTTTCCTCTACCCTTGGTAATTAACATGACGAGACACTCAATGTAAAGTTGAACCACTACATGTACCTCTCTGGGCAACCTGGCAGGTTAAAGATACATGATGCAACAAAGTTGGGCAGTCTGTAAAAACAAGATTGTTACAGACCCAAGTTCAATCCATTATCTGTGTTGTGCCTTAAACTTGGGTATAATTGGTGTAAGTCAGTGATACGCAACACTTGTGGGGCTGCCCAAAACTGTGGTTGAAATCTGGACATCCATTTAGTCACCAGCTTATCCACTTGCTACCCCACCATCAAGATTAGATTGTACAGGGAAAGACAGTGGTAGACACAAAATGCTGGAGTAACTCAGTGGGTGAGGGGCGTGGAAGATTGCAACCTTCACGGGGTCCGCCCTGTTTCGACTAATGCAATCAACTCGACGTGCACAAACGGAAGATCAAATAGAACAAGTTGTCCAACAACTTTAGGCTGTGCACGCCACACAAAACAAGAAGAAGAAGAAGCGGGTGAGGCTGCATCTATGGAGAGAAGAAAGGGGCGGCATTTCGGGTCGAGACCCTTCTTCAGACTCAGTCTGAAGAAGGGTGTCAACCTGAAAACATCGCCCTTCCCTCTATAGATGCTGCCTTACCCGCTGAGTTACTCCAGCATTTTGTGTCTCCCTTTGATTTTACAGCATCTGCAGTTCTTTCTTACACAAGAAAAGACAGTGTTCAGCTCTGTGCTAAAATAGATCCTATCTAATCTCCCTGGCCTTTCCACAAAAGTGGAGACCTTGATTTCATGATGCAGGAGTGATGATTCTCAAATTGATACCTTGCGTTTAATTCAGATGTGTAGAATGCGATATTACTGTATAAAACTTTACAGCGTTGCCGATCAATTTCCTTCTGCTGTTTCGCACTCTCCACTTGCAATATTTGGATGATGCACAAAATGGCATTCAAAATTAAGTTTAATTAGCAGTGCGTGTGTATTAGCTGCTGAAAAAATGCATCCTGGCAGAGACAGAGACTGGCCTTGGAAAAAGAATTCACTCTTTCACCTGATTTATTTGTGGTTAAACTATATCAAAGCAATTAACGCTCCCTAACTGGATTAGAGTTGCATAATCATAATTGCTCGCTGAAACAAGATTACTAAGAAATGTATACATAAAATATTATTTGTATCTTGCTCGCTGAATAAATGTTATTGCAAAAAACAGTCTGCTTTATTGGTTTTCTTGCCAGGGAGGTAAAACAGCCCAGATCATCAAGAGAACAAAAGCATCTGGAATTGGAAGGTGCTGGTGACACAGGGCACTTAGTAGGAAATAGAGTCATGCAGCGCGAAAACTGCCCCTGCAGCCCAATCATCCATGCCAAGACTGTACATGAGTGTGCATTCACCCTATCTATGCCCCCTCATAATTTTACACACCTCTGCAAGATCAACCCAACTTTCTTGAATGAGCTGCCAGAGCAGTTAGTAGCGGTAGACGCAATTACAATGTTTAAGAGAAATTTGGACAGGAAAGTTGAGGATATTGAGCCTGTTGGAGGTAAATAGAATTAGCATAGATAGGCATCACTGTGGCATGGATGCGGTGGATTGGAGAGTTTATTTCTGCTCTTCATGATTCTATGAATATTTGTTCTATTCGCAACTTCTTTCACTGATTGCATCAACATCCCAAGTTCATGAAGCATGCGTGGTCAGCTGTTGAAATATTTGACCATCAAGAAACAAATTATTAATCACGTTCAGCATCTTTGACATTCTATTATCACAAGAATTGCTGATTAGTGGCTAAGAAAAGTTTTATCACCTTTTCCATAGCTGCCTGGATAAATAAACGAAAAAGCCGACCGGAGTCTCGAGACAAAATCAAATAATTAAATAACTTGATATAATAGTAAGTATAGGATCATAAAGTAGAAGTACTTTGCATTATGACAATAAAACTCTAAGCAAACATTTACTGCCAAAGCCAAGCCCTAAACCTCCACAATAATAAATTGTTGTTGGATTCTTTGAAAAAATAAATAATTGATGTTTCGGTCTGGATTTACCCCAGAACTGAGATGTTACCATAAAAGAATAAACAAACTAGGATGATTTAGGATGAGACAGTGATCCATCTTCAGCCCTGACCCCACATGTCTACGTCCCTACCTAAAAGCCTCTAAAACAGCACCACTATATCTGCTTCCAGTACCACTTCTAGCAGCGTGTTGCAAGCACCCACCACTCTCTGTGTACAAAAAATTTGCTCCAAACATCCCTGTCAACTTTGACCCTCTCACATTGGTCATACCAAGATAAGGACTGCACAGGGAGAAGGGAGTCATAAAGTATGTCAATTTCCATGCGGTGCAGAACGAGGCCATATCTGTCCATTGAGTCCATGTAACTTTATGGAGCAATCTTATTCCTCCACTAATTTTCCATCTCCCTATGCTCGCCACATTTCCAAAATGGGTGACTGTCAGGAAGAGTTGAAGATAAATAGTGCCGAAGTCCCTTGGGGGCGCAAGGCCATTCTCCTCTGCAAGAGATATATTGCTTTGAATATTAAAAGGGGAATGTCCTAGTGGCATCTAAGAGGTTTTTAGACAGGCACAAAGACATCCACACTCATTTAGCCACCGTGTTCTGGTCATTGTGGGTGGCTCAGCTGAGCAGCAGGGAAGGGAAAAGAATGAGAAGGCTGTAGAGAAGGAAATCAATTGTAAGAGGAACGGCTGTGTGTGTCTCCCGCAACAAATCGGACTATATCGGACCTCCAGGAGGGCATACCTCACTGTTGCTAGGGTCAAGGCTATATCTCTAAACTAAACTGAACTAAACAAACTATTTCACATCATCCAAAGAAGCCATTTTGTTGAGTGGGTGAAGGTCAACATCACTTTTGCATAAGTACATTAACCAATACCATTGATTCCCAGCAGGTTGGCTTTGGCTGGTCCAAGTGCACCAGATTAGTTTACAGGTCCAGCCAGGGCTGGATTTACATATAAGCTAGACAAGCTTAAGCTTAGAGCCTCGAGATCTAGGGGGGCCTCTGCGCGCTCCACCAAGGTGTGTAAAACTTTTGAGATAGTGGCGTTGTTAGAAAACCTACCATCGGCGGTGCTGTGCTTGCGATTCCGGAGGCTTTGGCGATTTGGGGGGGAGGGATTAAAATGCAGGTGAGGTTTATATTCGTTGCGGAAAGGAATTTGCTCCAATTTGATCCTTGGATCATTGGTAGTGCAGGACAAAGCAAAAGGTATGTAGTTTATTTAACTCTTTTCCCCCGCCGAACCTCGCCAGCGCACCTGGGGCCTACACACCTCGCCGCCGCACCGGGCCGACACACCTCTCCGCCGCACCGGACACGTCGAACCTCGCCGCCCCACCGACCATCCGCCAAACCGGGACCTCCCACGCTTTGCCCGCCGACCCTCGCCACTCCACCGCCCTCCAGCAGCCCGCAGCCGTTGCCTTACCTGCAGCCTGGACTCAGCACCGGGCCTGAAGTTTCCACCAAAGATACTAGAGGAACTCCTCTAATATCTTTGGTTTCCACGCTGCGGATTCCCACTCCCCTGGGTTTGACTGCGCTGGGTCCTAATGCTAGTTACCCCAACTCTGGTAACCTCAGTGACTGTTCCACTGGGTCTTCCCCATTCCCCTCAAACCATGTGGCCCCAGTTCTTCCCCACCCACACTACAGTCCTCATACCCCCCCTACCCCCTGACCACCCACCCCCCCCCCAACAGACATCACCTCAGTCTCAGTCCACTCACCTGCCTTCCTTTGGCCCCAACCCCCATCCCTGCCGTGTGTTCACCATCCCCCCTGACCTCCCCCTTTCAGATACCGCATCAGAGGCTTCACTATTGTCCCCCTCCATAGCCACCTCAATGAGTTCCGCGCCCACCGCGATTTGGAGCTCTTCTTCCGTCGCCTCCGCCTCACACCATTCTTCCATGTGAAGGAGTCCTCGCCCCCATTGATGATCCCTTTTCCCATCTCCAACGGACCCCCTCCTCTTGGACCCCCCCTCATGGCCATCTTCTGGCCTTAGACCATTTTATTTTAAACTGCCGGCAGGAAATCAACCGCCTCAACAGTGTATAATACCACGTAATTCTGTGTTCAAGAAAGTGGAGAGAGGACAGCCAAGTGTCTGTGTTGCTCACTTGGCTGGGGTTTGTTTTCCTTGCCACTTCCATCGGCCGATAATTAGTAAAGTTTTGAGTTGGTCTACCAAACCGCTTTGTGAGTTGTCTGTTTATTAAGAAGTGAACCTGTTTGTTTAGTTATAAGTTAGCCTTTTTCAAGCAGATTTGATTCAGATTTGATTCCGGTTTTGCAATATAATTGTCAATAAGGAACAATTCTTTAAGAAATATTTCCCAACTATGGGACTTCCGAATCGGCCACTTCCTACCGGAGACTGCGGCTCCAGAAGTCCACAGGCTGAGCTGGGCGGAGATTCACGCTGGCGGCCCATGGCAAAGGGAACCCAGGGCTCCACGATGTTGAAATCAGCGCGGCCCGAGGCTGGGAGCTCCGCAAACCACAGCTCCATGATGTTGAAGCAGCAGGCCCAACACTCCAGAGCTTCAAACGGCGATCCAGTTAAGGCATCGCCCGCTCTGCGGTGAATCCAATCCGGTGGGCCTGTTTCCACACTGTATCTCTAAACTAAACAGAACCATATTGGCCATGAACTCTCCCTATCTCACTCTCCGCGCTGTATCTCTAAACTAAACTAAATTAAGTGGGCTTCCGGCACTATCTTGTATCCTTTAAGTTCAAAGTTCTTAAAAACACAGAGTGTAATTTGGCTTTAAAGGCCCATTGTCCTGTCAGTGGCACTGGGTTGGAGTAGCCGGGGTCGGCCTGGCCTGGCTTTGATGTTGACTGCCTCCACTCCGCGTGCCCTCTCTTAGGCTGCGTCTGATTTGTGCTCATCCGACCTCTGTGGCGCCTCCAGTGGCGCCTGGTCCACACCATCGTGCAGCAGGGCCTCCAGCGGCCAACTCAACCGACGCATCGACCCGCGGACGCACCGTGCACTCCGCCATCCCGCAGCCGATGCTCAGCCTCCGTGTGCCAGGGCACCGCCCGATGCCAAACCTGGGACCCCCAGCGCACAGAGACGAGCCCACAGCCCGCCCACCGGCACCGACCCTGTCCTCTGCCACCACCTTGAAGATGCAGGTTGGCCCCAGGTGTCTGAACTTACAGTACTTTAGGTGATGCTTGATCAACAACAAAACAACACGCTTGTTTTTCCTTTTCAACCGGGTTTCCTTCTTAAGCTGCATGCTGTAAAGCTCAGCTTGTTGCCAAAGAAAGAGATTTGGCAACAGCTTTTTGTGTCTATCTTCCGTTTCAACCAGCATCTGCAGTTCCTTCCTGCACAAAACATTTACTTTCTTTGATATAGCCAAATCATCTGATTATTTTCTCCTTCATGATCAACACTAACTGGGTGTGTCTTCCTTGACTGTTAAAAATACACTTCCAGTCAAAGGAAGCCTTTTTTTATTTAATTGAGCTGTCTGCTCAAGATGCACTGTAACCTGACATGGAATGTAGAACTCTCCCAGAATGATCTGTCCTTCATTCCGAGTCACATTTCGGGAAATCTGATCACTTAGCTGTGCGTTAACTTCCTGTCTACTAATAAAAACCAAAGCAGGAAGATCCGGTACAGAGAGTTGTGGTCGGTGTGGTCAATGCTGGTCAGTGGACGCGGTCCATATTCAGGGATTCTGCAGCCCACCTGAATGGATACCCCACTGCCATGACAGCCGTTCACATCAGCAAGTGCGTAAGAGGTGTGCGTTCCGGCAAAGACAATCCAAGTGTTCCCCAACCGGAAACCATGGATGAACCGTGAGGTCCATTCGCTGGTGAAAGCCAGGTCTGCTGCGTGCAAGTCAATGGAACCCAAAGCGGTGCAAGAAAGCTCGCTGTTGTCTCGGCAAAGCAGTCAAGGATGCCAGGAGACAATACCGGGACAAACCTGAGTCCCAGTAAATCATTCAAACACACCCAGAATGTGGCAAAGTGTGAATAACCCAACTGGCTGCAAAGTGAAGTCAGGTAACATCACTGGTGACAGTGTGGCACTACTAGATAAATGTAATGCTTTCTATGCTTGCTTTGAGCAGATGGCTAATGTAGCAATGACAACTGTCCCATAAGAATATTTTTGTTCCATTGTTGGTACATATGACAATTAAACAGCTTTATGGGGATTCAGTTCCACTGGCTATAACATGTCTAAACTCGAGTTACTTTATTCACTGGTTTATGACGCAGCAGTAGAGTTGCTGCCTCACAGCGCCAGAGACCCGGGTTCGATCCTGACTACGGGTGCTGTCTGTACGGAATTTGTACGTTCTCCCCGTGGCTTGCGTGGGTTTTCTCCGGGTTCTCCGGTTTCCTCCCACACTACAAAGATGTACAGGTCTGTAGGTTAACTGGCTTGGTATAATTGTAATTTGTCCCTAGTGTGTGCAGCATAACATTAATGTGCGGGAATCGCTGGTCGGCGCTGTAGATGGAACCCTCACAGTCGACCAGATGCGAACGAGGTGATCGGCCACCCCAACCACGGTAGCCAGACGGGAGTGACCACCGGCGGTCTGCAACCGAACAACCTGTCCAGGCAACAGAGGATCGAGTGGTCTGCACGACCGATCGTGGGAACGCCGCTGGCTGTCATGTTTCTCTTGAATTCGCCTCTGCACGGAGGCAGGCTCCAGCACCCGAGGTTGCAGCTGGCGCTGGGCAATCGGGATGGTAGATCTGGTTGTTCTGGACATCAGGCGCTGAGCAGGTGACCCCATGGCCGGATCCCTGGAAACATTCCTGAGGTTCGGGAGATCCAAATACAAAATCAGAGTTGGATAGTCTCGCCTGTTCCATCAGAAGCTTGGCGCTGCGGACGGCCCGTTCTGCAAGGCTGTTGCTCTGTGGGTACTCTGGGCTGCTGGTGAAATGCACGAAATTCCACTTGTCGGCAAAACTTTTGAATTCTCGGCTGGTAAACTGCCTTCCGTTGTCAGTCTGCAGCCTGACAGGGGTCCCAAAAGTGGACAAGTGTTTCCGCAGCTTTCGGATCACCATCTCCGACGTGAGGGATGTCAGCAAGGTATCCACCTCGAGGACCAGGCCAAGGCAGGGGCGGGCTGTTGCAGCAGGGGCTGTCGCTGCTGGTGTGGAGCAAGACTGTTGCACGTGGAGCAGGCAGAAACTCGGTCTCGGATATATTTGGCCATTCCAGGCCAGTAGAATTGGCACTGAGCGTGGGCGAGTGTTGCATCGACCCCAGGGTGTCCGCTATGGGCTGCACAAAAGTAAAAGTCAAACAGGGAGGACGGGACTACAACTTTATGTCCCTTGACGATGACGTCATTCTGGAGCACCAGTTCGTCGCGGACCAGGAAGAAAGGCTGTGTTTCAGTCGGCGCGCTGGAGCGCTTTGTTGGCCACCCTGCTTTAATCACAGAGGCAAGCCGCTGCAAAACCGGATCGGCAGCGGTGTGCTCGGCCAAAACCTGTAGCTGCTTGGTGGGAATAAAGTTAACGCCCAGTACGAGCAAATCCTCTGTTTCGTAGGGGTGGCGAGCGCAGGAGGTCCGCGGGGCGCGCGATAGGGTGTCCGCAATGTGCATCTCGGTGCCCTTCTTGTAGATTATATCAAAGTCGAAACGCTGTAGCTGCAGCATCATACGCTGCAGCCTGGCAGGGGCAGCGTGAATCGGCTTGTTCAGGATTGTCACCAGTGGCTGGTGGTCGGTTTCGACCGTAAATCTGCTGCCGGACAGGAAGTCTCTGAACTTGGAGCAGGCGAACACCACCGCGAGCAGCTCCTTCTCGATCTGAGCGTACCGCTGCTCGGTGTCCGTCATGGTGCGGGAGGCATAGGAGACAGGATGCAGCGATCCATCGACAGACTGAAGGCAGGCCGCACCCAGGCCGAACTTGGAAGCGTCACAGGTGACGGTGATGGGGCGACTCACGTCGAAGAACCGCAACGTCGGAGTGTTAATCAGTTTCGACTTGAGGCAGTCAAAGGCCTGCTGGTGATGTGGGAGCCAGACCCAGGCGATATCCTTTTTTGTCAGCTGCCGCAGGGGAGCACTCATCTCACTGAGGTTTGGTACAAACTTCCCAAGGTAGTTCACCATGCCCAAGAATCGTTGTAGACCTGGCACGTCGGTGGGGGCTGCCATCTCGGAGATGGCAGCTGCCTTCAAGGGGTCGGGTTTTAGTCCGTTAGAGGTGAAAACATGTCCAACATACGTGACTTCTGAGACACGAAACCGGCACTTCTTGGGATTCAGCTTCAGGTTGGACTTCCGCGCCCGATCCAGGACGCGGCGGAGGTTCAGGTTGTGCTCGGCAATGTCCTTCCCATAAACCAGGATATCATCCACGATGATGGCACATGGCAGGTCTGAGAATATTTGCTCCATCGTTCGCTACACCTCGCTAACGGAATTGATGCCGAATGGCATTCGCAGGAACTTGAATCTGCCAAACGGTGTGGCGAAGGTCGTCAGGTCAGAAGATGATTTGTCCAACGGGATCTGCCAAAACGAGTTCTTAGCATCTAGGACCGAAAAGATGGTGACTTGCCCTACCTGAGCCGTCACGTCCTCAACAGACCGCATGGAGTAGTGTGGTCGCCTGATGGCAAGGTTTAAGTCCTTCGGGTTGATACACACACGTATTTCGTTCTTGTCTTTCTTTATCATGGCAACCATGGTGGAGACCCAATCGGTGGGCTCGCCAACCGCTTCTAGCACCCCCTTTTCGACCATGTTGTTAAGCATCGCCTCGACCCTGTCTTTCATGGCGTGAGACACCCTGTGAGGTGCGCGGACCACTGGTTGTATATTTGGGTCAATGGAAATATGGTATGTCAGTGGTAACTTTCCCAGGTCATCGTTGAACAGGTCCTGGTATTCTGCAACCGGGTTAAACGACAGTTGCACTTTGTGGACCGTGCGGTCGAAGGACACCAGGCCAAGATCTTGGCACGCACGGTTGCCCAGCAGGGTTACACAGCCAGAGTTCAAAACATAGAAAACCAGGTTTCTCGTGGCCTTTTGCAGCACGCAAGTTAAAGTGGCCCTCCCCGCAGGCCTTAGAATTTCTCCACCATAGGCGTGCAGGGTAGCATTGTCAGCAACCAGGGGCTCATTATTCCTTATCTTGTTGAAAAGATTTATTGACAAAACGTTGACCTTCGCACCTGTGTCTAACTTTGCAAGGAAGGTTACATCATTGACAGTCACAGATACGGAGGGATCAGAACGTTGGCCGGGTGCCTGGAGGAGGGTGAACACATTTGAATCCTCGGGAGGATTAATTGGATCTGCTTCATAGGATTCAACTGTGTTGGACTGTGAGTCGTAACAGACATCAGATTGTCTCAGCATGTTTAGACTGGGTCTGGAAATCTGTACCTGTCTCCCACGGGAACGGAATGAACGACAGGCGGCAGAGAGGTGATTCAGTTTTTTACAAAAATTACAGGCCTTGCCATAGGCGGGGCACGTCGACAGTCTGTGGTGCATGTAGTTACAGTTTGGGCACCTTTTTGGGGGTACTTCACCAGGACCAGGGTTGGCACGCGGCAGAAAAGCATTGTTTTCCATCCGAGGCTGTGGTCTCCTAAACCCAGCCAGGTTGACAGATTTATTGCCCGAGTCCCGGTGGTCATCTGGCAATACAATGACTTCAGACAATCTGCAGGCATGCATGGCTTTTTCCAACGTTAGATCCGGATCCCTTAGAAGCTCACATCGCAGCTTCTGGTCACGCATGCCAGTTACTAAAATGTCTCTAGTGAGCTGGTCTGTCATGTCACCAAAACGGCACCGCTGGACGAGATAACGCAAATCAGCAATAAAACATTCAACAGGTTTATCTGGCAACTGTTTCCTTGTAAAGAACCGTGCCCTCTCTAGAATGCGGTTCGAGGGCAGGTCACAAATCTCCCTGAACGTACGTAGCAGGCAAGCGGAGTCACTGGCAGATTCTGCAGGAGTAGTCACCACGTTGTTGTCGTCCAGGACCGCTGGAGCGTAGGTGAAAGTTCTGGCTCTCTTCATGGCATCAGGTCCGACAAGGTTGAGTAGGAGGGAAGCTTTAAGGGAGTCAGGATCAGCGCGGTGTGCGACGTTGACAAAGTGTGTGAAATCAAATTCAAACGTGGCCCAGCGCTCAGAGATGTCAGCATCAAAGACAAGCCGCGCAGGCTTTCTGCAAGAGGACGCCATGGCCAGAGAGATTAAGCACAAAAAGAAATAAAACCCGATAGACAGGAGACGCAAGTGTCTTCCAGCTTCGACACCATGTAAATAGGCAATTCACAAACTTAAAGTGTGCAACATCTTTTAATGATAGCACAGGGTATTACATACATCCTCAAGCACTGGCTACATTCTTCTACTGAACTGTACCCAGGGAGGGGAAGGCGTTATGATTGATGTTAACTAGGCGGGGTTAATGGTACTGAGGTAACAATGTTATTGGTTGCATATAAACCATCTACCGAAGAAGCCGACAACACCTGCTTGCGGTTAATGAGCCGAAGCCGCAGCCCCCGGGGCCCTATGCCCCGCCACTGTCATACCAGCAGCCGGCTGCCGTCCCAGCCTCTGTTCCCTGCATGCCTCGATCCCCATATCGAGCGCCCGGTTCCCCTCTGCGCGGGTCCCCTGTTGCCGGTCGCGGTTCACACTCTCCTGTTTCTCCCACCCCACCGCCCTTCCCTGGTTCCCCAGCTGCCTCGTGTCCTCCTGTTTCTCCTGCTCTTTCGGGGGAAGGGGGAGACATCCGTACGCGCTCGGGCGGGATTAGTAAGCCACCTGTTCGTTATGGCGATTTTGTTTAATTCTGCTGTTTAATTCTGTTGTTGTGACAACAATCTGTTTTGATTTTCTAAGGGGAAGGATGTAGATGGTTTATATGCAACCAATAACATAGTTACCTCAGTACCACTAACCCCGCCTAGTTAACATCAATCATAACGCCTTCCCCTTCCTGGGTACAGTTCAGTAGAAGAATGTAGCCAGTGCTTGAGGATATATGTAATACCCTGTGCTATCATTAAAAGATGTTGCACACTTTAAGAGTTTGTGAATTGCCTATTTACAGGCTCGGATTCTTGTGCTGTTTATCTAAACTAAACTAAAATATATGAAAGGACCTATCCAGGAAACAAAGTTCTAGGATGAGTTAAAAATTAACCCATATAGTGATTATTATACACTAATTATAACTGAATGTGTTTGCATTGTGTAATACTAACATTGTGAAGAATAAAATTGACTTTAACTTTACAGATCACAGGCTTCATTCCTTCACCCGTCTATGACTGTTGAACTTTTATTTGAGGTCCTGTCACTGGCCAGGGATCAGATCATGACAAGACATCCCTTCAATGGAACTCATCAATAAACGTCGCATCCCTCTAATGTCACGTGTACATGACTGATATTAGCCAGGCTTCCTCTCATGACAATCTGTGTTCACCGCATAGTTGCCTTTCTCTACAGCACTCCAGGGGCCGGTGCTCGAGCGGCTGACTTGTGGACTTTCACCGTACCTACATACACTTGGAACCACCCATGCCATTAAGTCTCTCCTATAAATACCCAACGGCCTTTACTACCTTTAAGGAGATGCTTGGTGTGTGTGTTTTCAAGTCATTTACAGCAATCGATCAATTACAGAAAATGGATATAGAGTGAGTGATACAGCTTAAAAACAGCCCTTCAGCACACAATGATGATGGATAGGACAGTATAACATTCCGACGCGAGTGCCTGTACATCGGGCTGAACTTTGTTGTCTTCCACCACAGTGAAGAATACTGTGGTGGATGTTTGTGTTAAATCTTATTGTGTATTGTGTGTTCTTTTTCAGTGTATCGCTGCTGGCAAATTCATTTCACTGCACCTTCGGGTGCATGTGACGAATAAAACTGACTTTGACTTTACTATAGATTACTGGTGAGAGGGGAAACATTTGAAGGGGATCGAGGGAAAAACAACCACACAGAGAGTGGCAGTTATATGGAATGAGTTGCCAGAGCAGATGGTAGAGTCAGAAGCAAATACAATGCTTGAAAATAATTTAGATTAGAAAGACATAGGGGGCTATGACTAATACAGGTAAATATGATTTGCATAGATAGGTATCACGGTTGGCATGGTTGCATTGGAGCTTACAGTATATCCGTGCTTCACGATTCTATGATCATCTGTTCTATCACAACTAGTTTTACTGCTTGCGTCATCATCCCAAGTAACATTGAACACCTGTTGAAATATTTGACTATCAAAAAACAAACCGTAATCACGTTCAATATATTTTACTTATTCCATTATCATAAGGATTGCTGCAAAATGTTGATTAGTTTGCTCAGAAAGGTTTCAAAAATCTTTTCAACTGGATAAATAAAAGAAAAAGCCCAGCATAGTCTCGAGACAAAATGATCATGAATAAAGCATTATGGCAAGATAGTAAATATTGGATCACAAACTACATGTACTTTCTATTATGATTGAATCTAAGCATTTATTTATTCACCTCAACCTCCACAACAAAAAATTGCATTTGGAATATTTTCTTTGGGAAAAGGAACAGTTAAAGTTTTATGTCTGGATATACACCAGAACTGAGATGTTGTAAGGTCTTGTCAGGTAAGGATGAGCAAACTAGGATGCTTCATGTGAGATTTGCGCTGTGCTCACAATCACTACTCAGAGACTAAATCGTGGAAGCAAGAGATTCTTTATTTGCGAGTCTGCAGAGTCGGGTGCCTCTCCAAGTTGAGACACACCGAAGTCAGAAAGGTAAACCCCTTTATACACACAATTCTACATTTCACCTCCCCTTCTGACCCTCTCCAATCAGGTGCACAGTCTGTAGGTACGTCCCCCCCAGTACCTCCCACATCATACATCGCATGTCCTTACATGTGCATGGAAATGAGCAGTTTCTTGACCAGGGGTGTGTTGTAATATTCATTTATTTTATTAAGCATGCTCAGTTGTCTATGACCTGCCCTAGTTTTGCTCACCAACTGAACTCTCTCAGTTCTCCTATATCAGCACTAAAGCTAGGCTATAGTGACAAGGGCCCCATCTATCACTCCCTTCTACTGATAGGGGTCTATCTACATCACTCTCTTCTACCGCTATACAATGCTATCAATTCTTACTCAAGGATGGCTCTGGTAACTTTTATACACAGCTGTGTCAGAATCCTCTCCCTGGCCTCTATCGGTTTGAATCCTCTTTAAAGTCCCTTACAATAGTGGGGTTTAATCACTTTACCCCTCACACTTCACGTACGATACAATGATGCAGCAGGTAGAGCACGACTGCACTGGGTCACTGGACCAGTGCGGGTAGTGGCATTACCTGCTGCATTATTTTATTGTACCTGAAGCATCCTAGTTTGCTCATCCTTTCCTGACAAGATCTTACAACATCTTTTCCTCAGGATGGAAATATCAAGTACTAAGGGACATCACTTTAAGGCGGGAGGGGCAAAGTTTAAAAGGAGATGTATGTGGCAAGTTTGTTACAAAGAGGGTGGTGAGTGCCTGGGATGTGCTACCAGGGATGGTGGAGGCAGATGTGAGAACATTATTTAAGAGGCTCTTGGATAGGCACATGGATAAGCGAGGAATGGAGGCACATGGAATACGTGCAGGCAGACAAGAGTTGTTCTTGACATCATGCATTGCACAGTCATCGTGGGCTGAAGGGCCTATTTCTGCACTGTACTGTTCTATCTTCTTCCAATGAAAAGAACCTTGAGCAAACTCAAAGTGCTGGAGGAACTCTGCAGGACAGGCAGCGTCCGTGGAGGGAATGAAGGGTTTCGGCCCGAAACGTTGCCTATTTCCTTCGCTGCCTCACCCGCTGAGTTTCGATTTTCCAGCATCTGCAGGTCCTTCTTAAACAAAAAGATGATGTTTTGAGTTGGGACCCTACTTTAAGTCTGAGGAATGGTGCCCACCCGAAACCTCATCTGACCATCAGCCTGCCCTGAGTTCCTCCAGCACGTTGTCTCTTTTTCTCAAGCATCTTCATGCGTGTATATATTTATGCAATGGTATATGGACACACTGATCTGTTCTGTAGTCATGCCTGCTATGTTCTGTTGTGCTGAAGCAAAGCGAGAATTTCATTGTCCTATCAGGGACACATGACAATAAACTCTCTTGAATCTTGAATCTGCATTCTCTTGTGGCTTCAGTGAAATGTGACTAAAAGGTTGAACGCTTCAGCATTTGTCAAACACATACCAAGCTAAAAGTTCAAACTAAGGACAAGATGGTTGGAAACACGTGCAGATTCAGAGGTTTGTTGGCTGCCAAGTTGAGAAGTATCTTGGATCTGGCCGTCTAAAGCCAGTGGGGACCACAGGAAGCATTTAGTCAGCCCTTGTACCGAATTACCTGGGGTAAAAAAAAAAAAAAAACGTGTCTGCTCACAAAACAACTCAAGTCCAGTCAAAAACCGTTGGTCTCTTTTTTGTGGCAATACCGAGGGGTGGGGGGTGGGATCCGAGTGTTTGTGTGGATTTCGAAAGAAACGAAACAAACTGGAGTTTCGTTTCCTAGCTGAGGAAGACTGGTCCCAGCCCACGTTTATTTCCTGTTGGTATATAAGAGATCCTTACGCAACACTCGTCCCCACAGTCCTTGTTTCGGTTTAGCTAAAGCGGAGAGAAGGAGGCTGAGAAGATGATGCGACAGCAGCCCATCTACAACCCGGTGAGAAGCAGCAATCCCACGCTAGTCGGTCCCCCTGCCCTCACCCTTCTCTCGTTGTTTCTCCCACTTTTAAGGGACATTAGGGCAAAGAGGAGAGGGTGAGAGGATTAGGGGGGGGGGGGGGGGGGGGGGTGTCGTGGGTCCGATGGGGGGATTGGGTGAGGTTCTGGGTTGTTGGGGTGTGTGGGGTTGGTTGGAGGGTCGTCAGAGAGTGAGAGAGCTGGGGAACTGAGAGGGAGAGAGTAAGAGAGGGACAGCGAGGAGGGGGGGGGAGAGATGAGGCGAGCCAGAGTGAGATGAATAATTGGGATGGGCGAGGAACAGTGGGAGGGGAGAGAGTGAGAAGGACTGGGGAGAGGGAGAGTGGTGTGTTAAGGAGCATGAGAGGGAGGAGGAGGAAGAGGAGGGAGAGGAGGGGAGGGGACTGGGGAAAGGGAGGGAGGTGAGGGAGAGTGAGAGGAATTGAGGCGAGGGACGGATAGAGTAAGATGTGAGGGAGCTTGAGGGACAGAGAAAGATGGGGGGACATTGAGAGGGAGTGAGGAGATGTGAAGAAGCATGAGGGGGGATGATAGAGGGGGCTGGGGAGAGAGGGGAGAGGTGGGGGGGGAGAGATGGCTGGGGAGAGAGAGGTGGGCTGGGGAGAGAGAGAGAGAGATGGGCTGGGAGAGAGAGGTGGGCTGGGGAGAGAGAGAGGTGGGCTGGGGAGAGAGAGGTGGGCTGGGGGAGAGAGAGAGATGGGCTGGGGAGAGAGAGAGGTGGGCTGGGGAGAGAGAGGCTGGGCTGGGGAGAGAGAGATGGGCTGGAGGGAGAGAGAGGTGGGCTGGGGGAGAGAGAGGTGGGCTGGGGGAGAGAGATGGGCTGGGAGAGAGAGATGGGCTGAGAGAGAGAGAGAGGTGGGCTGGGGAGAGAGAGGAGAGAGAGATGGGCTGGAGAGAGATGGGCTGGGGAGAGAGGTGGGCTGAGAGAGATGGGCTGGAGAGAGAGAGAGAGAGAGGTGGGCTGGGGAGAGAGAGGTGGGCTGGGGAGAGAGAGGTGGGCTGGGGAGAGAGAGATGGGCTGGGAGAGAGAGATGGGCTGGGAGAGAAGTGGGCTGGGAGAGAGGTTGAAAATGAGTGATTGGAATTAGGAGGGATTGAGTGAAAGGAATTGGGAGGGAGAATGAGAGGGATTGAGGCGAATGAGAGGGACTGTGGAAAGTGTGAGGATGACATGAGGTCTGACTGTAGAACTGTGCTGTGCTAAGCACACGTTGCATTAAAGGGAGGAGACGTTATTGAGGAAGGAACCATTTTGTCTTTGAGCCTGGGCTGCTGTTCCAGAACATGGCTGATATACGGTTACTATCTCCAACCGCTAAAATTGAGTAACGCCTTATGTCAGCTTGGTGGAAGCGATCATTTTAATCTTTAATCTCCATTCTGTTCCTTTGCACGAAGCTGTGTCTCTGGGCCATTTCCTGAATGGGCCCTCTGAGGTTAAGGTTGCATTCCCTTGATCTAGACTTCTCCACTTATAAAAATGACTTTCTCACCATTTACCATTTCCATTTCTTTTAACATTTTAAACAGCTCAATCAAATCATCTCTTCATTCTTTTTATTTATGGGAAAACAGGCCTAGTTTAACTTCTCACATCTAAATCGTGGAGTTTTGGTGCGATTTTAATGACTTTGTGCGGTTCTCTCCAATGCCAATATATTCTTTTGAGAGTGTTCAGAAGCCTGTTGTCTTTTTTTTTGTTTGGGAAAACTTGGCTCTCCTTTACTGGTCAAAGGGCTGAATTTAGCAAGACAAATTTGGTCAGTCAAAGTCAAGTTTATTCGTCGCATTGGACAGGATCGCGTAATGATTAATTGAGAGACAATGTTTGCAGGTAAACCGTCTAGCAAATATAAGGTTTTGAAAAGTGAGATAGGGAGAGTTCTTGGCCAATATGTTTCTGTTTGGTTTAGAGATACAACGTGGAAACAGGCCCTTCGGCCCACCAAGTCCGCACCGACCAGCGATCCTCGCACATTAACACTACCGTACGCACACTAGGAACAATTTTACATTTATAACCGACCCAATAAACCTACCACAGTTTGTCTTTGGAGTGTGGGGGGAAACTGCGTGTGAGAAACCTGAATTTGATTACGTTATCTGAAGCAATGTCCAATAATATTTGTCAAGGACAGGTTGGTAAACATTATCAACATGGACTTTAACAAGTGTTTGACAATGAACAGAGATAGAGTATAAAGTGGGAAACTTTGACCCAGAGTAGGGAAGCGCCGAATTAGGGTACGAAGCGAATTAGACTTTAGAGACACAGCGTGGATCCCGGCCCTTTGGCCCACCGAGTATGCGCCAACCAGCGATCACCCCGTATAATGACACTATCCTACACACTAGAGACAATTTGCAATTTTTTTTAACCAAAGCCAATTAACCTACAAACCTGCACATTCCTTGCAGTGTGGGAGGAAACCCTCTGGTCACAGCACCTGTAGTCAGGATCGAACTTGGGTCTCTGGCGCTGTGAGGCAGCAACTCTACCGCTGCGCCACCGTGCCACCCCTGGAACTGAATCAGAAACATAGAAACATAGAAACATAGAAATTAGGTGCAGGAGTAGGCCATTCAGCCCTTCGAGCCTGCACCGCCATTCAATATGATCATGGCTGATCATCCAACTCAGTATCCTGTACCTGCCTTCTCTCCATACCCTCTGATCCCCCTAGCCACAAGGGCCACATCCAACTCACTCTTAAATATAGCCAATGAACTGGCCTCAACTACCCTCTGTGGCAGAGAGTTCCAGAGACTCACCACTCTCTGTGTGAAAAAAGTCTTTCTCATCTCGGTCTTAAAGGATTTCCCCCTTATCCTTAAGCAGTGACCCCTTGTCCTGGACTTCCCCAACATCGGGAACAATCTTCCTGCATCTAGCCTGTCCAACCCCTTAAGAATTTTGTACGTTTCTATAAGATCCCCTCTCAATCTCCTAAATTCCAGAGAGTATAAACCAAGTCTATCCAGTCTTTCTTCATAAGACAGTCCTGACATCCAGGAATCAGAATTGTATTACCCAGAGGGTGGTTAGAATCTGCCCATGAGGGGGTGACTCATTTAATTTAAGAAGATTGTAACATCACTTCAATCAACAAAGCACAGAAGTCTATGGACCAAGAATGGTAAATGGAACTAGTGCCGATAGGTGCTGGATGGTTGCATGGAAATGGTGGGTGGAAGGAAGTGTTTCTGCATTGCATGACTCAATGAAAGAAAGGGAAGAATAAGGGGTGCAGACCTTGACCTGAGGGCTAGGTTTAGGCAGGGCTGCCAACTCTCATGCTTTGAGCGCGAGAATCACTCATTTGGACAAATTCTCACGCTCTCACGCTGATTGCAAATTTCTCATGCTCTGTCGTGAGAAATTCTGTGATCAATGAAAATTTCAAAACTCATATAAACTGCATGGGCCGCGGGTGTTGGAGAGCTGGGGCTGAGGGAGGGATGGAAGTAGCTGCTACTTACAACACCGGGGCTGGTAAGTGTTTGCCGGGCTGGCGAGTCGCTCGCTGCAGCTCTGGCCATGGAGCAGCCTAAGCGCAAGAGTCCCGGGCTATCAGAGGCGTCGGAAGCAAATATCCTATAGTGAGCATATAGAATCTATGGTCGAAGCATTGCACCGCTAATGTGAGAGACTCTGTGTCGAAGGCGGAAGAGAGAGAGAGGGCAAAGAGATAGAGGAGATAGAGACAGAGGAGAAAGAGAGAGGGGAGAGAGAGCAAGGGGGAGAGTGAGGTAGGAGGGATGGGGGGGAGAGAGAAGAAAGAGAGGGGGAGAGAGAGAGGGGAGATTGTGTGGAGAGAGAGAGCGACAGGGAGAGAGAGGGGGAGATAGAGAGGGAGGGAGAAAGATAGAGACAGAGAGGGGGGAGAGTGAGGTGGGGAGAGAGAGAGGAGGGAGAGAGAAGAGCGAGGGAAGGGGAGAGAGAGAGGGGAGACAGGGGAGAGAGAGAGCGGGGTGGGAGGAGAGAGCGGAAGAGGGGGGAGAGAGAGAGAGAGAGGGGAGTGAGGTGGGAGGGAGAGAGAGGGGGGGATAGAGAGGCAGGGCTGCCAACTCTCATGCAATGAGCGTGAGAATCACGCATATCGCCAAATTCTCACGCTGATCACAAATTTATCACGCTCCGTCGTGAGAAATTCTGTGATCAGCGAACATTTCAAAACTCATATCAACTGCATGGGCCATGGAATTTGGAACAGAAGCAGCGGCGGGGACAGATGCGGACGGGGAGCGGGGCTGGCGAGTGTTTGCTGGGCTGGCGCGTCGCTCACTGCAGCTCCAGCCATGCAGCAGCCTCAGTGCAAGAGTCCCGGACCGTTGGAGGCATCGGAAGCGTTGCTCAGCTTCTGTGAGAGTCTCTGTGGCAAATTCGCCCAGGTGACCGGCATGGATCAGGCTGCGACTCGGTTCATCCTGGAGGACAACCAGTGGCTGATGGAAGTAAGTGCCAAGTGCTGGGTAGAAACGGTGGAAGATAGTGGACTTCAAATGGGAGTAGTTGGAGAAAGCATCCTGCTTGCCTACTAGATTTTCACTTACTGTAACTGCAGGAAAAATGTTCCCGATATTGGGGGAGTTCAGAACCAGGGGTCACAGTTTAAGAATAAAGGGTAGGCCAGTTAGGACATAGATGAGGACAAACTTTCTTCACGCAGAGAGTTGTGAAACTGTGGAATTTGCTGCCACAGAAGGCAGTGCAGACCAATTCACTGGATGTTTTCAAGAGAGAGTTACATTTAGTTCTTGGGGCTAACGAAATCAAGGGATATGGGGGAAAAAACAGGAGAGAGGTGCTGATTTTAGATGAACAGCCATGATCATATTGAATGGTACTGCTGGCTCGAAGGGCCGAATAGCCTATTCCTGCACCTATTTTCTATGTTTCTATGCTTCAGTGTAAGGCAATAAAACTCGATCACTTGATTTTGAAGCATTCATGCATGGTGGAGGTATAATGTGGTCATAGAGCGATACAGTGTGATAACAGGCCCTTCAACGCATCTTGCCCACACCCACCAACATGTCCCAGCTACGCTACCTGCTTTTGGGCCATACCTCCAAACCTGTCCTATCCATGTCTCAGTCTAACTGTTTCTTAAATATTGGGATGGTCCCAACCTCCTCTGGCAGCTTGTTCCATACACCCACCACTCTTTGTGTGGAAAAAGTTACCCCTTAAAAAGTTACCTCTTAAAAATACTTCATACAAAAAATTGAAATCATACTTCTACAATGCACTAAAACATGATTTTACTTCGGAGTCACGTGAGTGACTACGTGAAGAAGCCCCGCCAGGCGCATGCGCGTCATTACGTCCGCGCATGTCGCACTGAACGGGCTGGAGGGCGCAGCTCCACCAGCGGGTAAGTAGGAACTTCTAAGGTCAGTGTTTTAAAAACTTTACTTAGAAGTATTTCCACTCCGTAAAGCTGGCTCGAGCAGTCAGTAGGAGTGGGGTGTTGGAGCTGTCATTTCTGAAGATCCGTCTTAGCGTGGGTCCAGGGATTCACCAATTTGATCGGGTCGGGAGATAAGCGCGGCAACGCCGGTTCCGATGCCGGGTGCCGTTTTACCGGCAGCAGTTAAAATAGCGCGCTGATTTTCCCGACTAGCTCCATTGACAAAAGGCAGGCCAACTGGAATTTGCTTCAGAATGAGCCTGGTCCATCTGTTTATTTCCAAGGGTGCTAGCAGACTGAGGCTGCTCCGAGCCATGAAAAGGCAAATATAAAGTCACATACCTGGGTTCTCTGACAACAATGGTGACTCTTCCCCTGATCATACAAGACTGTGGGGGAGGTTGGGAACATGCAGCTGATGCTCCAACCTTCATTACATAAGGGTCCAAGGGCCAGTAATGTCCAAGAAGGCCATACCAAGACCAACATATGGAGGGCCCATATATTGGGGTTCCTTCCAGCGTCTTGTTTAGGACTGGAGGATGCCTGCCTACTATATGATTTGGGAGAAGCGGGCAGATTGCAGCTGACCCTGATGCTGGTGTCCCTGCTTATGTGCAAACACCAGCGCACACAAGGGCCACGCTCCGGGTGTCTCAGAAATGGCACTGAGTTGCTATTCCGGAGAGGACTGGTGAGGCAATGGAACAAGCCCTTGCCAACGGTATCAATTATGTAGTACCTCATCAGCTCCAGCAAGATATGATGCAAGTGACTGCAAACAAATATGAGACACCTGTTTAATGAGCATTACTGAAAGTGCCTATGGTGACCCAGGTTCTGGGCACCCATGAGTCCTTCTTTGAGGGGACAGGAGGTTCGGTGTTAACATGTCCTCCAACTGGTGGCTGCAGCAATTACTGCATTTGGCACTATGGTCCAAGGGACAATCATTCCTCAAACTCACAACAGAAATGTTGGGTATTTTATGCAATGCATTTTTCAGGAAATTGCATCAGGGAATATCGCCATCAGGCCAACACTAAACCAAAAATTTGCTGCTCTATGTAGGGCGACTACTGTACAAACGCCTGAAATATGGTTTGGAACGGACCTTGTCATGAAAATTCGTGAAATTCATGATGAGGCCAAAGCAATTGGCTTAATGTAGTCAAGCATTTCGAGGCCACCTATTGGCAACCCTAGGTTAATACTGAAGGTCAGATCCAGGTGCTGGGCTCAGCAGGGGCAGGCCAGTGGGGCAACGAGGATACCCACCGAGACAGACCGGCTGCAACCCCAATATGAGCAGACAACAGCTATACAGGTCAACTGTAGAGGTACAGGGACTTTTCTTAACGATAAAGTTCTGGTGGCCAATCTCCTATTGGAGGTTGATTACAAATGATTTCTAATGAATGGTGCTGTATGATGTATGATATGTTTATACTAAATACTGTCTCAAGTTTCCCATTGAGTTTATCTTAGGGATAGATCCACCTCAACAGCACAAGCCTAATAAAATGTGGGTGTTTTCTGCTCCAGAGCCTGAACATATAGATAATGGTGATTGATGAAGCCATTAATCATCCTCCACAATTGTGTCTAATATTTCCCCAGATCTCAAAAAGATGGGTGTTGTAGTGTAATTCTCGTCCTCAATCACTTAAATTTGTTACTGGTAAACACCTGCTATCACAGGGCTGTTATGTGGCAACTATTGGTTTGCCAGATGTGTATTGTTCACTGCCAATTCATGCTCATTATCGCAGGTACTTGAAATTTAATTGGATGGCACAGCCGTGGCAATACAAAGCATTGACTCCTGGATTAAGTTCAGCACCCAGGCTATTTATCAAATTGTTAAAACCTGTGCTGGGGCTATTCAGCCCATCATCACATTGTAATGGCTTATTTAGCTGATATCTTAATTATCAGCAACACTAATGAGTCAGCTGAAGAATCGGTGCTTGAGTCATTAGGGGTTGCTCCATCCAACTAAGTCCAAGTTACAGCCAACCCAAAATATTGAGTATTTGGGGTTTCTTATTAATTCCGTTGCTATAACAGTAACATTACCAACAGCCAAGGTTGTCGATGATGATGATGTCTGTACTTGCCTCCCACAAAACTTTATCCCTCCATCCGAGAAGACGCTAAGGTCATTGGTAAATGGGGAGCAGGTTCCTGCAGTACATTCGGGCCTTTGCATTATCAACATTTGCAGAGAGCACGAGAACTAGCACTAAAATCGAATGCAGGCCATTTTCATCGGGTTAACCAGTTACCAACCACAGCTTTCGCAGAATTGCAGTGGTGCATTGTTAATGTTAATCTAGCTACCAATAACTTTTTGGGTACTAGACTCTTCCCTAATCTTCCAGACTGATGTCAGCGCTCTCGGATGGGGGGCTACGGACACCGAGTCTAGCTGTGGGGGTAGCTGGCATGAACACGAAGGGTTGATTCGCCACACACACGGGATAAATTCTTTCGCATTCTTGGGGGCATTTTATGGGTAAAGGCATATTGATCCTCAATGAAGGATTTACACATTCAACTCCAGATTGATAACACCACAGCAGTGGCATATATTAATCATATGGGAGGAGCACGATCAGTATCATGTGTTAACTGGGTACCGTCATGTGGCATTGGTGTATGTCAAGGCATATCTGCGTTTCAGCCATTTATTCACCACCTGTAGCTAATGTGGTGGCCGACCATAGGTTGCGTACGTTTCATGCCAATATAGAGTGGATGTTGAATTCTAAACTTTGTCACACAATTGTCACTCGATTTGGGTTGCCAGCCAGTGATCTGTTCCATCTAGATTACATCACCAATTGCCTAAATATGTTTTATGGGAGTCAGATCCAGGTGCTGTTGCCATGGATGCAGTCTCGTTACATTGGGGGCACTAAACTTTTATGCAATTCCTCCAATTTTTAATCCTGAACTGTCTCACTACAGTAGAGCGAGACTCCGCCACAGGTGTTTTGGTGGTCCCAGATTGGCCAACACAACCATGGTTCCCATTAGTGCTTCCAATGATGGTTCAGCCATTCATGATGATTCCCAGCTGCAGTAATTTGTTGGTGCATCCGGTTACAGGAGAAAGTCACCCTTTACATGACCGTATTAATTGTTGGTCTGCAGGTTCTGACCAGACAATTCCAAGGACTTGGATTGTCAAACAGGGCCATGGTGGTTCTCACTGCAGGCTGGCGAAATAGTACTTAAAACACAATATATGGTTCACATAAAGAAATAGGAACTGTTTCTGTGTACAATCCAATATGTCTTATCATAATGCAAGCATATGTGATGTGTTGGAGTTCCTTGCTAAGTTGCATTTTGATGAGCACCTGCGTTATAGTGACATTACCAGCGCTCGGAGTGCGTTGTCCTCTTATTGCGTGCAGTCTTCAGAACAACATCTTATAGGGTCTCATCCGTTAGTATCCCGATTTATGTGGAATTTTTAATAAAAACCCTCCGAAACCTCGCTATACAGAAATCTGGGACATCACTCCTGTTCTCACAATGCTTCGGCAATGGGCTCCAATTACTTCATTATTTACGCAGAGATTAACTCTTGCTGTGGTTATGCTAATAGCGCTGGTTTCAGCACAACGTGTACAAACAGTACAATTCTTACGAATACCTTGTATGCATTTGAATGTCAATGACATTAACTTCTATATTTATGCTTTAATCAAACAAAGCTGGCCCGGTCTGGCTGGAATCAAGGTGACGTTTAAAGCCTATCTTGTTGACCAAACGTTATATGTAGTTACACCATATAACTTAAGCGAATATATTAAGGTAACAAGGAGTCTCAGAGGTTCTGAGACAGGACTGCCCATTAGTCACAAAAAGACATATAAAAGAGTGTCAGCACAAGCTATTTCTATATGGTTGAAACAGGTTCTCAATTATTCTGGAGTCGACATTCCTGTCTTTAATTCTCACTCGACCAGGGCAGCATCAATCTCCGCGGCGAAGGCTCAGGACGTGCCGCTAGACCAAATCTTCAAGGCCGCAGGATGGTCTCGAGAAACAACATTTTCTCAATTTTCTGACAAACCTGTACAGACCGTGCCACGGTTTGGGCATGCTGTTTTGGGTCACATTTAATTCATTTGCTTTGTTTTCTATCATTGTTTGTAATTTTCCCTGAGACAGAGGGGTTATTCCTGTGTTTGTTCTTGTTCACAATAATTATTGAATAATTCGAAGAAATGTTCAATATATTATTTATTCCCATCTGTGTCAACCGAAGCAGATTGTCGTATGGTGTGCATCTATGGCATGAAAATACAGAGCTTTGAAATCTTCATGTAGTCACTCACGTGACTCCGAAGTAAAATAGTAAGATTAAACGAGAACTTACCAGTTCGAAGTTTGATCCTTATTTTATGAGGAGTGATGTTGAGGGATTACGTGCCCTCCGCTCCCACCCTCATAATCTAAGAGATCATCTGGTAGTTCTAGTCTTCTACGAGCCTTACTATGTTACTTCGGCTATTTGTTTTCTGTGTTTTCACGCCGCTGCTTTGAAGTATGGCGCGCATGCGCCTGGCGGGGCTTCTTCACGTAATCCCTCAACGTCACTCCTCATAAAATAAGGATCAAACTTCGAACTGGTTTAATCTTACTATATTAATACATCAAATTTCAAAAAGTTCCTACCCTAGGAGGGGGGACACTCTTCTTCCACACCCTCTCCACACTCAGTTGCTCCACTCCCTCACCGGGTACCCCCAAGGCCTGTGATAAGTGATTGCTCAGTGAAAGCCCCTCCACTTTCAAAAATGCCCTTGCTTCAGACGGAGAACAATGCCAGATGTGAGCGGGGAACTGAGGCCAGTTGTCCATGATGTCTGGATTCCAATGCTCGGCGCTTCATGTTTCAGAGTTGGCTAATGTTATTGATTTGTAATTAGCCTGATTTGCAATTAGTTGACAAAACCTTAATTTATTAATCCGGAATATCCAGGGGGATGGGATAAGTGTAATATTAAAATGACATGCAAGGTGTCAGGCTGTCTGTCACAACATACAGCCCCGATAACCCATTATTTCCTTCAGTTAAATATTGGGAAGGTAGCACTATTGTCATTTGCCACTCAACTATTATGTTTCTCTACCTCACTGACTATTTCTAACTCCCCCCACCCAAATTCCTTTGACAGGTTGAATAGAAATGTCCCCAATCTCGTTGTTTTATTAATTGAACACGTAGATGAACATCCTCGTGTAATCAGATGGAATCTGATTCAGATGCGATATTTAAGAGCTTGTTCAAAGAAGGGGCATATTTTAAAGGAGTGACAGAGATACTTGCAGAGGAATGTGTGAGGAGATTATTATTTGTCTTTAGTTTTAGTTTGATCCAGGACATCTGAGGATTCAAAGTTTAATACTGTAATTGTGCTGATACTGACTGCAACCAACCACGTAATGAATATCATCCATTCCGGAGGTTTTATTTTTATGGTGCCATTTAAACTACACCTGGATTTCAATCACTTCAATGTAAAAGTAATTGGGAAAGGGAAGCACTGGAACAAAAATGTGCCCTAACTGTAATATAGAAATGTATGCATGTTGGTAGGTGCAATCAAAACAAAGATGTTTTTATCATTTTTGTGTTATGAATACCACAGAAAATATTATGTACTCTCAAGATCACATTAAGTTATTGGACTTTGCATTTCGGAAAAGTCCCAGCTGAGAGGAAGACTGCAAAATACTGAAAATATTGGGGATGAAAATGACTTCAGGACAGTGTGTTAGAAATATGAAAGAAATAGTAACAGAATACTTATACAGCTGAGTGAGTATAATTTTATGGCTGAGAAATTGTGTTCAACCAATTGATGACTTCTTTGACAAAGTGACTAGCATGTTAGTTAACAAGGAAGCCAATGGATGTAACAAATTTTGTAATAGTGCCCCATAAAAGATTACTGCATTAGATAAGCACCTGTGGACTTGAACGTAATAGGTTAAGTCCAGGGGGTCAGATAGGAGTCTTCATGTGTGGGCCAGATATATTGTCAGTGCAGAGGGGCTAGGAGTAAGGCCAAGTCTGCATACAGAGTCAAGGCCTGGAATAGTACTAGGTGTGCAGTCAAAGCTGGGACCAGGGGAGTGTTCTGCACTGGGAATCTAAGCAGGTAAGCAGCTATGATCAGTGTAGAATAGGGGACCAGGTGTAAGGCTGGACTCAGGGTCAGGAATGAGAGAAGGTATGCAACTGGAGGCAGGGTCAGGAGTAGTACCAGGTGTGCAGTGAGATCCAGGTTGGTCAACATGGGTCAAGTGTTTGATTATAATCTGATTTCCATACATGAATATACTAAGATCATTCATGTGCTGCACCTGTTGATCAAAGCCTGGGCTCTACTGTGGAATGTAATTAAGAATGTAATTTAGTCTAACCTTATTCATAGCAAATCCAATTTAAAGCATAAATATTGCATTCAAGTGCAAGTTAAAAGACTCGCTACAGTATGCACCATATTGCACAATTTCAAGCTGAAAAATGTAAAAGCTCCGTACCAATGGGAGGGGGGACACCCTCCTCCCACACCATTCCCCCCCCCCCCCCCCCCAGTCGCAACGCTCCCTCGGGCTTGGTCTCTCGCAATTTCTCACTCCCAACTCTCACCCAATGTTGGCAGCCCAGGTTTAGGTTTATTATTGTGACAATGACTTTGTTTTGTATGCTACCCAAATCAAATCAGATATACCGGACATGCATACATACAATCAGTTCAAACTTGAGTACAACAGTTAGAGCAAATGTGTAGGAAAGAACTGCAGATGTTGGTTTAAATCTAAGGTAGACACAAACTGCTGGCGTAACTCAGCGGGACAGGCAGCATCTCTGGAGAGGAGGAATGGGTGACATTTCGGGTCAAAACTAATCAGTCTGAAGAAGGGTCTCGACCCGAAACGTCACCCATTCCTTCTCTCCATAGATGCTGCCTGTCCCACTGAGTTCAGCATTTTGTGTCCACCTCAGAACAAAGGGCAAGATACAGTTTTGGGCAAAGCTTTTGCCAACTCAGCTGTGATGCAACTTGAAAGTGTTTTTTGGAGCTGAATTTTGTAAGGGTATTATTGTTTGAGCCCAGGGTGACGCTGTGAAAAGTTGAAGAAGTTCTCAAAAAACAGGATCTGGGTAACAATAGAGGGAATTAAGATTGTAATGAGTTTACAGCCCAGGGGAAAATATCATCACAAAACCATGAATTTCCCCTTACAGATTGTATATATGATCAAGTCAAGTCAAGTCAAGTCACGTTTATTCGTCACATACACATACGAGATGTGCAGTGAAATGAAAAGTGGCAATGCTCACGGACTTTGTGCAAAAAAACAAACAAACAAACAAACAAACAAACAGAATGGAACATATGCTTTTACATATTACATATCGTGGGAGGAAGGAAAAAAGATTAAAATCTTTCATTTATAGGGCTTATTGTTAATTGTGCTTTCTGGGACAGCGGAGTGGGTAGAGCTGCTGCCTCACAGCGCCAGAGACCCAGGTTCGATCCTGACCTCTGGAGCAGCCCCTGTGACCACGTGGGTTTCCTCCAGGTGCTCCGATTTCCTCCTACATCCCAAAGATGTGCAGGTTCACAGCTTAATTGGCCGCCATAAATTGCCACTAGTGAGTAGGGTGTGGAGGATAGTGGGTAAATATCAAACTAATGTGAACGGATGACTGATGGACAGTGTGGACTCGATGGGCTGAAGGGCCTGTATCTACGCTGTCTTTCAAGCAATCTTTCAATCTTCATCAATTTCCACCCCTTCTACAAATACTCTCCTCCACCTAGCGGAGCTGGTCCTTACCCTCAACAAACTTCTCCTTTGACTCCTCCCATTTCCTTTCGTCTACTCCACCTCACTTCCGAAGTCTGAAGAAGGGTCTCGACCCGAAACGTCACCTATTCCTTCGTTCGATAAATGCTGCCTCACCCGCTGAGTATATCCAGCATTTTTGTCTACCTTCGATTTCATGTACAGTACCTATCCTGACTTTTGTTTACATTGTGGCTTCTCTAAAGAGCATGAATCCTTTTTCCAAAAAGTCTTTTAAGTGATAATCAATTGTCTGATTCCTCTTTCTCTCAGCGTTATTTTAATCAAATGAATCACTTAATGTTGCATTATTGAGGATGTGACTGATAGATGTCGGCTGTCATTATCTTTATTAACAGAAGTGGTAATGTGAGTCACAGACTCATGGAGTTACAGTAGCACAGAGCTAAAAGGTCAGCCAAGATTTTAATGAATGGTGGAGGGCTGTATATAATGTAATGTATATAATGTAAATGGTGTTACCTGCCTCCAAGTTAAAGGGGGAGCAGTGTGATGTATGTGATATAATTAGCATATGTTATGTCTTGTGCGAAGGGACGCATGCGCTAGGGGGAGACACAAGGTGGCGTCCTAGAATAAAGAAGCTTGGTAGTTTACTCCTGTATCTGAGTGTTCTTTTAAGTCAGTTCCAAGCACCCAAATACACTACAACGTGCATCCATTTTTATATTCATACTAGACCAAGTGCAGACCCGTTGGGTCTGTTCCCCCAACGTGCGGTTGTGGGGGGAGGGGGGGTGGCATGCGGCATCACACACATTAACCACCCCCCACACACCCTAACTACACCCCCGCACACACGCTAACTACCCCCTTTGTCAATATATTAATATTATTAATTTGCTCCTTTTACCCCATAACCGCCCTATCCACTGACGCATAGCCCCCAAATCGCAGGCGCGTCCAGAGAGGGGGGGGGGGTAGAGAGTGAGTGCAGAGAGAAGGGGGGGGAGGGAGAGAGGGAGGGAGGGGGGCAGGGAGGGGGCCAGAGAGAGAGAGGGTGGAGAGAGAGAGAGAGAGAGGAGGGAGAGAGAGAGAGAGGAGGGGGGAGAGAGAGAGAGAGAGGAGGGAGAGAGAGAGAGAGGTGGGGAAGAGAGGGAGAGGAGGGGGAAGAGAGAGAGAGAGGGGGGAGAGAGAGAGAGAGGAGGGGGATAGAGAGAGAGAGGTGGTGAAGAGAGGGAGAGAGAGGTGGGGGAAGTGAGGGAGAGAGAGGTGGGGGAAGTGAGGGAGAGAGAGGTGGGGGAGAGAGAGAGAGGTGGGGGAGAGAGAGAGAGGAGAGAGAGAGAGAGAGAAGAGGGGGGAGAGAGAGAGAGAGGAGGGAGGAGAGAGAGCGATAGAGGAGGGGGAGAGAGAGAGAGAGAGAGTGAGAGAGAGAGAGAGGAGGGGGGACAGGAGGGGAGAGAGAGAGGGGAGTCGCGAGGTTTATATCAAAGGACTTGCGAGCAGCGCGACTGGCAGCGCGTTGGGTTTACAACGGGAGGGAAGGAGGGAGGGGTATGACTTGACTCGCTGCGCCGAGTTTCCCAGACGGAGTAATGGCCACCAGGGCCGCCTTCTCATTGCGTGCCCCGCGCGACGATAATAGCCAACATCGCCGCCATGTTCTACCATCGGGCGGGGGATACGGAAAGGATTCAGAAGCAAGCCGGTGGCCTCCCGATCTGTAGAACGCTTTCTTTCTGCGCATCTGTACGGGGATGGGGGGTTGGAGCGGGCGGGCGTGGGAGTCCATCTGCGGGAGGTGTGGTCCGAGCGTACTTGAGCTGGGAGGGGCGGGGCCAGGAGGCAGGTGGGCATGTGGGCATTGTGATGTCAGCTGTTCAAGCAGCGATTTTTTTTTTTTTTAAGTGAGTTTTGTGAACAATTTTATTCGAAATCTGGGGAAATAATTGACCAAGGAGTGGATTTCTGAACTCATAAGATAAATTCCTACCGAAATTGTAAAAATCTCCGCGTTTTTAAGTCTGGTTTTCGAGGAGATACGTTTCAAAGGCAAAATGCCACACACACACACACATACACACACACACACACACACACACACACACACACACACACACACACACACACACACACACACACACACACACACACACACACACACACACACGAGTTTTAAAAGTAGATAGATAGATAGATAGATAGATAGATAGATAGATAGATAGATAGATAGATAGATAGATGTAATGCGTGGACATTGCTTCTTATTGCTGACATAATGAAATGTGGTATACATCCTCTCCATCTAGTATTAGGTTTTGTTCAATATTCATGTAGTCTATATTCTTACAACTTAGAAGAAGTCAATTTAAACCCATTGACTCTCTGCTAGCTTACAGACCAGTCCCCTTCCTGACAAATTTACCCCCCCCCCCCCAGGATATGGAGTTATAACCAACCCATTTCCTTCTCTCTTGTGTTTTAATCTTCGGTGTTTCGCCAGAAAAATACAACAGGTCACTCTCAATTGACAAGCAAATGTTTCATATGAGAGAGTTGCGAGGAAGCTTGGAATTGATATAATTGATTGAGATTGAGATGATTTGCACACTGCAGACACAGACTCATTGGGATAAAATGTGGCTGTGAGTATTCTAAATATATTTATTCTTTTTTTCAGATAATTCCCTTTACTGGAGTTATACTGGGAGGACTTCAGGATGGGAAGATGGTGATAATTCAAGGCCAAGTACCAAGTCATGCCAAGAGGTAACACAACTGGAACTTTGGCAGTCCAGGCAAACAGATAGGAGGGGGCTTCAGGTGTCCTCTGTTAAGTAACAGTATTAGTCTGCAGATAGACACAAAATGCTGGAGTAACTCAACAGGACAGGCAGCATCTCTGGAGAGACCCTTCTCGATCCGAAATGTCACCCATTCCTTCTGTCCATAGATGCTGCCTGTCCCGCTGAGTTACTCCAGGATTTTATGTCTATCTTTGGTTTTAACCAGCATCTGCAGTTCCTTCCTGCAGTATTAGTCCGCAGATGCTCCCTTCAAATAGTAACCTGCCTTTAGCCAACATGTTTCCAGATCGCTGCCAGTGCTAGTGGTGGTGACCAAAGCTGTGCGGGAGGCAATGAGTGTCACGACGGAGCTGATTGACTGAACTCTGCTTTGCAGATTCGGGGTAGACTTCCAGTGCGGCAGCTGCGAGATGCCACGCTCGGACGTTGCCTTTCACCTCAACATGCGCTACGATGAATCCGCCGTGGTCTGCAACACCCTGCAGTGTCAACAATGGGGAAGTGAAGAGAGGAAGTCCCACATTCCCATCAATGTCGGATCCTACTTCGAGCTGATCATTAAAACGTGCAGCACTTGTTTCCAGGTATGAAGACTAACTCAAGTTATAGTTGTAGCCTAACTTTGGCCCGCAAAACCGAAATCAACAGCAGGCCAAAGGAATAGATTTAGCTGTATTATTATTGTCACTTATACTGAGGTACAACGAAATGCTATTGGTTTTGTGCTGTACAATTGGGCGACACAGTGGTAGAGGTTAGTTTAGAGATACAGAGTGGAAACAGGCCCTTGCGTCCTGCCGGGTCCGCATCGACCAGCGATCCCCGCACATTAACACTATCCTAAACTCACTAGGGACAATTTTTACATTTACCAAGCCAATTAACCAACTGACCTGTACGTCTTTGGAGTGTGGGAGGAAACCGAAGAACTCGGAGGAAACCCACGCAGGTCACGGGGAGGTAGACAAAAGTGCTGGAGAAACTCAGCGGGTGCAGCAGCATCCGTGGAGCGAAGGAAACGCTCCAGGTCACGGGGAGAACGTGCAAACTCCGTACAGACAGCACGTACAGATAGTCGGGATGGAACCTGGGTCTCCAGCGCTGCATTCGCTGTAAGGCAGCAACTCTATAGCGGCAGAGACCCAGGTTTGAACAAGACTACGGGTGCTGTTTGCACAGAGTTCTCTGATCTCCTCTCACATTCCAAAGACGTGCATGTTTGTAGGTTAATTGGATTCCATAAATTGTACCTTTAAATTGTGTAGGATAGAACTAATGTTGGTCTGCACAGACTTGGTGGACCGAAGGGTCTGTTTCCATGCTGGATCTCTAAAACTAAAACAAATAACTCAAACTAAAAGTGCAGAATGTAACTTCTCAACCACAGTGAAGCCGGCTGGACATTCGTGAATGCATCCTAGTTTATGATTACAGAGGGGAAGAAGTTGTTCCCTGAATCTGGTGGTGCGCGCTTTCAAGCTTCTGTATTTTCTGCCCATGAGCAGGGAGAAGGGATGACTGGGTTGGGAAAGATCCTTATGTTGGTTGCTCTGCAGGGGCAGAGATCGAGTCAATGTTCGGGGAGTCTGGTCTTTGTGATAGACTTCTTCTTTCGTGTGGCGTGCACAGCCTAAAGTTGTCGGACAACTTGTTCTATTTGATCTTCCGTTTGTGCACGTCGAGTTGATTGCATTAGTCGAAACAGGGCGGACCACGTGAAGGTTGCAATCTCCCGCCCCTGTTGTGATGGACTGATCTACATGCATAATTCTCAGCAATTTCTTGCGGTCCTGGGCGCAGCTGTTCCCAAACCAAGTACTTGATGCAATCTGAAGTATGGTTTCTGTGGTGCATCTTTTGAAATCTGTGGAAGCCTCGCCTACAGTCTGTCTGTCCTTATTGTCTTTTTTTTGTTATATTTAGTGTGTTTAAAAAGGATGTGTTAATGTTCTCTGGTTTGTTTGATATGGAGGGGTGGGGGAAACTTTTTCAATCTCTTACCTTGCCGGGTCTTTGGAGTGTGGGAGGAAACCGAAGAACTCGGAGAAAACCCACCCAGGTCACGGGGAGGTAGACAAAAGTGCTGGAGAAACTCAACTTACCTTGTGAGTGTTTTCCGGGTCGTATCTCTGGTCGCTCTGCGGGACTGACTTTGAGCCCCATTGAGCGTGGACTTACCATCGGAGCCGATTCCTTGCCTGGGATCGACGCTCCAACCGGGGCCTGCGGACTTTAACATCAATGAGCTCGCAGTCACGGGTTGAGACCGACGTCGGGAAACTCCAAAACAGCACGGCTTTCGACTAGTCCCGGCCCGGGGTAGATCGCCCGGCACGGGGGAGCTAAGATTCCACCTCCCCCGGATGCAGGAGCTTGATCGCCCCGACGAGGAGGAAGGCCTGCCACCGGCTACGGGAGTAAGATCGTCCCGTCAACGAAAGGTTAGAGGCCCCCGACCGCTGGCGGACAAAGAAGGGAGAGATTGAACTTTTTTTCGCCTTCCATCACAGTGAGGAATGTGGAGGAGTCACTGTGGTGGATGTTTGTGTTAAAATGTATTTTGTGTGTTCTGTTGCTTTTTATTGGTATGACTGTATGACAAGTCAGAAATACTCGTATGTTGCAAAACGTACTTGGCTGATTATTTAGTTGTATGAGTCGTTGGAGACTTACTGGATTTCCTTAATCTCTCGAGGAAGTAGAGCCATTAGAGTGCTTTTTTTAGCTCTTGACTGTCTCCATTTCAGTAACCATCGATGCTGATTGTTGGACGCACTCAACCACATTTCCTGAAGTTCATAACTATGTCTCACTGAAATTGAGATAGAGAAGCTGACGTTCTGGCAATGCGGACCACAAAACCACAAGCCTGGGTCACAAGGCTACATCCATATTCTGCCCTTCCCATGACTTTTGAATTGCAGCATTACTGAGAGTGGAGATTGACATTGGATCACACCAGGAATGTACCAAAGTCCAACACAGTTTGCCATGGGTGGTGGGAGAAAAGGGTCTTCAGAAATAGAAAATAGGTGCAGGAGTTGGCCATTCAGCCCTTCGAGCCAGCACTGCCATTCAATGTGATCATGGCTGATCATCCCCAATCAGTACCCCGTTCCTGCCTTCTCCCCATATCCTCTGACTCTGCTATCTTTAAGAGCCCTATCTAGCTCTCTCTTGAAAGTGTCCAGAGAACCGGCCTCCACCGCCCTCTGAGGCAGAGAATTCCACAGACTCACAACTCTCTGTGAGAGAAAGTGTTTCCTCGTCCCTGTTCTAAATGGCTTTCTCCTTATTCTTAAACTGTGGCCCCTGGTTCTGGACATCGGGAACATGTTTCCTGCCTCTATCGTGTCCAAACCCTTAATAATCTTATATGTTTCAATAAGATCCCCAAATAACTATTGTTGAACATTTAGTTTCGAATTGGAAGTGGGCCCAAGTTGACTGATCGTCAAGATTTAACCATTCTTTTCAGGGAGAGCCCGCTTTCGTTGGCTTGGGAAGGTGGGCAGTGAAGGGACACATGCTGACTGACCAATGATTAGATCACATGGTGAGCCCTTCAGGAGGTCACAAGAATAATTTATCCAATCAGAATTGGCAACTGAACCTCTTGGAGAAGACGGTCAACAATGGGACCTCAGTACTTTTGAGTTGAGGTTGACAACGTAGATCATCACCATCAACATGGACCTAACATAGATGGACATCTTGGCCAGCATGGGCAAGTTGGGCCAAAGGGCCTGTTTTCTTGCTGTATGACTTTATAACTTGATACCATATTGACAGTAGAGAGAGAGGCCATTTGACCCATTGAGTCTACGGCAGCTCTCAAAGCAAACCCCAATGAATACAATTCCTCCATTTATTTCCATGTATCTATTCCCTCTCACACTCCCAGCTCCTTCAACGCCTGCAGTAAGATGCTGCAGATGTTCTACCAATCGGTGGTAGCCAGTGCCATCTTCGCTGCCGTGTGCTGGGGCAGCAGGGCAAAGGTCACGGATGCCAATAGGATCAACAAACACATCAGGAAAGCTGGCTCCGTCCTGGGGGCGGAGTTGGAGTTGGAGTTGGATTCATGGGAAGGTGGTCTAGGAGGGGAGGATGCTCCTCAGACTGCGGAGCATCTTGGGCAATACAGCTCACCCACTCCATAACACGCTGGTCAACCTGAGGAGCTCCTTCAGCAACAGACTGGTTCCACCAAGATGCAGCACAGAACGCCACGGGAGATCCTTCTTCCCTGTGGCTATCAAACTGTACAACTCCTTCCCCTTCTGTCATGAGACTGAGAATGACTCCTCCCACCCCCCACCCCCCCAATCTTTGCATATCTCCAGTACTTTCCACTCATCACTAATTTCATGTTTCATATATTTTGCGTTTTATGACTGTTAGCAGATCAATTTCCCTCCTGTGATAAATAAAGTTTATTTCAAATGCTACTCCTCATCTGCACTCTCGGGGCAATCTACAGGGGCCGCAACTAACTTACTAACCACATGTCTTTGGGATGCTGGAGGAAATCGGCGGGAGGTTGTGGGTGGATGGAGATGTGACTGGAGTTGTTAGCACTGCACCACTGAGCTATCTAACTGCAACTATATTTTGCTTGAACCATGAGTTGTGCATTGAGGTTAATTCCCGGGATGGCGGGACTGTCATATGTTGATAGAACGGAGCGGCTGGGCTTGTACACTCTGGAATTTAGAAGGATGAGAGGGGATCTTATTGAAACATATAAGATTATTAAGAGTTTGGACATGTTAGATGCAGGAAACACGTTCCCGATGTTGGAGGAGTCCAGAACCAGGGGCCACAGTTTACGAACAATGGGTAAACAATTTAGAACGGAGACTTTTTAGAACGGAAAAACATTTTCACACAGAGGGTTGTGAATCTGTGGAATTCTCTGCCTCAGAAGGCAGTGGAGGCCAATTTGTGATATGTTTTCAAGAGAGAGTTGGATAGAGCTCTTAAAGATAGCGGAGTCAGGGGATTTGGGAAAAAGGCAGGAACGGGGTACGGATTGTGGATAATCAGCCATGATCACAATGAATGGCGGTGCTGCCTCGAAGGCCCGAATGGCCTACTCCTGCACCTATTGTCTATGGAATGTAAGTCTTTCATATGGAGTAAAGGAAGCTCATGGATTCAGAAAAAGGACCTGGTGGGAATGTTCAATACTATCACTTGATTTGGAACAATGTGGCTCGAAGGTAAAGCTCAAAGGAGAAAAGAATAGAACAATATTCTGATAGGCTCGGAGAAGATTGCTGGAGTTTTAATGTTGCCATGGACCAGTTGGGCTGAATGGCCTGTATGTGTGCGAGAAATTCTAACCAAATGCAATGGGCCCTGAGACAACATGGTGCAGCTGATTGACCCGCTGCTTCTAGGCTCCAGCGACCAGGGCTCCATCCTGACCTCGGACCCCATCTGTGTGGAGTTTGCACGTTCTCCCTATAACTCTGTGCATTACCCCCGGTACTCCGTTCTCCCCCCTCAGTCAGGGTAGGCAGTCAGTATCTTTGGCCAGTCGGCTTTTAAAAAAAAAATCTTTTAAACAAAATCTTGAAAACCTTTGGTCGGTCGGCTTTTAAAAGAAAGTTGCGCTGCGCATGCTCAGTGTGATGCTGCGCATACGCAGTGCGCTGCGCAGCACATGCACGCAGTCCATGTGTGTAAAGGCAGAAATTCAGCTGCCTTTATGGACCGTTGCCACTGATGGCTTGAAGCAGCATCGACGGCACGTGAGTAGCACATACCTCCGCGTGTTAAATGTACTGCGGATGAAAGGCACGGGAGAATTATGCCTACCTAAGAGATCGATCTCTTAGATAAACATAATTCTCTCGTGCCTTTACTATTTATATTTAATAGTTACCATTTTATAATTTTATTCAGGGTAGGCACTGTCTACCTTGCCTACCCTGACGGCACGTGCCTGCTTCCATTGTTCCAGCATCTGCAGTTCCTTCTTAAACACAACAGGTCAGTAGATACAGCCGCCAGTGTAAACTGTGTAGTTAAAGTGGTGGAATCTGGGGGGAGCTGCCGCTAGATGCTGGCCCAACCCGCTAAGTTACTCCAGCACTTTGTGTCTATTTTTGTACACCGGCTCGACCACCACCACACTCTCCCCGACCACGAGAGCTGATGGGAATCTGGGGGAGTAAATCTGCGTAAATGGGTAGTTGGTGGTCAGTGTGCACTCGATGGGCCTGTTTCCGTGCGGGTTTGACTCCATGATCTAGCTTTTTTTTCCCCCCCTAAGTAACGAGGATGTTTCTCTTCTTCCGCAGGTCTCTGTGAACGGGCAGCATTTCCTGGAGTACAGGCACAGGTTGTCCTTGATGAGAGTCGACACCTTGAAGATTTCCGGAGATATTCACGTGAATGCCATCACCTTCACAGAACCAGACGTGGGTATCACACTGTTTACTTGCCGAGCCAAAGACCAGTGTGGAAGGGCAGAGACGGAGACAACTGCCGCCGTCACTGGTGTATAGGACTGTCCCTACTGTCCAGCACTGCTCCTGCTGACAATGGGAGTTTGTTTGTCAGGCGCCTCTGCCAGCCTCCTCACATGGGGGGTTGAAATAGGGACAAAGGAGGGCCTGCCAGAATTTCTGGGGCTCAATATAGATCCAAATTAGTAGGCTTGTTTTTTCAAACCTGCCCTACCTCTTTATTCGATCATAGAAAATAGGTACAGGAGGAGCTCCTTCGAGTCAGCACCGCCATTCAATATGATCATGGCTGATCATTCAGAATCAGTACCCCCGTTCCTGCTTGCTCCCCATATCCCTTGATTCCATTTGCCCTAAGAACGATATCTAACTCTCTTTGGAATACCTCGTGGCTAACATGCTCGTAACTTCAACCCCACACTCGCGGTGACCTTCCACACCTCCTCACCCGTCTAGAATCTCTCCATCTCTGCCTTAAACGTATTCTAAGACTCCACTTCCACTGACCTTTGAGGAAGAGTTCGAAAGACCCTTAGAGAGAAAATGAAACCACGTTCCTGGATTTATTTTTTAATGCATTGGGTTTTGGATCCTAAAGGGCCTGTCCCACTTAGGCTATTTGTTAGGCGACTACAGGTGACTAGGCTGTCGCCACATGCCACACCGGTGTCGCCTGTAAGGTCGTGAGTGATCTCCTCAGTCGACCAAAGAGTCGTAGCGTCTTTCTGGTCGCCGCTGGATTTTCAACACATTGAAAATTTTTCGGAGACAGTCGACGATAGTGGGTTTGACGCCAATGAGCGCAGCTTGACTTCTCCCGACGTAGGTGCTGTCGTAATTGTCGCCACGTTAACGTAGGTTGTCGCCAGGTGACGTAGCTGTCGCCAGGTGACGTAGGTTGTAGCCGGTGCTGACTCCGTTTTTTTTGTTGTTGTTAAAGTAATAATTCTATTTGAAGTTTTATGTCGAAGGGGGGTTTCCGTAGGGAGTTGTTTTTTATTGCTGTTTTGGTTTTGTGCCTTAGGTTCCTCCAGCGTACCCTCCTCCTGCTTACGTTCCAGCTCATCCCTTTGCTGTAAGTCATGGTGTTTTGCCTTTGTTCTACATTTATCATCTGCCCGGTTTTATGTTGCGGCACTTGCCACTATTGACGTCAGACCAGGATGTCTGACTTGCCCTGGTGTGATCTCTCTCCTGCTGTTGACTTCCTTTATATTAGTATTCACTCCGGGGATGTGGGCTCTGCAAAATGAGCCAGTATTTAATTGCCCATCCCTAATTAGTGGTGGAACAGCTGACTCACAGCGCCAGAGACCCGGGCTTGCTTCTGACCTTGGGTGCTGTCTGTGTGGAGTTGGCACAATCTTCCTGTGACTGCATGGGTTACGTTCCACATTCCGAGGTTGACAGGTTAATTGCTCTCTGCAAATTGCCCCTAGTGTGTGCTGAGTCAATGCTATAGTGGGATAATATAGAACTAATGCGAACGGGTGATCAATGGTCGGGTTGACTTGAAGGGAGAAGCTTGTTTCCCTTTGATATCTCATGGATATGCAGAGAGTGTAGTTATTTCTAAGAATTTTGTTTTCTGTCTCAAACACTACATCTAAATAATACTGCAAGGGCCAGGAAACTAGTGGGTAAGATCATCTCTGACCCCTCTCACCCTGGCCACAAACTCTTTGAATCACTTCCCTCTGGAAGGCGACTCCGGACTGTCAAAGCTGCCACAGCCAGACATAAAAACATTTTTTTTCCCACGAATAGTAGCTCTACTCAATAACCAAAAATCTGTAGCTTCCTTTTGCTCTAGTATTTTATTTAATTCGCATGTTTAATCGATAATGTGTTATTATTAATGTTTAATGTTTTATGTGCCATTCCTAACTGTCACAGTACGTCATGTTGTCACTTGCGGGCGGAGCAACAAGGCAAATTCCTTGTATGTGAATACTTGGCCAATAAACTTATCCATTCTTTTATTAATCTTATTTTCTTGTAGAGCAATTTTGCAGTCAATTACTGTGCCCCTCCTACCTTCTCCATGCCTGCCAAACCTGTGAACACTGCTGTAAGTACCACAGTTTTAACTTTGTTGTTAGGAAATGTATTGGCCGTACTGTGGCTTGAATAGGTTGTTTGACTTCAAGTTATGACCAACAATGAACGATCTACTGTAAACTGTACGAGATGCGAGGCTTTCACTTGGCCTTGGGTGAAACCTCTTGCATGTGTGACACATCAAGTAAAGGTGATTGAGACATGCGAGGCTGCTGGAAATTACTCCAGGCCATTCAGCCCATCCGATGTGTGTTCTCCCACTGTGAAAGAAGCAATGACACGTTGTGGACGATGCCAAGAGTTGGTGCCGTCGTGAAGCAGGTGGAGGCAGAATGGGAGCAATAGGATGAATCCACACACCAAAGGTCTCGCAGGCAACTGGTTTAGTTTAGAGATACAGCGCGGAAACACTACCCTACACACGCTAGGGACGATTTAACATTGACACCAAGCCAATTGACCTACAAACCTGTGCGTCTTTGGAGTGTGGGAGGAAAACGGAAGATCTCGGAGAAAACCCACGCAGGTCACGGGGAGAACGTGCAAACTCCGTACAGACAGTCAGGATTGAACCCGGGTCTCTGGCGCTGCAAGGCAGTAGCTCTACCCCTACACCACCGTGCTGCCCAATGGTAACCGTGTATGTTGGAGCAAGCATCTGTCTCCAGGTGGCCCCATGCCAGTGGGAAGCTTTGTAATTAAACTGACTTCTCTCCCTCCTCACCACAGACCTACAATGTAACGGCTAAACCAAATTCTAGGAACAGGCGCCAAAAGGTGAGTTGGACTTGCATGGATGCAGGGAAGGTGTCTTGCGCACAAGCTCTTTAAAGCCATCACAAACCTTAGGATGTTCCAAACCACTTCACAGCCAATTAAGTATCTTTAACGTTAGGTCACAGCTGGAGTATGGAAGCTAATTTGGTCAAGAGCCAATGAAGTTATTTTTAATGCTTTTCACGGGAGTAATACCTGTGCCGTCACCTGTTCTTGTCTGCACGGGATCTTTTGTGCTCAGCTGAAAGAGCAGGCAGGGTCTTGGTTCGATCTAGACAATGTCAGAAATGATAGTAGCAGAATGAGGTAATTCGGCCCATCAAGTCTACTCCGCCATTCAATCATGTGTGATCTATCTGTCCCTCCTAATCTCATTCTCCTGTCTTCTCCCGATAACCCCTGACACCCCCTTGGACAGCGCAGTGCCCCCTCAGCACTGGGGAGTCAGCCCCAATGATTAAGCTCAGAGTCCTAGAGCTGCAAGTGAATTAAAAAAATAAATATTTTTATTAGAACCACTGTGCACGCTCTGCCAGCAGGGGAGAACGTGCAAAGTCCACGCAGACAGCACCTGAGGTCGGGATCAAAGCTACGAGGCAGCAGCACTACCAGATGCACCAGTGCGTTGCTCGTTCCTTTGTTGTGGTAGTTATGTTACGTTTTGGACGAGCTGCTGCCAACAGCATCTGTCTAAGATGAGATGTTAAACCAATCTACTCCCTCAGATGGAGATAAATGATCCCACAGCACAATTTTTAAGACCAGGTGAACATTTATCATCAGCATCACTGCAGCGGGTTGGTTAACTGACCATCACACTACAGGTACCTGGCAAAAAGCCCGACTGCATTTTCCATCTCAGATGCAAGCACCTCCTGTTTGAAAGTATTTCCTTGACTGTAACTCACTTTGGGACTTCCTGAAGCCAGGGTAGGTGTGAAAAACAAATCTCTTCCTAATTAATTGCAATTTGAGTGCAGCGGAGATTCACAAGGACTGGCTGCTGGGAAGATCACTTTCTTTAAATACATTCATTGTCGCTGAGAGAAGTCACCAGCCACTCCAGGCTGCTAAAACCGAAAGAAGAGCTGTTAAGAGGAGGAGAGAGGCCTTCTAATTACTCAGTGTGATTTTAAACCACTCATAACCACAAATGTTAGATCGGGGGAATAGAAATCTGTTAAAGAGTAATAGAGTAAACTAACATGGAAACAGGCCCTTTGGCCCAACTTGTTCACATGGGCACATGTGAACGAGTTGTGTATCTACTGATACACAATAGATAATAGGTGCAGGAGTAGGCCATATGACTCTTCAAGCCAGCACCGCCATTCAATATGATCATGGCTGCTCATCCACAATCAGTACCCCGTTCCTGCCTTCTCCCCATTTAGCATCAGCATCACTACAGTGACTCCACTACCTTCAGGTGCTGTGCCCCTGGTTCTGGACTCCTCCAACATCGGGAACATGTTTCCTGCCTCTAGTGTGTCCAAACCCTTAATAATCTTATATGTTTCAATAAGATATCCTCTCATCCTTCTAAATTCCAGAGTGTACAAGCCCAGCTGCTCCATTCTCTCAGCATATGACAGTCCCGCCATCCCGGGAATTAAGCTCGTGAACCTACGCTGCACTCTCTCAAAAGCAAGAATGTCCTTCCTCAAATCTGGAGACCAAAACTGAACACAATACTCCAGGTGTGGTCTCACTAGGGCCCTGATGATGGGTCTCGATTGCTTTTTGCTCCTGTTTCTGTCTGCGCTGATTTACTTCTCCAGAACAGGGGGGGGGTCTGGGTCCTGCAGAGTGGCACTTCTGATATTGGGCTGAACAAGCGGTGGCTAAGACGGCTGATTCAACTCTTGCGATCGGTGGCTGTGCTTCTTAAATAATGACTCCCCATGGCTGTGGCAGTGCCTCTGTTAACAGGGCCACGGACTGCTTGAGTGTCGGGAGGGAAAGGTGCGTCACATCCAACCCCGTGTGATCTAATTACCGCTGCTGTTAAAGGTGACGGCTCCTCACTGCACAGCTGTGACTGCAGCCAAATCGCTGCAAAATTAAATATCAACAAATATCTCCATCAAGCAGAAATCTGAGACAACAAATCAAATGGCCGGTGTGGGAGAGTTGGGTCGAAGGGCCTGTTTTCACACTGTATTACTCCATGACTCTAAGTTGGTTTCTCCACCACTGGTATCTAGACAATAGACAATAGACAATAGGTGCAGGAGTAGGCCATTCATCCCTTCAAGCCAGCACCGCCATTCAATGTGATCATGGCTGATCATCCCCAATCAGTACCTCGTTCCTTCCTTTTCCCCATATGCCCTCAATCCCTCTGCCCACCCCCCTCCTCCCCTCCCTTCCCCTCCCCTCTCCCCAATCCCTCTCCCTCTCCACTCCCCACCCTCCCCCCTCCCTGTCCTCAGCCCCTCTCCTCACCCTCCCCTCTGCAGCGTCTTTCCCCACGGCCTGTCCCATCCACAGCCCTGGCCCGTGGCACCTCCATCCAGGGCCCCCCGCCCCCTTCATCTGCAGCAGGCTGGCCATTAGGTCCTGCGCAGAATTAGTACCGTCCGAAACGACCATTTTATCCTCTACGCATTCACCATCTACTTGACTCCCCTAGTACCACACAACATGGAAGCGAGGCCCTTCAGCTCACTGAGCCCGTGCTGGCCATCAATCATACATCTACACCAATTCTACATTTGTCTAAAAAATATATATATTTAATATACGGCCGCTTACAGCTTGGCGCTCGGGTTCGGAGAGCCCGGCCACCCTCCAGCCCAGGGTGGTCCTGTGTGGGAAAATGACCCCCACCCTCCCGTCTCCCCCGGCCGGTGATGTGATGGACGCGGGGGTCTGGACCAACCGTTGACAAGTCCCGTCCCCCCCGGCGACGTCATGTTATTTGGCTTTCCGGCATAGCAGCCTTTTGGTGTTGGTTTTTAGGCGTCCCGCCCTTTGGTTTGTCGGCTTTTCAGCTTTGTATCCGTTCGGTTATTTGGCTTCCACTTCCTTTCTTCGGCTTCTCGTCCTTCGACGCCACGTCCTGGTACCTCGTGGCCCACGGAGTCCACACCAGACATCAACTATCCAGTTGCGCTAACCACATATGAATCCCATTTTATTCTCCACACGTATTCTCTATACGAGTGGCAGTGACCATGTAACCTATCTACCCGAGTGTGTGTGGGACGTGGGAGGAAACTGGAACATACGTCGGGCACAGGGAGAACGTGCAAGCTCCACACAGACAGCTGCCGAGGTCAGGACCTCTGACGCTACGAGGCAGCGGCACTACCAGCTGCACCGTGAGATCTCGAGCAGGTGCTAACACTTACCTTCCAGGCCGGACACACGTCCTGGGATCTCAGTGGGCATTTTATCTTCAGCACGACTGTCTGCTTGTGGGAAAGCGTCGGGAGAGATGGTTCGAGTCCAGGGTGCGGTGCAAAGTAGGTTCAGAAACCTGGGATGTCGGGCGATGCATGTTAACTGCATGGGTACTAAGGAACATTACAGTCACACGTGGCTTGGTTGGCATGTGTTCATAAAATCTTCTTGGGCAATTTCTCAAGGAAAATCCGATGCCTTTCTGCGTCATAATATTTCCTGGTGATGGAATGCAGATATTGTGGTTTTCTTCCAGGGTTGTGGTGTTCCAACTATAACCCACGGAGTAAATACTAACATTTTATATTATTGTTTTACAGAGCACGCCTGCCCAAGTGACTGTGTCTAATCCGGTAAGTTTCTTTTCAGATGTCCTAAGAGTTCTTTTCTACCACGTTTAAGAAGGAACTGCAGATGCTGGAAAATCGAAGGTAGACAAAAATGCTGGAGAAACTCAGCGGGTGAGGCAGCGTCTATGGAGCGAAGGAAATAGGCGACATTTCGGGTCTGAAGAACGGTTTTGACCTGAAGCGTCGCCTATTTCCTTCGCTCCATAGATGCTGCCTCACCCGCTGAGCTTCTCCAGCATTTTTGTCTACCTTCTTTTCTACCATAGTTACCGTGTTTATTTGTTTCCTCTCCACCCGTCCCTTTCCCCGAGATCAACCCCCCCCCCCCCCTCCACTGCCCAGCACTTTCCTCTCCATTTCCTCCCTCCCATTTATCTGTATGGCAACATGCAACCTGCAAACACCAGTGAGTAAGAAACAACTGCAGTTGCTGGTTTAAATCGAAGGCAGACACAAAATGCTGGAGTAACTCAGCGGGTGAGGCAGCATCTCTGGAGAGAAGGAATGGGCGGCGTTTTGTGTCAACCTACAAACACCCATCCTTACCGTCCCCCCTCTCTTCCCTGTGCCCTGCCTGGATGCATGCGCCCATCTTGCCCTTTTCCCCTTCTCTCCGTCCCCTTCCGCCTGTGTCCCTCTGGCTTCACCTTTCTTCGAAGCTGATCTCCTTATCTCGCACTTTTTGTCTTCTCATCTCTGGCCTTTGTCTGACCATTTGGACTGATACTGGGTCTCTGGTGTCAGGAGGCATCAGTACTAACTGCCGCCCCACTGAGCCGCTGGGTTTTTTGTGAACACGCACCCTCCCACATATCACTGGCCGATGATAGAGGCGCTGGGTCCATCATACCCACAGTACTAAGGTGTGACTGGCCAACTCTGGCTTTGTTCTGGCAGTGCCTCAACTATAAAAACCCCCGATTAGCTCTCTCCCTGGCCCCGGCTCTCCATATTGCTGTCATCTCCTCCAGCTCTGTTCACTTCAGCTGCCCGCACTGTTGAGCTCATGCTGATGGATGTCTCGGCTCATTCCTTAGGTTGTTCCGTACCAGGCTTATATGGGAGGCCTCCGTCCACAGCAGCTGATAAAGATTGTTGGGACTGTGAACACCAAAGCTAGCAAGTAAGTTCTGATGAGTTTCTTCAACCAGAAACATTAACCCTGTCTCTCTCTCTTTCGACAGATGCAGCCTGAGTGGTTCTAGCATTTTCTGTTTTCTTTATGGTTTGTGTGAGCGTGTGTTTGTGTGTATGTGTGTGCGTTCATGTGTGCATGCGCATGTGTATGTGTGTGCTTTTGTGTATGTGTGTGCTTTTGTGTTTGTTTGTGTGTGTGTGTGTGTGTGTGCGTGTGTATGTGTATGTGCGTGTGTGTGTGCGTGTGTGTGTGTGTGTGCTTTTGTGTGTGCGTGTGCGCACGCTTGTGTGCGTGTGTGTGTGTGCGTGTGTGTGTGTATGTGTGTGTGCGTGTGCGCGTGCTTGTGCGTGCTTTTGTGCGTGTGTATGTGTGTATGTGCGTGTGTGTGTGCGCGTGTGCGCGCGCTTGTGTGTGCTTTTGTGTGTGTGTGTGTGTATGTGCATGCGTGTGTGTGTGTGCGTGCGCTTGTGTGTGCTTTTGTGTGTGTGTGCATGCGTGCATGTGTGTGCGTGTGAGACAACTGATGCTCATCCTTAAGAAGAAAACCTCTCATTTTGGCCCTTCAGTCTCACCCATGTTGATATCTCTTTACGTCAGTGTCAAGTTTTGTTCAAAACTTTTCTGTGAAGTAACTTTGGATCTGTAAATGTGTTTTACGAACATTAATAGTTAATCCCGTGTATAACGTCTCGGTTTCATAAATCCTGGGTCTCTTGTATAATTCCACCTGAACCTCCAGCATCCCACTCAAAGGCACAGGCTAGGAGGTGGGGAATGATACAATGGGAGATAAAATTACTCCCCAACTTTCTCCTTTGCATTCAATCAATTCCTTTTTGAAAGTTACTCATGAATTGGCACCTACATCCTCAATTATAGTTTGATAATGCTTTATTTTACAGGATTAGGGGTGTTCTAGACGTGTTATATTCAGCTTAGCATGCTCACACCAACCTTCTTGCTCATCTACACTAATTCCATTTACCCGCATTAGAGCTATATCTTTCTATGCCTTGTTTTTTAAGTGACTGTCTAAATATCTTTTACATGTAATGGTTGTATAGATTCCACCATCTCTTCTGGCAATGTGATCCAGATATTAGCCGCTCTCTGTGTAAAAAAAAACTTAACACAAGGATTCCCCTTAAATCTATGCTCTCCTGTTTTTGATATCCCGAAAATGGGAAAGAAAGTTGACTATCCACCGAATCTCATCGACGGTTACTCGAAATGAGTATGACTGTCCTTTCATGGAGGATGCCTGTTTAACTTGGGAGACTGGTGCACAGACAGCCACCACATGGTCCTTGACAGAATTGGGTCTGGATCCAGTGGCATGGAGTCCAAGACGACCGGAGACCCTTTTCTGCTGCGGCCTTCGTCCGCCTTCCCAGCCGTTGTGACGCTCCACGAAGGTCAGCCATCGTCTTCCGCCATTGAGGTCTTGCTTGGATTACTCTTTGTCAGAGACCTCCCCCTCGACCTTACCGCCATGGGTGGCCCTACCAAGAGCGTAGCTCCAGACGGCATCGTCCCAGGCGCGTGCGTACACGGCGCTGACGGACGAGAGGCCGAAGCAAAGAAGTGGAAGCCAATTAACCAAAAGCGTACAAAGCCGAAACGCCAACTAACCAAAAGGGTGGGACGCCAAAATGCAAACTAACCGAAAGGACAGGACACCTAGAAGCCAACTAACCGAAAGGCTGCGTCGCCTAAAAGCAAACTTACCGAATGACTTTTCTGTTCAGCGGCATTCGCTTCGTTGGCTTGTAGGCGACGCAGCCTTTTGGGTAGGCGGCATTTTGGCAAAGTGGCCATTCGGTAAGTTTGCTTGTGGGCAACGCAGCCTTTCGGTTAGTTTGCTTTTAGGCGTCCCACCCTTTCGGTTAGTTGGCGTTTCAGCTTTGTATGCTTTTGGTGATTTGGCGTTTCGGCCTTGTTTCCATTCGGTTATTTGGCTTCCACTTCCTTGGCTCGTTGGCTTGTAGGCTTCTCATCCGTCGGTGCCTCTCAGGATTGCAGGACCACACGAGCTTCTCCACCACGGCAAGGTGACAATCCACGGAGAATATGTCGTATCTATGTCTCGCAAAATCGTATGTACATCGATCAGGTCACCCCGCAGTCTTCTCTGCTCCAGGGAAAACAAGCCAGTCTATCTAATCTCTCCCCATAACTGAAGTCCTCCAAATCCAGGCATCATCCTGGTGAACCTCCTCTACACTCTCTCCATCCTTTCTGAAGTGTGGCGACTAGTTTGAGAGTTTTATTTAACCAAACGTGCGTAGGAATTTCTTCTCACAGAATGTGATGAATGTCTGGAAGTTTTTAACCAGTAGGTTGCGAAGATTGGAATCTTGGTGGTATTTAAAACGGAGGTAGACACATTTTTGAAAAATTGGGCAACTGGGGACACAAAATGCCCGACGTAACCATAAAAACCCAATGTCCTTGAACCCAATCATCCACCAGTCTTGGTTGTGTTTTCTTCTTCCCCAGGTTTACCATTAATCTCAAAGCGAAGTATACTGATAACATTGCCCTGCACATCAATCAAAGATACGCTGAAAATGCCGTGGTGCGGAACAGCAGGATCCACCAGAAATGGGGGACAGAGGAGCGAGCTTTGCCCTTCCTCCCATTTGTGCCTGGCCAGACGTTTGAGGTACGTCATCCTCCTGGGCAGGGCCCAGGTTCGGGGATCTCGTGCACGCTGTAGATTACGCGGCTGCCCTCGAGTCAGCAGCGTTTATCCCGATAACACTGTTGTCGAGTATTTTCCAGCTCAGGACAGATATAGGCTGGATAGACTGGACATGTACTCGCTAGAATTTAGAAAATTGAGGGGGGATCTTATAGAAACGTACAAAATTCTTAAGGTTTTGGACAGGCTAGATGCAGGAAGATTGTTCCCAATGTTGGGGAAGTCCAGAACAAGCGGTCACAGTTTAAGGATAAGGGGGAAGTCTTTTAGGACCGTGATGAGAAAAACATTTTTCACACAGAGAGTGGTGAATCTATGGAATTCTCTGCCACAGAAGGCAGAGGCCAGTTCATTGGCTATATTTAAGAGGGAGTTAGATGTGGCCCTTGTGGCTAATAGGATCAGGGGGTATGGAGAGAAGGCAGGTACGGGATACTGAATTGGATGATCAGCCATGATCATATTGAATGGCGGTGCAGGCTCCAAGGGCCGAATGGCCTACTCCTGCACCTATTTTCTATGTTTCTATATCGAGAGTAGGGTAACCGTACCCTCACAGTATTTACAGTGAAAAAGTAGCCCTTTTGCAACAGAGTGACAAATCAAAAGGGTGTCACAATAGTGAGCTGGTAGAGCTCCTGTCTCACATTACCAAAGACCTGGGTTCAGTACTGACCTCGGGTGCTATCCGTGTGGAGTTTCAAAGTCAATCAAAGTCAATTTTATTCGTCACATGCACCCGAGGGTGCAGTGAAATGAATTTGCCAGCAGCGATACACTGAAAAAGAACACACAATACACAATAAGATTTAACACAAACATCCACCACAGCATTCTTCACTGTGGCGGAAGACAACAAAGTTTGGTGAGTCCACATTCAGTTTGCACGTTCTCCCAATTGATTTCCTTCCAGGTGCTCCGATTTCCTCCCACATCCCAAAGACCTGTGGGCTTGTAGGTTAATTGGCCTCTGTAATTGATCCTGTATGGGAAGTTGATGTAAGCGTGGTTTAACATAGAACTAGTGTGAACGGGAGATTGTTGGTCAGCACGGACTCAGAGGGCCTGTTTCCATGCTGCATCACTAAACTAAGAGGTCGTTGTTTAAATATCACTGTGGCATTTTAGTTATTAGCAGCAGAAATCAAATAACATTCAGTCCTTCTCATCCGTAATTGAGGCCAGTTCATTGGCTATATTTAAGAGGGAGTTAGATGTGGCCCTTGTGGCTAAAGGGATCAGGGGGTATGAAGAAAAGGCAGGTACGGGATACTCAGTTGGATGATCAGCCATGATCATATTGATAGGTGGTGCAGGCTCGAAGGGCCGAATGGCCTACTCCTGCACCTATTGTCTATGTTTCTATGTAAGTGATAGAGGTATGGAATGCTACCAAAGGCCTTCTCTGATATATCCAATATACCCTCCAAATATCTGAATGTAGTGGTGCTTACAAACCGTGATCATTCTTGAAATTACAAGATGCCACCGTGTACATTCTGTTTAAGAAGGGACTGCAGATGCTGGAAAATCGAAGGTAGACAAAAGTGCTGGAGAAACTCAGCGGGTGCAGCAGCATCTATGGAGCGAAGGAAATAGGCAACGTTTCGGGGTTTCGGCCTATTTAATAAACGTTGCCTATTTCCTTCACTCCATAGATGCTGCTGCACCCGCTGAGTTTCTCCAGCACTTTTGTCTACCGTGTACGTTCTCATGGATTCCCCCTAGAATCTGTGGTTACACCTACACCCATAGAGGCAATTTTCCGCTGCTCGTTAACTTACCAAACCACAAGTATTTGGGACCTGGGAGGAAACCGGAATTTGTGCCGGAAACCCATATGTCACAGGAAGCACGTGCACATTCCACCCAGACACCACCTCAGGCCATGACTAAAGCCGGTTCCCTGGTGATGTGAGACAGCGGCTCAAATGGTCGCTCAATCAGCAAAGACTCCAGTAACTCTGCTGAAAGATCCTAAGGTATGGTTCCCAAGAAGAACACGAGTTCTTCCGGCATTCAGGCCAACTTGCTTGTCTCACCTGTGCTGCATCTATTGTCCAGTTTCGTAGTGCGGGAGGAACTCAGCGGGTCAGGCAGCATCAGGGGAGGGAATGGATAGGCAACATTTCAGGTTGGGACCTGAATTCGGACTCTGTAGAAGGGTCTGGTTAGATTAAAAGGAGGTTTTGATGTGTTGGTAAAGCGAGCTTCATGGTTTATCTGTAATTTTGCTTTGGCAGATGCAGATCATGGTTCAACCAAGCTTCTACAAAATCTTGGTCAATGGAAGGCATCTTTTCAACTACAACCATAGGCTGCAGCCCCTGAACCAGATTGATGAACTGGAGGTGACTGGGGACATCAGCCTTTCTCTTGTTCAGTACTAATGTTCCAAAGTAAATGATCTGCTTTAACCAGAACGCAACAGCAGCAAAATGTTCCCAAATTCTTATTTTTAACCCTCAACTTTTATTAATCTGTAGTTGAACATCCGTTTCACATCATCCAAAAAGAGGCCATTTTTTTGTTGAGTGCAGTGGAGGTCAACTACTTTTGACCTTCATGAAACTACATGAACCAAAGCCATTGAATCCCAGCAGGTTGGCTTTGGCTGGTCCAAGTGTACCAGAGTAATTTGCAAGTCCTGCTGTAGCCTATAGCGTCCTAGACACACACTGTATACAGTGCCCTCCATAATGTTTGCGGACAAAGACCCATCATTTATTTATTTATTTCCCTATGTACTCCACAATTTGAGATTTGCAATAGGAAAAAAAAAATCACATGTGGTTAAAGTGGACATTGTCAGATTTTAATAAAGGGCATTTTAATACATTTTGGTTTCACTGTGTAGAAATTACAGCAGTGTTTATACGTAGTCCCCAAAATATGCATGGTGATTACATTTTAGCCATTGGCAGCAATTTTGATTCTGCAACTAGTCTGATGCCACCCTCTAGTGTGGCTGATCAAGACTGCAACCCACCAGCTCCCAAGCAGAGATATCTTTGCTCCCAAGACCATTTCCCTCAGCCTCCTTGCTCCAAGTCTGCTCAGCTCTTTGAGCACATCTCGTGCAGTCGAGTGTAAGTTTGTCCAATCCAGGTGGACATGCTCTACCTACCATGGACAGTCATAATCATCTGAACATCCCTTTGAACATGTCAGTTTATCCACTTGCTGCCCACCATCAAGGTTAGATTGGACAGGAAAAGGCAGTGTTCAGATCCGTGCTTAATTTAGTTTAGTTTAGAGATACAGCACGGAAACAGGCCCTTCGGCCCACCGGGTCCAGGCCAACCAGCGATCCCCGCACATTAACACTATCCTACACTCACTAGGGACAATTTTCACATTTACCAAGCCAATTAACCTGCAAACCCTGTACGTCTTTGGAGTGTGGGAAAAAACCGAAGATCTCGGAGAAAGCCCACGCAGGTCACGGGGAGAACGTACAGGCAGCGCCCGTTGACGGGATCGAACCCGGGTCTCCGGCGCTGCATTCGCCGTAAGGCAGCAGTTCTACTGCTACGCCACTGTGATCTAATTTCCTGATCTTTCCACAAGAGCGGAGATTTTTTTTTCATCTTGATTTCCTGATGCTGGAGTGATGGTCCTCGAAATAATGCCTTGAAGTTGACTCAGATGTTTAGAATGTGATATTACTGCATCAAACCTTCCAGTCACTTTCCTTCTGCTTTCTCGTGCCCTACACTTACAATATTTGGGTTAATAAGTGATAGCAGCAGAATTAGGCCATTCGGCCCATCAAGTCTACTCTGCCATTCAATCATGGCTGATCTATCTCTCCCTCCTAACCCCATCTCTTGCCTTTCTCCCCATAACCCCTGACACCCGTACTAATCAAGAATCTACCTATCCCTATATATGTGGTTAATAGCTCAATGTGAATATATGAGATGTACAAATTGACATTGAAAGTTATGTTTAATTAGCGGCATTTGTGTATTACTTGCTGAAGAAATGCATCCGGGCAGAGACGGAAACTGGCTTTGGAAGAAGAATTCAACCTTTGATAAGTTGTCAAACCAAATCAAAGCAGTTAATACTCTGTGACAGGATAAAAGCCCCATAACCATAATTGCACACTGAAAAGAGACGACTAAGAAACTTGTGGTTGATAAAATCTTATTTGTCTTGGTCGCTGAATAAATTATACATGATTGCAAGAAAAGAACCTGCTTTATTGGTTTATTTGCCCAGGAGTTAAATCAGCACAGATCATTCAACAGGAACAAAAGCAACAGGAAGTGTTTGAACATTGAATTTTCTCTATTCTGTTAACCCTTGCTGTCTCCTCCCCTTCCCACCTCTCCCTCAGCCCTCGGGCCCTGGCATTCCCTCTATCTCCATCTCCCTCCCCACCCTAGTCGCACTAGCTTCTCATTTTCACACCACAAACAGCTTACAATGGCTTATTCCCTTTATCATCGATACTTTTTTGCATATCTTTCATTCATTGTTCTTTATCTCTCCACCAACGTCTATATCTCTCGTTTCCCTGATCCCTGACCAGTCTGAAGAAGGGTGTCGACCCGAAACGTCGCCTATCTCCTTCGCTCCTTAGATGCTGTTGCACCCGCTGAGTTTCTGCAGCTTTTTGTGTAACCCCAGGAAGTGTTTGAAATCTTTGCTGGAAGGTGCTATGTACATTGTTCCCTTGTGAGAAATAGAGTCATACAGCATGGAAACAGGCCCTTCAGCTGGACTGTGCCAACCAAGATGCCCTGTCTAAGCTAATCCCGTTTAGTTTAGAGATACATCGCGGAAACAGGCCCTTTGGCCCACCGAGTCTGCGCCGACCAGCGATCCCCCTCCACATTAACACTATCCTACACTGGGGACAATGTTTACATTCATACCAAGCCAATTAACCTACAAACCTGTACATCTTTGGAGTGTGGGAGGAAACCAAAGTTCTCTGAGAAAACCCACGCAGGTCGCGGGGAGAACGAACAAACTCCATACAGACAAGCACCTGTAGACAGGATCGAACCTGGGTCTCTGGCAGCGTAAGCGCTGTAAGACAGAAACTCTACTGCTGTGCCACCGTTCCGCACTAAATTTGGCCCATATCATTCCAAACCTTTCCTGTCCGTGTACCTGTCCAGGTGACATTTAGGTGTTATTGTTGTACCTGCCTCAACCTCCGCAGCTTGTTCCACAAACATACCACAGTCTGTGTGAAAAAGTTACCCCTCAAATTCGTATTAAATCTTCTCCCGCTCATCCTATGGCTCTTGATTCCCCTGCCTTTGGAGGGGAAAGGCTCCCTGCATTCACCTTACCCCCTATTTTTGGTTTAAACCTCCAGCTGCAGTCCCTTCCTACACTATCTATTCCCCTCGTGATTTTACACCCCTCTATAAGATCACCCCTTAGCCTTCTACGCTCCAAAGAATAAAGTCTCAGCTTGGCCAATTTCTCCCTAAAGCTCAGGCCCTCAAGCCCCGACAACATGCTTGTAAATCTTCTCCGCACTCTTTCCAACTTTCCAGACAAAGGCTTTTCTGACCTGGGAGATTGCAAAATGATCTCGCAATGACAAAACCGTCTGGCAGTGTTGAGATTCCTGGCGTTCTCAGCCTGGAGAAAGTTGCTGTTTGATTCAAAGGTCCAACAAAGCTGAACTCTCAGTGCTATTGAATCCTACATTGAGTATTTGATTATCTCCGTCCCAACAGAGTGAGAAGGGGACTGGTCTGGACGAGAGTCTCATCGCTGAGAACCACAAGGGGTTGATTCTGAGGCAGTAAAAGGATCCAGGAGTTGGAGAGTCACGCAACAAGGAGTTGGCCCAACTCGTTCATGCTGACCAAGATGCCTCATCCAAGCTAGTGCCATTTGATTCAACTTTACTGCCATTCTCTTCAAGTAAGAGACAACGAAATGCTATTTCCGATAGTCATACGAATAAAAAAAAAATTAAAAAGTTGGCCCATATCCCTTTAAATCTTTCCCATCCATGCACCTGTCCAAATGTCTTTTAAAGCCCTGACATTATTTAGCTCTGACTCTGTCACCTAAATCTATTTAAAATATGCAGAAGTCTCTTTGAGACGATAGTGAATCTCTAGAATTCTCTGAACCCAAGTGTTGGGGAAATCCTGAGCCTGCGACTGCTCAAATTGGTGAAGAAGCATCTGGGAAAGGGACTGGGCATCTTGAGTCTGAACAGCAGGAGGAATGGGAGGCAGTGTACAGGTAGCATGAGGAGAACGAACGTCACAGACTTGCCACCGCTTGCCCCACCTGTGGCAGGGTCTACAGAACCAATATCACACTCTTCAACCACACACTGCAGTGGGAGCAAGTGATGTTCAATGCCAAGTGATTACTAATGAAGTTGGGGATGGCACGGAGGCGCAGCGGTAGAGTTGCTGCCTCACAGCGCCAGAGACCCAGGATCGATCCTGATTATGGGTGCTGCCTGTACGGAGTTTGCATGTTCTCCCCGTGACTGCATGGGTTTTCTCCGGAAGCTCCGGTTTCTTCCCGCATTCCACAGACGTACAAATTTGTAGGTTAATTGGCCTTGGTAAAAAATGTAAATTATCCCCAGTGTGTAGGATAGTGTTAGTGTACGGGGATCGCTGGTCGGCATGGACTCGGTGGGCCGAAGGGCCTGTTTCCGTGCTGTATATCTAAACTAAACTAGCATCATATCTCTCACAATCTCTTACATACCACTCATCACTTGTGACCTCAATACCACTCATCCTACCTCACTGTAACTTGTAGAACAAGTATTTTCACATTTGTCAAGGCAGGACAGCAAGAATAACACATAATTTAAAAAAAAAACAGTATATACATTGTGGCTCTTAAAGGCTCAGAATGCAGGCAGCCATTCATTATTTACATTCAGCCTTTCCTTTGCATAGAAACAGAAAATAGGTGCAGGAGTAAGGTCATTCAGCCCTTCGAACCAGCACCGCCATTCAATATGATCATGGCTGATCATCCAAAATCAGTACCTCGTTCCTGTTTTTCCCCCATATCCCTTGATTCCTTTAGCCCTAAGGGCTAAATCTAACTTGAATACCGTGGGAAATGCAGTTGGTAAGAATTCTATTCAATTTAAATCCTAGCCACACATGAAAGCCGCAAGGCAAAGCAAAGTTCTGACACAGAATCACTTGTTTACAAAATAAGTATGCAGTTAATTACAGATTGGGATAGAGAAGCCATTCATAGAAACCGATTGCACACCTTTCTGCTTGTTAAATAAATCTCTTCTGAAAATGACGTAAATAATCCCAATTATATTTGCACATTGCAGGACCGGCCACTCTGAAAGCTATTTAAAACGAGCCCTTCAGCGCTTAAAAGAGTTTAATGTGTTAGAGCACAGGAAAGTACCGGGACAAGCCATCCAGCGCAACATCACTGTGCCAACAGCACAACATTAAGCTACTCCCATCTGCCAGCATGTGGCTCGTACCCCAGTAGTTCTTGCCCGCTCGTGCTACCACACCTAGCCTCCGAGACCTGGGTTCGACCCTGACCATGGGTGCTGTCGATGTGGAGTTTGCACGTTCTCCTTGTGAGCACGTAGGTCTCCTCCGGGTGCTCCAATTTCCTCTTACACCCTTAAAGTGTGCAGGTTTGTTGGTTAAGTGGCCTCTGTAAATAGGTAGCGGATGCTAGTGGGATAACGCAGAACTCGTGTGAATGGGTGATTGTTGGTCAGTGGAGACTTGATGGATTGAAAGGCCCATTTCTTCGCTAGGAAATGTGTCTGTCTAAATGCCCCTTGAATGTTATGATATCTGCTTCTATCACCTCCCCTCCCCACTTGTTCCAGGCACCTACCATTGTGCATGACACAGTTCCTTTAAATGTTTCTTCCCTCTGGTATCTGATATTTCCACACTATAAAAAAGATGCAGACAATCCACTCCTGCCATTATGCTTCTCATAATGTATAGGAAGGAGTATGAAGAAGGGTCTCGACCCGAAACGTCACCCATTCCTTCCCTCCAGAGATGCTGCCTGTCCCGCCGAGTTACTCCAGTATTTTATATCTATGTCTCTCATAATGTTATATACTTCTATCTGGTCACCCTTCAGACTCTAAATATCTGAAGGGTATCTTAGAAGACTCTGATACTCTTAAAAAACACAATCCAAGTTTGTTCAACTCTCCTTATTGCTAATACAACCTTATCCAGGGAGCATCCTGGCAAAGCTCTACAGCACCCTTTCCAACACAACCACATCCTTCCTACAGAGTGGTAACCAGAACTGTATTTCAAATGTGGTTGCAGCAACATTCTACGAACTTTTATACTTGGTGCTCTGAAAGATGCCTTCTTTATCACCCTATCCACTTGTGTTTCCCACTTTCAGAGAGCAATGGACTTGCACCCAAGAACCCCATGTACATTAATGTTTCCTAAGGATCCTACCATTTTCTGTGAACTTTCGTCTCGCAATTGAGCTTCCAAAATGCATCACCTCACTCTTGCCCAGATTAAACTCCACCTGCCATTTCTCTGGCCAAATTTCCAACCGATCTACATCCTGCTGCGTCTTTTGACAACCTTCCTTGCTATTCCACCAATATTATGTTTAAGAAGGAACTGCAGATGCTGGAAAATCAAATGTAGACAAAAATGGCGGAGAAACTCAGCGGGTTGAGACAGCATCTATGGAGCGAAGGAAATAGGCGACGTTTCGGGTCGAAACCCTTCTTCAGACACCAATTTTATATTAATCTGCAGACCTATCGATCAGACCACCCATATTTTCATCCGTCATTAATACGTACTACAAAAAGCAGCGATCCCAGCAGTGGAGGCAAAGTGGCGCAGCGGTAGAGTTGCTGCCTCACAGCGCCAGAGACCCAGGTTCAACCCTGACTACGGGTGCTGTCTGCATGGAGTTTGCACGTTCTCGCTGTGACCGCGTGGTTTCTTCCCACATTCCAAAGAAGTGCGGGTTTGTAGGCTTCTGTAAATCATCCCGAGGGTGTAGAATAGAACAAGCGTACAGGGATTGCTGGTTGGCGTAGACTCGGTGGGTTGAAGGGTGTAGGAAGGAACTGCAGACGCTGGTTTAAACCCGAAGATAGACCCAAAAAGCTGGAGTAACTCAGCGGGACAGGCAGCATCTCTGGAGAGAAGGAATGGGTGACGTCTCGGGTCTCGACAAGTGTGACAGGTGATGCATTTTGGAAGCTCAGTTGCAAGAGGAAAGTTCACAGCAAATGGTAGGACCCGAGACGTCACCCATTCCTTCTCGCCAGAGATGCTGCCCATCCCGCTGAGTTACTCCGACTTTTTGTGTCTATCTTCGGTGGGAAGAAGGACCTGTTTCCGCCTTGTGTATCTAAACTAAACTAAGCACTGATCCTGTGTAACACCACTGGCGTGCCTACATCAGTCAGAAAAATACACCTCCATCACCACCCTCACAAAGTCAATCTTGTATTCAATTTACGGACTCACTGCGGATTCATTGTGACTGAATCTCTGGATCAGTTTACCATGAGGTAACTTGTCGATGATTCACAAAATTCCTTGAGGCCAACATCCACAGCTCAACCCTCATCCATCACTTTTGTGTTGCTTTATATACTTTATCATATTGAAGAAACATAGTTCGCAATATATAGCTTGCAGAAAATGAGTACATTTCAGAAAGGTATCCATTTCAGGGACAAATTCATAGACTGTCTGATCTGCGATGAATTGTCAATCTGTTGAAAACAATTAAACTAAGAGCAACATTGCTGTTAACCTTTATATATTTTTATTAAATGCAGTTCTGCTGGCGACATTTCTGCCTTCTTTTCCTGGCATTCTGAAGGGATTCTATTCTTGGCGTAATTTAGAGTCAGAAAAATACAGCACGGAAACAAGCCCTTCAGCCCAATTCATGCTTGCTAACGGAGATACCCCATCAAATCAAGTCTTCATTTGCCTGCGTTGGGCCCATATCCCTGTAAACCCTTCCTGTCCATGTGTTTTTTTTAAATGTTATTATTTAATGTGTTCTTAAATGTAAAAAAAATGCTAGAATAAACAGCATTTTTGGCAAATAATAAATTCTAGGAGCAGAATTAAGCCATCGGGCCCATCAAGTCTACTCCGCCATTCAATCACGGCTGATCTCTCTTTCCATCTCAACCCCATTCTCCTGCCTTCTTCTCATAACCCACGACACCCATACTAATCAAGAATCTGTCTACACCTTAAAAATATCCGTTGACTTGGCCTGCACAGCCGTCTCTGGCAAGAATTTCACAGATGCACCACCCTATACCTTTATGCTTATCGATACTACTTCTATAAAATGTACATTTCTAACTCCTTGGCACGGTCCACACTATGGTTGCTGTTTTCAATAATGCTTGTAAATGTTCTTGGATCCGACGGTGTGGTGACTGCTGTTAACCTCAGGATCCCAGCGGGGTGCTTGGAAAGAGGGAAGCAGGAGAACCTGTTGCCAGCAGCTTTGGAATTAGCATCTGTAGAGCTTTGCTGGAGAATTATTTAAGATAATCAGAACCAGAGACAGACGGGAGACGATGAAACATTTATTTGCGTAATACATTTTTGTAAGGATGAAACTCTCTGAACCAGTCTGAAGAAGGGTCTGGACCCAAAACATCACCCATTCCTTCTCTCCAGAGATGCTGCCTGACCCGCTGAGTTGCTCCAGCATTTTGTGATTACATTTCTGTAATCTGGAATGCAGGTTCCGAAATGTTTGGCACATTCAATATTTCAAAGTGAATTGAGTAAGTAACGACTTAAAGTTACAATTTTACAAGCGATGCAGAAAGAGAGGGGCCCAGCCTTCCAGAGACTGTGGATCCTCTGATTTGAAGCAAAAAAAAAAACAAACTTCTGGAGGAACTCAGTGGTTCGGGCAGCGTCTGGGGAGGCAGAGAGATGGTCAAAGTTTCACCTTAAGACCCTGCACCAGGACTGGTAATGGCTGCATGTCTCTGAAAAAGAGCTATGTACAATTCATTCCCAGCTTATGAACAGCTGACCTTTGTACAGCCTGTACATATGAACGGAAGTTTGGAAAAGGGGTAGGATGCATTTTCCGGCTGATGCAGAACTGCAAGCATCAGTCCCTGACGTTAGCGGGAATGTAGCCACATTGAACCAAGGAAGAACTATTCTTATTCTAGGAACGTGTAGATGTCCATTTTGCAAATCCTTTCAAAGGCCACACAGTGACCCACTGACTTACGCACGGCCTGACCCAGTGAGTTACTCCTGCACTTTGTGTCTATCTTGCTGTTTCTCATTCCTATTAAGTGAGATCATGAAGGGAGAGTCCCTGTATGACTCATAGATCAAACATTTGAAAGCTGTGATCTGAGCCCACGTCTCAGCCCGAGATACTTGGGAACAAGCTCAACGCAGCTTGGGTCTGTCTATTGGCTCAGGGTCATGGGTGTGTTTCCTGCTATTCACCAGCCTGAAAATAAAATGGATTTGGCTAGTTTTAGTGTAAAAAAGTTGGGCGTTTCAATGCCAGCATGTGGAGAAGGGGGCTCCGCCAGAGCCCAGCCTGTGAATGCGGAGCAGAACAACAGACAGCCAACCATGTCATCTCTGGGTGCCCGCTCTACCACCCACCAAATGGAGCTCAGGGCCTGGCAGACATTGACGCAGAGACGACAACCTGGCTGCCCAACACCCGGCTTGAGATCTAACTATTCTTATGTTTATGTTTCATTCGCAAGAAGAGGATTGTCAAAACCACGGGTGCTTGATGGTTAACATGGGCTTGATGGACCAAAAGGCCTATTTTTGTGCTGTGTCCCTCTGTGACTTTATGACACAGGGCAGTCAGCTTAATGTTGGAGGTGGAAGAATTTTTACAGGCAATAACAATCCAGAACAAAATGAATTGATATTGTTGAAAGCGTGAGAAAATAAATGGATTGAGAATAGATTTGTTTAAGCCATTTATTTGACTGCTTCCTCCACAAAGTAGTGTCGTTGATGGCGGTATGCTGATGTTTATACAAATTTACGAAAACCACGTGACAAAACATGGGCGGCACGGTGACGCAGCGGTAGAGCTGCTGCCTCACAGCGCCAGAGACACGGGTTCGATCCTGACTACAGGTGCTGTCAGTACGGAGTTTGTACGCTCTCCCTGTACAAGAGAGCCGTACAGTGTGGGTTTTCTCCACTTTCCTCCCACATTTCAAAAACGTGCGGGTTTGGAGGTCAATTGGCTTCAGTTCCTTCGCTCGTGCGTCAGACCATGTAGCTCGCTGTTGGCTTCTGTCGTCATCCAACATGTTGACAGAATTGTAAACTGCCCCCAGTGTGTGTAGGATACAAAAATGGGATAACATACAACCTAAGATAGACACAAAGTGCTGGAGTAACGCAGCAGGTGAGGCAGCATCTCTGGAGAAAAAGGATAGGTGACATTTCGGGTTGGGACCCATCTTCAGACTGACCTGTTGAGTTACTCCAGGACTTTGTGTCTATCTTTGGTATAAACCAGCATCTGCACCTTTGTTTCTAACACAGAACTAGTTGGCATGGACTCGGTAGGCCTGTTTCCACACTTACATAGAAACATAGATAATAGGTGCAGGATTGACATTCGGCCCTTCGAGCCTGCACCGCCATTCAATATGATCATGGCTGATCATCCAACTCAGTATCCTGTACCTGCCTTCTATCCATACCCTCTGATCCCTTTAGCACAAGGGCCACATCTAACTCCCTCTTAAATATAGCCAATGAACTGGACTCAACTACTTTCTGTGGCAGAGAATTCCACAGATTCACCACTCTCTGTGTGAATTTTGTTTTCCTCTTCTCGGTCCTTATCCTTAAACTGTGACCCCTTGTTCTGGACTTCCCCAACATCGGGAACAATCTTCCTGCATCTGGCCTGTCCAACCCCTTAAGAATGTTGTACGTTTCTATAAGATCCCCCCTCAATCTTCTATTTATCTCTAAACTAAATTACTTAAGGGATAACTTGGTGAAGCTGGTCGACAAAGTGAAAGGAACAGCATCAGCAAAGATTCAAAATAGTCTGGAATGGAAGTAAACTATTCATTCTCCAGCTGGTGTTAAATATACCGCACATTCCCAAGCACTCAGATTACTGCTTTTAGTGAAAAAATCCAGGATCTAACAGATCATAACTTCAGACCGAGAGGTAATGGAAAAAATTGTGAAATGGGAAAACACAAAGTATATCAAATTAATGCATGAAGTGGTACATTCTAGTTGGAGGGATTAAAAAAAAGGCCAGCATGAGGTAATGGTAACTTAGAAAGGGTGCAGAATCAAGGATAGCTGGGGAGTGCATGCAGAGCCTTGAAGGCGGTGAAAGGTCTACTGGAAATGCATGCGGTATATTCATCCAGATTAAACATACAGCACTGATAATACATTTCTTAGGTGTGTCATTGTCAAAAATGGGCAGGATAAATCCAATCTGGGTAACTACTTTCCAATGGTCTGCTGCCATTCATCATTGTATGAATGGAGTTTGTACGTTCCTTCCATAGTCAATAGTCAATAGACAATAGTCCATGACCTGCATGGGTTTTCCCCGGGAGTTCCGGTTTCCTCCCACACTCCAAAGACATACAGGTTTGTAGGTTAATTGGCTTGGTAAAATTGTAAATTGCCCCGGGCGTGTGTAGGACAATGTTAGTATGTGGAGAAGATAGTCAGCACGGACTCGGTGGGCCGAAGGGCCTGTTTGCGCACTGTATCTCTAAACTAAACAAAATTAAACTACAACAGCACCAAAAACCTGGGCTTCTTACATGGGACCTTATCCAATGCCTTCCAAAGATCCAAAGACATCACATCCACTGTTCCCCCATATCTATTTTAACGAGTCACACCCATAAAGAACTCGAGCAGAGGCATTAGTTTTAAACGTACACTGGACCTACAGTACTTACACCCCACCAAGTCACCCAGCTTCCATCCAAGGACCCAAGCAGTCTTTCCAGGTGCGGCAGAGGTTCACCTGCACCTCCTCCAACCTCATCTATTGCCTCCACTGCTCTAGATGTCAGCTGCTCTACATCGGTGAGACCAAGCGTAGGCTTGGCGATCGCTTCCACTCGGTTCGCACTAACCAACCTGATCTCCCGGTGGCACAGCACTTCAACTCCCCCTCGCATTCCGAATCTGGCCTTTCTGTCCTGGGCCTCCTCCATGGCCAGAGTGCGTCCCACTGTAAATTGGAGGAGCAGCACCTCATATTTCGCTTGGGCAGTTTACACCCCAGCGGTATGAACATTGACTTCTCCAATTTCAGGTAGTCCTTACTTTTTCCCTCCTTCACCTCCCCTTCCCAGCTCTCCCACAGCCTACTGTTTTCACCTCTTCTTCCCGCCCCCCACCTCCACATCAGTCTGAAGAAGGGTCTCAACCCGAAATGTCACCTATTCCTTCACTCCATAAATGCTGCCCCACCCGCTGAGTTTCTCCAGCATTTTTGTCTACCAGCTTCCTTGGAAATTGATTGCTGCTCCTCCATCACTGCTGTTCTATGTTTCACTGCTGTACAACTCTACATCTGGGACTCCCCTTCACAATGGCATTGAAGGAACACCTTCACTAGAAGGACTACAGTGGCTCAAGAGGACCTTGATGGGTCTTTCCAGAGTCACTCAGATCCCAGAAGGTGAATGAAAATAAGTTTGGCTAAATAGTAATGGATCACAGATTAGGCTTCAAATGGAGTAGAGGTGGTCTCCACCATTACGACAGGGATTTGTTCCTGAGAGCTACAGCTCGTAACCCAAATTATTCGTAATTTGGAAATGAACAGAAACAGTATGCAGGACAGGAATACAGAAGCAGCAGTGATGGGAGGGTGAACATGTTTGGGAAGAGTTTCTGTCAGCCGGTCTCACTGAGCAAGCGAGTCTTCTCAATGCTCACAGTTCTGCTTGGCCTGAATGAGGCCCGGGGATGGAGAGAGAAGACATTTAGAAATACTGCGCTGTGTTCCCCTACAGCAAAATATGCCTGCATAGAAGATAGACATAAAATGCTGGAGTAACTCAGCGGGACAGGCAGCATCTCTGGATAGAAGGAATGGGTGACATTTCGGGTCGAGCCCTCTTCTTCAAACCTGAAGAAGGGTCTCGACCTGAAACAGATGCTGCTTGTCCCGCTGAGTTACTCCAGCATTCTGAGTCTAACTTTGGTGTAAACCAGCATCTGCAGTTCCTTCCTACACAAAAGACGCCTGGAGCTCTGCAACCTCTTGCAAACCCATCCCACCGGTCTCCCAAAAACTTGTTTGTACCAATTGGATATCCATAAATCACATATTTGTTGTTCCATCCTATCATTAATTGTAGAAAAATATCAAAGAAGCAAGGTGATTTGTTGTGACATTAACCTGAGAAGTTGCCACACCTCTCATCTGAGTGTTTGTCAGCTGTAACTCGGGTAGAACCAACTATTTACACATCACTCACAGACTACATCAGCCGATCACAAACGGAAGCTGAGATTCTCAATTTACAGAAACTGCCTCTCACTTGTATTCACTTTTGCTTTTGATCACTTCAAATGGAGTCGGCACAAGCAAGGATGTCCGACGGTGAATGCAATGGTAAGAAAATGCTTCAAATCTGGCTTGGAAATTGTAATTGTGCTATAGGAGCTGGCTGGGCAGCCTATTTACCGTGGTTAATAACTGCCTGTCGTTTGAGCTCAAATCTTACCTACACAGGTAATTTTAGTTTCTATTTGAACTCTCACAGAACTAATCTGTTGACTGCTACTTGTGGTTATCATATCATGGCATCATCTTCGACACAGACACTATGAGCTGAAGTTCAGTTTAGTTTATCGTCAGGAGTCTGAAGAAGGGTCTTGACACAAAACGTCACCCTTTCCTTCTCTCCAGAGATGCAGAGGTACAGTGAAAAGCTTTTATTGCGTGCCAGCAATATTGTCAGCAGAAAGACAATACAGGATTACAATCGAATCATATACAGTGTATAGATACATGATAAGGGAATAACGTTTGGTGCAAGGTAAAGCCAGCAAAGTCCGATCAAGGATAGTCCGAGGGTCACCAATGAGGTAGATAGTAGTTCAGCACTGCTCTCTGATTGTGGTAGGATGATTCAGTTGCCTGATAACAGCTGGGAAGAAACTGTCCCGGCTGTTATCAAGAAACAGAATCATCCTACCACAACTAGAGAGCAGTGCTGAACTATATATCTCATTGGTGAATGGGCCTATTCATGTGATGTGCTGTTCTATATTTTATTATTCATAGGCACTACAGATAATGAATGAATTTAAATCATTTCAGTTGCTGTAAATATTTTGTTAAGGTTCAATGTCACAAAGATGGGTTTAGTAATCTCCCTCACCTTTATGTTTAATCATATTGAGTTGTATAGTAACCTTGTAACATTATATTGTAACCTTGAACATTTTAAATTGGTTTTCTTGTCCTCCGAGTGTAACACTACTATCCTACTCACTCCCATTCCCTTTTTTTGGCGGCACAGAGCTTCAGTTGCTGCCTTACAGCGCTAAAGACCCGGCTTCGATCTGACTACGGGAGCTGAGAGACATAGAAAATAGTTGCAGGAGTAGGCCATTCGGCCCTTCGAGCCTGCACCGCCATTCAATATGATCATGGCTGATCATCCAACTCAGTATCCTGTACCTGCCTTCTCTCCATAACCCCTGATCCCTTTAGCCACAAGGGCCACATCTAACTCCCTCTTAAATATAGCCAATGAACTGGCCTCAACTACCTTCTGTGGCAGAGAATTCCACAGATTCACCACTCTCTGTGTGAAAAATTATTTTCTCATCTCGGTCCTAAAGGATTTCCCCCTTATCTTTAAACTGTGACCCCTTGTTCTGGACTTCCCCAACATTGGGAACAATCTTCCTGCATCTAGCCTGTCCAACCCCTTAAGAATTTTGTAAGTCGCTCTAAGATCCCCCCTCAATCTTCTAAATTCTAGCGAGTACAAGCCGAGTCTGTAGGGAGCTTGTACTTTCTCCGTGTGACCGTGAGGGTTTTCTCCGGGGGGCTCCGGTTGCCTCCTACATTCCAAAGACATACAGATGTGTAGGTTAATTGGTCTTTGTAAAGGTTATAAATTGACCCTAGGTAGACAAAAACCTGGAGAAACTCAGCGGGTGAGGCAGCATCAATGGGACGAAGGAACGGATGACGTTTCGGGTCGAGACCCTTCTTCAGACTGATGTTGACCCTTATGTGTAGGAGAATGCTGGTGTACAGGGTGATTGTTGTTCGGCACGGACTTGATGGGCCGAATGGCCTATTTCCATGCTGTGTCTCTAAGATCTAAAATTTAATGTCCTGCCCAGTGTAACCTAATTCTTCCAGTCACTCTTTACTCAGCTCCATGAAATAACTCCCTTTCAAAGCACTCACTAATCCTTCGTCAAACAGTTTTCATTGAGAAACGGCCGGGATGAAATTTCTACACACGATAATGAGAGTAAAATTACAAAGCAGCCAACATAATCAAAGACTTATCCCAGCCCGTGTTCCCTTCTTCTTCCTGCTCCTATCTGGCAGACAGTACAGAAGCTTTGAAGTGCGCTCCACAAGATTCGGAAACAGGTTTTTCCCCTCCGTTATCAGGCTTCTGAATGGTCCTTCCATAAGCTTGGGTATTGTTCGATTCACCTCTACCCCATTGAGGACATTGGACTTTGTCTAAAGAACTGATGCGCTACAATGCTGATATTCTGCTCTCTGTGTCTTCCCCTTTCCTCTATCTATTGTTTAGCTTTGAGATACAGCGCGGAAACAGGCCCTTCGGACCACTGAGTCCGCAGCAAAGAGCAATCCTCGCATTTTAGCACTATCCTACACATTCTAGGGACAATTTACATTTATATCAAGTGTTACGACTCCCGAAGGCAGGTACTTCAGAGCCGCGTAACATAGGCAAAAACCGGGCTCAAGTTCAAGAAAATAGTCTTTTATTTAATTAAAACTCAAACCTGATTCAAACAACCCAGACAAGGACAAGAATAAACTAATAAACAAAGATAACAGTGCTCCAGACAGCCTCGCAATGGGCCGTCGAACTAGAATCTCTAACCTGCCTAAATGGAAATAACCCTGAAACAAAATACACGAAAACCCTCAGGTCAGCCCTTATCCGTCCCAATTCAATATTAATTGACGAATGTAGGTAATAATACACAAAGTTCTATGCCATGTGGCCAGGTCTCCTGCAGCTCACACCAGCAACCTGCTCACGAGTCAGGGTCGACGAAGAGAGAGAGAGTTCTGGGAGACTCCTGGTATTTAAGCTTCTGATGAGTCACCCGTCACCTGACGCAGCTTGGCCAATCGGGTACAGGAGCCCTTATCCCCTGGATTCCTGACTCCCAGCCACGGGGCCTGCACTCAGGACAGAAACAGAAGGGTTAAGTACATAGCATTCACCAGAGGGGGGGAAGGTACCTAACATCCCCACCCAAGCCAATTAATCTGCAAACCTATACGTTTTTGGAGTGTGTGAGGAAACCGAAGATCTCGGAGAGAAGCACGTGGTCCCAGGGAGAACATACAAACTCTGTACAGACAGCACCCATAGTCGGGATTGAACCCGGATCTGGTGCTGTAAGCCATACAACCCATTTGAGTTGTATTTGAGTTTGAATTGATTGTACCTCTGAATGGTATGTCTCATCTGTTTGGATAGCATGCAAAACAAAGCTTTTCACTGTACCTTTGATAAATGTGTCAATATTAAACCTAAACCTAAAAACAAATTGGTTGTGGGTGAATTAAACTTTCAGCACTGAGTAACCAATGAGACTTCCTCAAGGGCCTGTCCCACTTTCACGACTTAATTCAAAACCTCTGCCGAGTTTAAAGGACCTAAAAAAAAATCAAGATCGTGGTAACCTACGAACTCCTACGGCCTACCACGAATATGTTCACGAACTCCTACGAGTATGTCTATGAATTCCCACGACTATTTCGATGCCCTCTTTACGAGTAAAAAGTTGCAATTTCTTTCATCCCGACCATTTCTTTACTCGAGGACATTTTTTATCGGGCTGGAAAAAACATCCCGAGTTACTTGATGTCACGAGTACTTACGACTGGCATAACGAGCCGCTACGATATATCTACAGACTCCTAAGACCTCCTACGGACTCCTTACGAACATTCTGCGAGTTTGAATCAAGGGGAAAACTCGGGAGAATTCGTGAATAACTCGTGAAAGTGGGACAGGCCCTTAAGCAGAACTCACTCAAGAGTTAAAATCACCCTCTCCTGGTTACAATTTTGCCGAGTCAATAATCCACGCGTCAGATATGCTGTTGGAGGAGCCTAGGTAAGTAAATTACAGGTAAGTAATTACAGGCCAAGTGTGGAGGTACACACCGCAGCCACTGATACAAGGAACAAATGTTTAGTTAGAGACACAAGAAACTGCAGATGCCTGAATCTTGAACAAAGCACAAAAGTGCTGGAGGAACTCAGGGGGTCAGGCAGCACCGGGGAGCAAACGGACAAGAGGTGATTCAGACCAGGACCCTTCCTCGGACTGATTGAAGGGGGGGGGGGGGAATGCTCGAAAAGAGAGGCAGGACAGGACAAACCCAGGCAAGTGACAGGGAGGGTGTTTGGGTGATGGATTGTCTGGCCACCAGCCATAAAGCAGCGGACATCCTCCCACCATCAACTAATTAACCATGTTACTGGATTGATTTTTTCCAGGCCGAACTCTGTATGACAGTTACGCAAGCTGCCTTGCCAAGACCCTGTGTTACGTCTCCACTCCAATGACAATCGGCTTATATGCCCCGTGGGGATCGGAAGTCAACTGCCTTCTGAAAAATGTGGAAAGTAAGTACACGCTGTTTCAGCCAATTCATGAATTCACTTTCAATTTTTAATTTGAAAACAAAATCCTGTTGTGCTTGTAGGATATAATTTATTCTTACCCTTAATGTAACCAATTGGCAAATAATATAATGTGTGATCGATATTGATTATGTATTATATCACTGAGACAGCGATTTATGTGCCTCCATGGAGTCAAAGAGCAACACAAAAGGCTCCATTGCCCATTAAGTCCAGTTTGACCCTGAATCACCCATTTATGCATATCACATTTTATTCTCTCCATGTAACTATCAATTCCCCCAATATTCTAACTCTCACAACGATCCAGAACGATTTACATTGGGTAATTAATCAACCGACCCGCACATTTTTGGGATGTGGCAGGAATACACAATAGACAATAGGTGCAGGAGTAGGCCCTTCAAGCCAGCACTGCCATTCAATGTGATCATGGCTGATCATCCCCAATCTGCACCCCGTTCCTGCCAGGAAGGCAGGAGCACCTTGGGGAAACCCACACTGTCTCAGGCAGAGCATGCAAGAGCTTACGGACAGCATTGGAAATCGGCAGCAATCCTTGGAGCTGAGGAGGCAGCAGTTCTACCAGCTGCACCGTTGCGGGACCCTTTCTGAATCACAGCAATCCGTCTGGTGAAGGTGCTCAAACAGTACCGTGGGGGCGAATGGCAAGATTTAGGCTGTATGATGAAAGACCAGCAATTTATTTCTAAATTGGATGGTGTATAGAACTTAAGGTGATGTGTTCCCATCCACCTGTTGCCTTGTCCCCTTCCATGGTTTGGGTGCTGAAACCAGTTTAAACTAATCCAACATGTTGGTCATTTTGTACACTCGGGTTAGACTTGGCAAACTAACATATAACCGCTTCAGGGTTCCACCGTGCGATTATGAGGTTATTAATGTCCCCCTAATAAGGAGCAGTTTATCAGTCATCTGGCCCTTTAAAGCCCATTCCAGTCATTCAGCAAGATCTGAGGGTCTGAGCTATAAGGAGAGGTTGAGCAAGCTGGGACTCTATACCCTGGAGTGCAAAAGGGGGAGAACAAAAGGAGCATCCGGCATGCTCTGTAACTTTGTCAGTGGCGTAGGTGGCTGCTATTTGTATACCTTGGGTATTCAGCAAAGAATCCCACCGTGCCTCATCACATGTGACAATGATGTATTCCATTCCTCAACATTATGGGAGGGTCCCATCGGCACACCCTGTTCACAGTTAATGAAAGTGTGCACGCATATACACCTCTAACCAGCTTGAAAAATGCTGGTTAGCTTATAAAATAGTATTAATAATTATGTTCTTCTTTCTGGATGAATAATTATGTAAATCAGACAAGCCCTTTTCTTATTTTAGTTTGAAATAATAAGCAGTTTGCTGACTATACTGCTTTACACTCCCTAAATGTCCAGACTAACTGGTACCAAAGTGTGCTCATTAACAATCTGTTTCTACTGCCTCACAAACTTTCACATGTCAGATTCCATTGTGCAGACTGACAGCCAAGACATGATTTAACATTTATTGCACAAAACACAAAAAAATGCTGGAGGAACTCAGCAGGTTAGACAGCGGATGGTTCGACAGCCCCTCCGATTTTATTGCCTTCCATCACAGTGAGGAATGTGGGGAGTAGCTGTGGTGGATGTTTATGTTGAATGTTATTTTATGTCTCCTAATGCTTTTCACTTGGTGTGGCCATATGGTAACTCGAATTTCACTGTACCTTATGGTACCTGTGACAATAAACCCATCTTGAATCGTGAATACATATAATGGGTCGAATGGCCTAATTCTGCTATAATAATAATAATAATAATAATAATAATAATAATAATATAATAATAATATATTTTATTGTCATTATACATAAGTGCAACGAGATTTGGTTTGCACTTTCCATCCGATGTCATAAATAAAATTTAGGTTTATAATGTATGAACTATTGGCCAAACATATTGGGCTGTCATCTCCCAATACTGTAGCTGGATGGTTGCATATTGTAAATGATTATCTCCTCAGCCACAATGCAGAGTTGCTTAGTACAATTCAAACACTATATGCTAGGTTTGAAGGTGTGTATGGAGTGCTCTATAATACTTAGCACCAAGACTCTCAGCCAAAGACGAAATTCTTGTGATGCGTCAGGCGTTAATTAGTGTTGTCACCAGCCTTCCATTGAAGTAACATTCGTGACAGTGAGTGTTGGTGAAGAATGAAGGGAGTGTGATCAAGGCTGCAGAATTTGCTATCACTGCACATTCCTTTCTGACCTACAGTGGGAGGAGGAGAAGCAGTTGGGTGAGGCTTAGGCTTTGCCCTGGGGGACTCATGCAGTGATGTCCATGTGGGATAATGTAATACCAATAACCACAGCCACCTCCCTTTGTGTGAGCCTTTTCACTTTTATTGCCATTGACTTCAGATTTACAAAGGCTCCCTGAACCTTGGTTTCTTCACCTATACAATTTATTTAATTGATTAATATTTGGACCTATTCTATGAGGTTTGGTGCTGAGGTTTGGGCCAATGGTAAGGATCTGCATTGTTATCTAACAGCACTGTTGACATCAGCGGTTACCCTTTTCTAGATTAGGGTTAGAAATATGACCTTAAATGTAAAGTATTACAATTATATTTATTATATTTGTAAATTAAGCAGCTGTGCGTCGATAATGGCATCCTTCTTTTATAGAACAAATGAAACTAGAAGCACTGAACCGAGAGAAGAAGGAATCAAAGAAATCCCAGGAGCGGCCACGGGAAGCCTCTGGTTTTGAATTCATTTCGCTTTTGTGGCATTTGGTTTTCCTCAAACCTCAAAAAACAGAGCGACATCAAAAGAGGAAAAACGTCCGGTTCATATTCATTCAGTTCAGTGCGTGGCAGTTCGCAGGAAGTGACAAGTTGTGGGCTGGGCTCATTACCACTCTCTGTGAAGACATTAAGAACCAGTTTGGGTGCATCCCAACAGGCATTGTTAGGACCCTTGGTCACCAAGACACTGTTCTGAAAACCGATTCCGACCGTGAGTGGGTATCCAAAAGGATCCTCAGAATCCCGGTCTGGCTTATTTTTACTTTGCTTCTGCTGCTGGCTATTGTTCTTGGGATAGTCATCTTAATGAACGGCTTCAAATTAGGAGATATGAAAAGTAATTACGCTGGAGCAGCAGAAGGCGTTGGCTTTGGCTTAATTGGAATTTCCGCCCTCATGACAATGAAGCACTCGATCATGATGGGGAAGAACATTTGTGTCAGTCAGAAAGAGAAAATGCAGAGCCTCATGAATAAATCGGACTTCAGCAGTCAGCTGGGCTTCATGAATCAAGTGAAACAAGAAGTTAAGGTCCTTACAAACTTCATCCACTACATGGAAGTCTTTGAACGAAGAAAGATTCGAGTAGTAATGAAAATCATGAGCTTGGACAGATGCACACCAGATAAAATTGTTGGAGTCCTGGATGCTATGAACATCCTTCTTTCAGATCCAGAAGCCCCTTTCATTTCAGTACTTGCCGTTGATCCTAGCATTATTGTAGACTGCGTGGAGAAATCTAGTAATCTCAAAGGCATTGGAGAAAATGGCTACAGGTATCTGAACAGGATTGTGTCATTACCATTTTCTGTCCCCAAAATGGACACTCAGACGAAGCTCAAATTCCTTCAACAAGCAGTAGACGGCAAGAATGCCTTCATGGACGACAATCCACTGCCTACAAAAGCCTCTGTGGGCAGATTTCGGAAAAATGCTTCTGAAAGCATCCCATTGATCAATGTTTCCATTGAAAGCGACCAACCTTCTAAGCAAGGAAATATAAAACTGAGTGCAGGTAGTCATATTCAACAGGCTTATCAGTGTATAACTGACATAAATGGGCATCTCCTTCAGTACATCGAGGAGAACTTCCTGCAAATGAAGAGGATAATTAACATAACCTCAGTGATGATTGGGCTCATGGTGGAGAGGAACATCTCAATGAGCTCCTTTCCACCTCAGAGAGTTGTTGCATGGATTGTTTTAGCAAGCAACTGGCCGTGCCGTCTCAGTTGGATCTGGCAATGTTGGGAAGATGCTGAGCAAAGGAAAAAGTTGAACGAAGAAAAAGACACCGATGACAACATGCTTCTGTGGACCGTTTATGAACAATCCTTGGAGCAGTTCAAGACAATTCGCTCCCAAATTGATAACTTGTTGGCAATGGATGGTGACCCAGAAATGTTTCAGACGTTTCTGTCAGAGAGTTACAAATTCACTGTTAACGATGCAAAAACCATTACTCCATGCACAATTAATCTAGATCGATCTTTAAAAAGAAAGATGGAATTGCTTCTTGCACGCAATTTATGAATAATAGAAGTACAGTTTCATCTCCAACCAAAGAGAATTCCTTGTTTAAAAAGAAAATTCAATACTTAATAATAACGTGGATACTCCCAGACTGTTGAGCCACACTGACATGAACATCCAACTATCACGGGGATCAGAGTACGGCAAAAATACATAGGCTTTTCCAATGAACTGATCATTTATTGTCTTCTTCTTACCGAATCCACACACAAGATTCAAAGTTGTTCAGCCAGAGATGAACACACTTCTCAGCATCTGCATACAATGGCGTCTGTCTAGAGCTTCTTGTGCGTGGTGGTGGAAAGATTGGTGGAAACAGGGCCGCGACGTGAACGCTATTTCCTGGACCCCATCATGTATTGTGAAAGCACCTAATTGCATAATCAACAAGAAAAATGTGTACTTTCAAGTGCAGATGTCCACAATGTTTGTGCTGTTAAAAAACCTTCATCTGATTCTACCGGATCCATATCTGAAGAATTTTCCTCCATGCAGAGATGCACACGGGAGAATTGTTGCTTCAAAACCCTTCTAGGATGGAGCCTCTTGCTGAGCGAACCTTAACCCCACGTCCTCCCCCTCCTTCTAGTCCTTCTAGTGCTCAGCACACCACCTACTTGTTTTCCATACCAAGTTGTGATCCATACCAAGCAAGATGCCAACCAAAGCATCCATCTCAAGAGAGCAGCAATACGACCCAAGTTGAGATTCAAGTCTTTATCGAGCTATATTACTCCCTGGGTGCTCAGAAATTGTGACAATGCTTGCAACATTTAGCAAATGATCGAATGCAACTAATGCACGAAGCACAGTCTAACAGGATCTTGTTGAAGTTAAATGTCGAGTCAACCGTGCAAACTGAGCACAAAACATGAGCTTGCATTAATGACTCCAGTTCGACAGCACAGATGTCAAACTAATATTGTACAGTAAGAAAGACACAAAAAGCTGGAGTAACCCAGCGGATCAGGCAGCGTATCTGGAGAAAAGGATAGATTGAGGTGGAGACCCTTCTTCAGACCGAGGGTCAGGGGCAAGCGAAACAAGAGATGTAGACAATGATATAGAGATATAGAACAAATGAATGAGAGATATGCAAATAAATTAACAATGATAAAGGGTTAACAGTAAAATGTTACTATCATCCTTATTATTACTCTGCATCCTTCTCACATGCAGGGACCTTACACTTGATGCAATAATATGGTAGTTGGCCTCATTTCCCATATAGATATTCATGTGCATAATTTCAATCAAATCAGCACCCATAGTCCCAAGTAATCGCCTGCAGGCCACTGAATTTCACACATCTTTATATTTGTTTCACAAATGCTATTGAAGAAATTGTTATTAAAATCTCATTTCCATTATTTTGCTATCTCCACACTATGAAGTTGTAAATATAAAGTTAATAGTGATCAGAAAATGATTCAAATGTGGTGCATACTACAATGTGCTTTGTTTTCAAAGAAGATTGGTGAATGCCTGAGGGAGAAATAGACTAAATGATTCATTGCTGGGATGGATAAAGTGCATGATTGCAGCATTAACACGTGGGCGTTCATTGTTGTTTCTATGTTTATAGGTGACTTTGTTCAACATGTACAATAATTTTAAAATGACTCAACACTAACACCATCGATTGCAATGTTATGGTAAATCAGAAATTGCTTGTAGTCATGGTGGCAACTGGATTAACCTGTCCAGCAAAAGAGAAAACAAAGTATGAGTTGTATTCATGTTTAAGAAGGAACTGCAGATTCTGGGAAAATCGAAGGTAGACAAAAATGCTGGAGAAACTCAGCGGGTTCTTCTTCCTCATGTCCGGCAATCTTCTATATCACGTCTTCCCGGTCGGTCAGTGACGGTTGATGGTCGGTGGTTGCAGAATTGGCTACTTCAGTCAGTCACTGTGGTACAGTTCCTGTCGTCAGCATTGCCCGGGATGCGCCATGAGGGGGCTTCTGCTTGCAACCCACTCAGCAGGTGAGGCAGCATCTACGGAGCCAAGGAATAGGTGACATTTCGGGTCTAGACCCTTCTTCAGACTGACGCTGGGACTTTCTTTTAAAAAAATATATATTTTTATTTATTAGAGGTACAGTAAGTTACGTCAGTGTACATCCCATGTATATTATTACAATCATTGTACCCCTTAATTTTTTAAGGCTTTAGAAAAAAGAAAAAAGAAAGAAATAGAAACAGAGAAAGTAGAGAAAGTTAAAAAGAGTTGCGAAAGTGAAAAAGCGTGCCAAAGGGAAAGGGAACCCTTGGTCGAAGAGTTAGAGAAAGGAGATTAAGAGATAGACCCTAGAGAGGAAAAAAAAGAGAGAGAAGGAAAAAAGAAAAGCCAGTTACTTTATTATAAACATGGGGACTTTCACGTTACATTCAGAACATTTGGATCTTGGAATACAGGTACATAGTTCCCTGAAAGTCACATCACAGGTAGATAGGTTTGTCAAGGCGGGTTTCAGCACACTGGCCTTCATCAGTCAGGATATTGAATATCGACATTGGGATGTTATATTATAGCTGTTGAAGCTGCATGTGGAGCATCATGTTCAAGTTTGGTCTTGTTAAGCTGGAAAGAATGCAGAGAAGATTTACGACAAAGGACTTCAGGCTTGAGCTATAGGGAGGGGTTGGGCAGGCTAGAACTTTATTCTTTGGAGTGCGGGAGGCTCAGGGGTGATCTTATAGAGGAGTATAAAATTGTGAGGTGTGCAGGGTAAATACACAGTCTTCTCCTCAGGTTAGGGGAACCAAGAACCAGAGTGTAGAAACAAGGAACTGCAGGTGCTGGTTTACCAAGGAAAGACACAAAATGCTGGAGTAACTCCACAGGTCAGACAGCATCCCTGGAGAACATGGATAGGATGATGTTTAGAGACGGGACCCTTCTTCAATCCAGAATTAGAAGCCAGGAGCATTAACACAATGCTTAGACTGAAGAGCTTGCTTCACTTGCGGTTGCTGAGGTGAATACATGGTTGCATTTTGTGGAAAAGATGGGTAATCACATGAAAGAAAAACAAATATAAGGGTAAGGTGGTACGAGAATGATGAAGAAGAAACCTCATCTGGACAATTTATAAGATTATATTTTAAGGGCTAACTAGCTTGCTTCCTTCTGCAATATTATGTAACGTGCATTGTCTGCAAAATGAAAATCTGGTGTAAGAAGTTGTCATGATTTTCAGTAAGGTTTATGACATGTAATGTATAATCTTATAAGTTCAATTGTTTATTTTAACTTGTATAACCTTTTGTACTGTGGTGCTATAACTATAATAAACTATTATTGTAAACAATTATATAACTATAATAAAACATATATGCTTTGGACTAAGGCTCCCTCTAGTCTTTCGGTGTCAAAAGAGTAAATCCAGTACGATTTCTTATTAAGGTGTGAAACTTGCTGCAATTATAGATCCATAAGGAACCTCTAGATCAGGGGTGGTGAACCTGCGGCCTTCTAGGCCATTAAGTGCGGTCTTTTGAATGAATCCAAATTTTGTGGAACAAATCCTTTTGTTTTTATTTAAGAAGGAACTGCAGATGCTGGAAAATCGAAGGTAGACAAAAATGCTGGAGAAACTCAGCGGATGAGGCAGCATCTATGGAGCGAAGGAAATAGGTGATGTTTCAGACCTGAAGAACGGTCTCGACCCGAAACGTCACCTATTTCCTTCGCTCCATTGATGCTGCCTCACCCGCTGAGTTTCTCCAGCATTTTTGCCTACCTTTTATTTTTATTAATATGTTTTTGTTCGTCTTTTATTATTTTTATTTTTATCTTAAAATGAACGTATTTAAAATACCAAAGAGTAAAAGAAGATTCAACTAAATAGTCCTCCCCGACTGACGGCCACAATGAAAACATTAGTAAGTCATGAGGGCTATGTGAAACAACCTTTGTTTTATTATAATAAACCCAGATGAAGAGACAGTGCTTCATTACCTAAGGAGTTGCAAATATTATCAATCATCAATGGATGACACCCACCTACGATGTTATGGACAGATCATTGATACAACTGCTGGAAGTGGCTAATGCTGGTCACTGTTCTGACGATGTGTTGATTCTGAGATTGATTACTCTCCAACACCACACGTTTCTTCCTTGCATGGGGACTGATTCTAGACAGATGACATATCCTTTTTCTCGAGTGCCTTCATTTTGCTAGAGTCCATAAAATGCTGAGTCTACATTGCACTTATCTGTTTAGCTGCTTAGTTTAACCCAAGGGTATAATTTCATCTGGACAGGATCCAAACTGCCTATCGGCAGACAAGTTACAGAGAACAGGGCAGATTATATCTCTGAGGATGGTAGCAAATGGCTCAGCCCTTGTCTTATTCAGTCACTGATCATGTTTCACAATAATTAATTGACATGATCTTGGAGCCTCCTCCTCCAATTGATTTTTTAGTTTAGTTTAGAGATACAGTGTGGAAACAGGCTCTTCGGCCCATAGAGTCCGCACCAACCAGTGATCCCTGCACATTAACACTATCCTACACGCACACTTGGGACAGTTTTTACACATACGACTAGCCTATTAACCTACAAACCTGTACGTCTTTGGAGTGTGGGAGGAAACCAAAGGTCTCGGAGAAAGCCCACATGGTCACGGGGAGAACGTACAAACTCCACACAGAGAAGCACCCATAGTCGGGATCGAACCCGGGTTTCGGGTGCTGCAAGCGCTGTAAGGCAGCAACTCTACCGCTGCGTCCCCTTGCCACCTGATTCTAGACAGATGACATTTCCTTCTCCTTCTGGAGTTTTCATTTTGCTACAGTTCCTTGTGGGCTACAGTCCTTAAAATGCTGACGCCACAATGCACTTACCTGTTTAGCTGCTTAGTTTAACAAAGGGCTATCATTGGATCTGGGCAGGATCTAAAATGCCTATCAGCAGGAAAGTTACACGGAACAGGGCAGATTATAAAATATCTCAAAGATAATTGAGAGTAGGCTGACAGTGTGCAAATGGTTGAATTGAATGTTACACAAAAAGCTGGAGAAACTCAGCGGGTGCAGCAGCATCTAAGGAGCGAAGGAGATAGGCGACGTTTCGGGTCGAGACCCTTCTTCCTCGTTTTATATGAACTGGGCATGGCTGGGAAATTCATTATTCTGGAAATCTTGTCTGGCTTTGCTTTAGTACAGCCTTGATATCAACAGTGTTCATAGCTCTCGGTGGTGCGTTCAGCCTGCTTACAATCTCAAGTGGAGTGAATCAACTGGTTCAGCACTGGCTTATACAATGGATGCACTTCACATGGCCTAGATAATTCATCTATTTATCACTTATGCCTGAGGATGGCAGCAAAGGGCTCAGCCCAAGCCCAAGTCTTATTCAGTCACTGATTATGTTTCACAATAACTGAATGACATGATCTTGCAGCCTCCTCCTCCAATTGATTGTTTAATTTTTCATCATTACTCTTAATGGATGTTCCAGGACCAATTAATTTAATTCCAAAGGTGGTTGTGGCGTCGCTTCACTTCTTCTTCAGCAGGATGTTTCCATGGTTCAGCATTGATACACCTCTGTGTTGTATCTTTAGCAGGTTGGCACCCCATTTTTTGATGTGGTGTATGTTGTTCCAGGCATAAACTTCAACATTGCTTCATGGACGTTCCCTACCTTGAGAACGACAGTATTTAAGGATATGCTGTACCACGATGTTGGGGGTGGAAGATTGCAACCTTCACTTGGTCCGCCCTGTTTCGACTAATGCAATCAACTCGACTTGCACAAACGGAAGATCAAATAGAACAAGTTGTCTAACAACTTTAGGCTGTGCACGCCACACGAAAGACCACGATGTTCCAGAGTATGATCCTATATAATACTGTTCCTCGTAGCATGCAAAAGCTAGTCGACTTCCTTTTTGAGCTGAACGGTCTGTTCTGAATTTAGTTAACAGACTGCCACTCTACATAGGTAGACAAAAACTCAGCGGGTGAGGCAGCATCTATGGAACGAAGGAAATAGGCAACATTTCGGGTCGACCCGAAACGTTGCCATATTTCCTTCACTCCATAGATGCTGCCTCACCCGCCGAGTTTCTCCAGCATTTTTTGTCTACCTTCGGTTTTCCAGCATCTGCAGTTCCTTTTTAAACATTTAGCCACTTAACATAGTGTCGTTTGGATGCTGAAAAAGTCTGAACTGAGACTCCAACTGATGTTGTCACCCTTCCACTGCAGGTGAAATAATAGGGACATGGACATGTTAGTTTTTCCCTTGAATTTGTTCTATACACCCAGCCTACCCTTAATGTGCAGTTGGAACTGGTATTATGAAGCAACTTCAATTAAATGGGACATTAAAGAGGCATACTGAGTCTATTCAGTGCTTCTTCCAACTAGGGTTTAATATCGTGATTCATTGACTAAAAAAGGGCTGAACCAGCCGCGTTCTCTTGGCCACGTGCTGCCAAGAGTCTTCATGGGGTCGAGATCCAATGTCCTGTCTCCCAACCTTGCCATTTATTTTACGTCAGTAAGGCACGACCTATTCAGGGGCGGTGAAAGTGGAATTTTGGAAAACAGTCTGTGAATATGGTTTAAGTGACAACTCATCAATTAAGACTCCAGATACAAGGATTCTGAGTGCGGCTCTGCCCCATGCAGATCTTGATTGTAGGACTCTTCTCTTTTAACTATTAACAACATTTGTTGTGTGGTTTTGTAATAAGAATGCCTTTCTGAGACACAAGCACACTGTTGTGAATCTGGAGTCACAAGTGGATAATACCAGGTGACATACCTCAAAAAGGCAGCCAATATCATGGACCCACACCAACCTGGCCACACTATCATTTCATTTTTATCATCGGGCAGGTCCAGGAAGCCTGAAAACCATGACCACAGGTCCAAGAACACCTTCTTCCCAACATCCATCAGACTCTTGAACACCACGCAACACTAACCTCAGCAGCTATAAACCTCTATAGATTGCCTTTAGTTGTAGCAAGGACATTTGTTTTTTTTTTGCACTCGATTTACACCTAATATTATAGCTATATACAATATTAATTTATTGATTTTTAAAATTCCGCTTATTATATTTACGGTCCTGTTAAGCAGCTTCAAGTAAGAATTCCATTATTCCGTTGTTCATGTGACTGGTGTACATGTGACAATCAAACAATGAAGTGATTGTGTTTATTTCTTAAGAAAATCTGTAACCTTCATGACCCTCATTACTGAAACTAGGCTTTTAATTCTGGATTTATTTAGTTTGCTGAATTTAGGTTCTACAGCCATGATGGTCGGGTGTGATTGAGGGAAGTTAGTGTAGAAATAGCAGGAGCTATGACAGAAATATTTCAACTGTCATTAGAAACGGGAATAGTGCCGGAGGATTGGCGTACTGCGCATGTTGTTCCATTGTTTAAAAAGGGTTCAAAGAATAAACCTGGGAATTATAGACCCATTAGTTTGACGTCAGTGGTGGGCAAATTAATGGAAAGGATACTTAGAGATAATATATATAAGCATCTGGATAAACAGGGTCTGATCAGGAACAGTCAACATGGATTTGTGCCTGGAAGGTCATGTTTGACAAACCTTCTTGAATTTTTTGAAGCGGTAACTAGGGAAATTGATGAGGGTAAAGCAGTGGATGTTGTCTATATGGATTTCAGTAAGGCCTTTGACAAGGTTCCCCATGGAAGGTTGGTTAAGAAGGTTCAATCTTTGGGTGTTAATGGCGGAGTAGCAAGATGGATTCAACAGTGGCTGAATGGGAGATGTCAGAGAGTAATGGTGGATGGCTGTTTGTCAGGTTGGAAGCCGGTGACCAGTGGGGTGCCTCAGGGATCTGTGTTGGGTCCACTGTTGTTTGTCATGTACATCAATGATCTGGATGATGGGGTGGAAAATTGGATAAGTAAGTATGCAGATGATACTAAGATAGGTGGTGTTGTGGATAATGAAGTAGATTTTCAAAGTCTACAGAGAGATTTGGGCCATTTGGAAAAGTGGGCTGAAAGATGGCAGATGGAGTTTAATGCTGTTAAGTGTGAAGTACTATATCTTGGCAGGACAAATCAAAATAGGACGTACATGGTAAATGGTAGGGAATTGAGGAATGCTGTGGAACAGAGGGATCTAGGAATAACTGTGCATAGTTCCCTGAAGGTGGAATCGCATGTAGATAGGGTGGTAAAAAAAGCCTTTGGTGTGCTGGCCTTTATAAATCAGAGCATTGAATATAGGAGTAGGGAAGTAATGTTAAAATTGTACAAGGCATTGGTAAGACCAATTCTGTAGTATGGTGTAGTTTTGGTCGCCTAGTTATAGGAAGGATGTCAACAAAATAGAGAGAGTACAGAGGAGATTTACTAGAATGTTGCCAGGGTTCCAGCAACTATGTTACAGAGAAAGGTTGAACAAGTTAGGTCTTTATTCTTTGGAGCGCAGAAGGTTAAGGGGGGACTTGATTGAGGTCTTTAAAATGATGAAAGGGATAGACAGAGTTGACATGGATACGTTTTTCCCATTGAGGGTAGGGAAGATTCAAACAAGAGGGCATGACATGAGAATTAAGGGACAGAAGTTTCGGGGTAACATGAGGGGGAACGTCTTTACTCAGAGGGTGGTGGCTGTGTGGAATGAGCTTCCAGCAGAAGTGGTGGAGGCAGGATCGATTTTAACATTTAAGACTAAAGTGGATAGGTGAAGGGAATGGAGGGGTATGGTCTGAGTGCAGGTAGATGGGACTAGGGGAAAACAAATGGTCGGCACGGACTGGAATGGCCGAGAGGGCCTGTTTCCGTGCTGTAATTGTTATATGGTTATATGGTTATATGGTGTATCGCTGGGAATTTGTAAAAAATGTCCAATAATGCAAACACAAACATGTTCCATGAAATAAAGTACGATCCAAACAAAATGTGCAAAAATGTTTTATTCAGAATCGTATGTCAACATATATAAGGTAAATTTAGTCCAACTCGTGGTGTAATCACAGTACACATGCACTACACAGTACACATGCACAGTACACTTGACTCTTACGATATCATGAACATCAGGCCTAGTGAGTGTCAGATAGTTTTAAAGAAGGAACTGCAGATGCTGGAGAATCGAGGGTACACAAAAAGCTGGAGAAACTCAGCGGGTGCAGCAGCATCTAAGGAAGGAAGGAGATAGGCGATGTTTCGGGTCGAGACCCGAAGTCTGAAGAAGGGTCTCGACCCGAAACGTCGCCTATCTCCTTCGCTCCTTAGATGCTGCTGCACCCGCTGAGTTTCTCCAGCTTTTTGTGTACCCTCGAGTGTCAGATAGTTGACTGTTCAGCATTACTTAATCACAAGATGCAACGATAAACCCATTCCAGGGCCGTCTTTATTATTTCGGCAAAACATAATAAATAGGATAATGTCTGAGCTATAAAGAAGATCATAAGGTGGATATGGCCTAAAGACTGAGCGAATTTGAGCTGTAAAATACAATGAATTGTTAGTGCATACAATTAGCAATACTGCAAATAATTAGTGTTGGTGAGTTAAGGGTGTCATACAAGAGGCGTACCGGTTTGAAATAGCAAGTTTGAAACATATCGGATATATTTTCCTCCCTTTGGTTCACAATACCGATAAACTGGGAAAACACTGGCATAACTTAGCTTCACACTTTACTTGCATAGTTTTTAACTTCTTTCACGTGTGTTAGGTCTAATTAAGCTGTGATAGGTAAAATGCCACAAGACAATTCACACAGAATTCCTGAGCTCAGTTAACAGAATCCACCCTAAGTTGCTGCTTCACTGGGGCACGTTACCTTTGTATTCATCTGAAATGCAATTATTCAAGAAGTCAATGCACGTAATTTGCCCGAGGCACTCCACCACTGAGATAACCTTGAGCCTTATTATCTCATAACTAAACTTTAACTCTCTCTGTAAACTAGGTCAAACATACACTAAACCTGCTGACGAGGTGGAATCTGGATGTCGGGGAGCAAGCTGCAGCTTGTGATTATGTCCATCTTTTCTGTCACTGATTTTAAGTCATCCAGGATTAACCGGATGCTGTGCGAAGCATTAATGATGCCGTTCTGGGACGTGCTGAGGTGGCTGGTGGCGGTGCGAATCTCCTTGGTGGCATTCTCGTACATCTGTTTGACGGCCTGCTCCACGTTGTGGTTAAGACGCACGTTGCTCTCCCTCAGCTTCTGCTGCAGCAGACTGCTGTACCGGCCCTGATGGCGAATCTTCACAACCGGCTTCTCCTCCACCGCGGTCAGGACCTCCGCTTGCTTGTCACGCACCACGACGAGCGGCGGCAGACTCTGCTGAATGGCCTGTTGGATGTCTTGCGCCGTTGCGGATTCTACGCTGACCGAATCTTCGTCGTCCGTTTCCGATGCTTCTCCGGGCACTTTCGCTCCTGTCTGCAAGACGCATGGTGGCGACGTGGATGTGAGATAGAGTTCCTCTTCAGAGTCTGTCTCAGAGGCCTCCCCTTGAACAATGGTCAGGAACTGTGCAGTGGACATGCTGCATGTGCTCCTAAATAACAGAACACAAACTGTAATTCTCTTTTAAAGCATTCTTCTGCAACCTTGTTACCTTTATGTGTAGGAAGGAACTACAGATGATGGTTAACAATGAAGTTAGACACAAATTGCTGGAGTAATTCAGCGGATCAGGCAGCATCTTCTTCAGACTGAAAGTAGGGGATGCGAACAGAGAATTGTTAAAGAAGGAACTGCATATAACCAAGCCAACCTCCCGGTGGCTCAGCACTTCAACTCCTCCTCCCATTCCGTATCCGACCTCTCGGTCCTGGGCCTCCTCCACGGCCAGAGTGAGCAACACCGCAAGTTGGAGGAACAGCACCTCATATTCCGCTTGGGGAGTCTGCATCCTTTGGGCTTGAACATTGAATTTTCTCAATTCTGTTAACCCTTGCTGTCTCCTCACCTTCCCACCTCTCCCTCAGCCCTCGGGCCCTGGCATTCCCTCTCTCTCTATCTCCCTCCCCCACCCTAGTCACAGTAACTTCTCATTTTCACACCACAATAAACTTACAATGGCTTGTTCCCTTTATCATCGATACTTTTTTGCATATCTTTCATTCATTGTTCTTTATCTCTCCTTTATCACCGTTTATATCTCTTGTTTCCCTGATCCCTGACCACTCTGAAGAAGGGTCTCGACCCGAAACGTCACCTATCTCCTTCGCTCCTTAGATGCTGCTGCACCCGCTGAGTTTCTCCAGCCTTTTGTGATGCAAACAGAGAAACTAGCAGGATGACTAGGGTGGGAGAGGGACAGAGAGAGAGGGAATGCAAGCGTTACTTGAAATGAGAGAAATCAATATTCATACCGCTGGGTTGTAAGCTTCCCAAGCAAAATATGAGGTGCTATTCTTACAATTTGTGTGTGGCCTCACTCTGACAGTGGAGGTGGCGCAGGACAGAAAGGTCAGTATGGGAGTGGGAAGGGAAGATAAAATGTTTGGCAAACGGGAGATCACATAGGCCCAGGAAGACTGAGCGTAGGTGTACAACAAAACGATTGCCTAGTCTGCGCTTGGTCTCGCTGATATATAGGAGTCTGCATAGAGAACAACAGATTCTGTAGATAATGTTGGAGGAGATGCAAGTGAAAAGACTTCCAGAGTCTCTGGATGGAGAAGGTATAGGGACAGATGTTGCATCTTCTGCGGTTAATGGGGAAAGCACCCGGGGAGGGGATGTTTTGGGTGGGAAGGGATGAGTTACCCAAATCCCTTTATCATTGATGCGCTGTTACAAACCTCATGGAGCACTGTCCTCTGGACATAACAGACGCTATAAGAACAGGCTGCCGACTCCTGTGGTGAACTGTGGTCAGCTGTAGCCGAGTCTAGCAAGGGACAGATACATGCAGGAATGACCAAGGTCAGACAGATCTTTAGGTCCAGTTTCACTCACCATGGCTGTTGGAAGGGTGGGGTTCCAAAAAAGCTGGGTGGAGTAAGGAATGTTTTTACGATGGTACACGAGATATTACAATATGTGGGATAGGCCGGGGTGTTCAACAAGTCTTTTAATATTTACGGTCAAACAATACTCAGCGGCGATCGTTTTATTTAAAAAATATTTTGGCTTGTGCCTTGGCTAGGCTGGGTAACGGCTAAACTTTTAGATAACAAGGTAGTTTGGATCGTGCATTCTGCTCTTGCATATTGGCAATAATTACAGATATTGACAGCACCTAACAGAGACCGATGGAGTAAAACTTAATTGATGATGTAAATTGCCGTGCAGCCCGAAAGAGGGTGGTAAAGGCTCGTGAATCATCGTGGGTGCTTCTGGGAAAGGGTAAATAAAAGATGAATTAAATCCAAAACTACCTGCAGGAGGAGAGAAAGAATGAATGAATGTATGTTTATTGGCCAAGTATGTACACATACAAGGAATTTGCCTTGCGGCTCCTCCTGCAAGTAGCAACACGACATACAGTAAACAATTAAGAATAAAACATTAAGAATAAAGTATTATAGTTTAAACATGTGAATGAAATAAAATACCCGAGAAAAAGGAGGCAACAGACCTTTGGTTATTGAGTAGAGCTACTGCTCGTGGAAAAATGCTGTATTTATGTCTGGTTGTGGCGGCTTTGACAGTTCGGCGTCACCTTCCAGAGGGAAGTGATTCAAAGAGTTTGTGGCCAGGGTGAGAGGGGTCAGAGATGATCTTACCCGCTCACTTCCTGGCCCTTGCAGTGTACAGTTCATCAATGGGGGGAAGGTTGCAGCCAACAACCTTCTCTGCTGATCGGACGATTCGCTGCAGCCTCCGGGTGTTGTGTTTGGTGGCTGAGCAAAACCAGAACATGATGGAGAAGGTGAGGACAGACTCTACAATGGCAGTATAGAATTGGACCATCACTGCCTGTGGCAGATTGTGTTTCCTCAGCTGCCGCAGGAAGTACATCCTCTGTTGGGCCTTTTTGACTGTGGAGTCGATGATGGCCCCCATTTAAGGTTCTTGGAGATTATGGTTCCAAGGAACTTAAAACACCACAGATGAGACTGTGGGGTTGTTGATGGTGAGTGGGGCGAGGGGAGGAAGATAATTAATACTGGAAATGTGAGATACCAAGCTGGAATGTCTGATGTAAACATAAAAACACTTCCACAGTTAGAGGGAGGACCTGAAACTGCTGAATTTATTGTTGACTGGAAGTACCTAGTTGGAAGAGGAGGTGATAGTCTTCAAGTATTGGCTGAGCTTCATTGGAAAATTATTGGAAGTCAAGAGCAATAAGGCAGAGTGGGAATTAGGTGCAGAATTAAAGTGCGAACTGGGAGCTCAGAGTTACTGTTGAAGATTGAATGAAAGCATTTTGCAAAGAGGTTCTCCAAATGACTTCCCCAGATTGCAGCATTTAAATTTGTAATAGAAATAAATTACTGTTTAACCTGTAAAGTCTGTTCTTGATCCCTGTACTTAGTTTAGTTTAGAGATGCAGCGTGGAAACAGGCCCTTCGGCCCACTGAGTCCTACTAGCATTATACTACACAATAGGGATAATTTTACCAAAGCCAATTTACGTACAAGCCAGTACGTCTTTGGAATGTGGGAGGAAACCGGAGAAAACCCACGCGGTCACGGGAAGAACGTGCAAACTCCTTACAGACAGCACCCGCAGTCAGCATTGAACCCGGGTTCGAAAGCAGGTGATAAAAACAAAGTTACCCATTCCTTCTCTCCATATATGCTGCCTCACCCGCTGAATTACTCCAGCATTTTGTGTCTACCTTCGATTAAAAGGAAGTGTTGCACAGAAAGGTGTCATGAGAAGACATAGAAACATAGAAAATAGGTGCAGGAGTAGGCCATTCGGCCCTTCGAGCCTGCACGACCATTCAATATGATCATGGCTGATCATCCAACTCAGTATCCTGTACCTGCCTTCTCTCCATACCCCCTGATCCCTTTAGCCACAAGGACCACATCTAACTCCCTCTTAAATATAGCCAATGAACTGGCCTCAACTACGTTCTGTGGCAGAGAATTCCACAGATTCACCACTCTCTGTGTGAAAAATGTTTTCCTCATCTCAGTCCTAAAGGAATTCCCCCTTTCCTTAGACTGTGACCCCTTGTTCTGGACCTCTCCAACATCGGGAACAATCTTCCTGCATCTAGCCTATCCAACCCCTTAATACTCCATTGTTGTGACAATTCTCCGAATGTCCCAGCTCTCCACAGCCACCTTACCTTACTGATAGCTGAGAATGGATGCAACAAGTGTTTAAGAAGGAACTGCAGATGCTGGAAAATCGAAGGAAGACAAAAATGCTGGAGAAACTCGCTGCACCCGCTGAGTTTCTCCAAGCATTTCTGTCCACCTGTGGATGCAACAAAGGCTTGGGCAGCCCTCCTGCTCGTTACTTCCGCATTGTGACGTAAATCATTTGCATAGTGCGCCCGCGACTGATTTGCATCTCATTTACATGTCGCGTTAATCACGTGGGCAGGCGGGAGGGAGGCGTCAACCGTCGTCCGGGCGCGGTGGACAATTGCGGTCGCTACGAGCCGACGGCGGTCGGAATAACTACAGCCACGAGTTCGTAATGAATTAGCATTCGTCCCGCACTCTATAACCGCCTCCGCCTCCCGTCAAGGTTTATTTTTTTTACCGGCTGAAGCGAAACCGCTTTCTCTCGCTCCAATGGCCGCCGCCGCCTCCTCACCCGAGCCCGGTCACGTGGACGCCGGCTGCACCGCCCCTAGCGGCCTGGACCACCAAGTGCAGCTGCAGCTGGTCCGCCCGTTGTGGTGCCCCCTAGCGGCTCGGAGGGTCAGCCGCCCCACTTTAATGCCGAACCCCTTGCCCCTCCCCCCCAACCCCCCTCCCCGTCATTGCCATTAAAGGGCGACAGCGTCCTCTGGCGGCAGGCAGGTTCAAGTGCTGCACAGGCGAGTAATGGCAACAGGAGACCCGAACAGCACCTCATATTCCGCTTGGGGAGTCTGCATCCTCTGGGCTTGAACATTGAATTTTCTCAATTCTGTTAACCCTTGCTGTCTCCTCCCCTTCCCACCTCTCCCTCAGCCCTCGGGCCCTGGCATTCCCTCTATCTCTATCTCTCTCCCCCACCCCAGTCGCACCAGCTTCTCATTTTCACACCACAAACAGCTTACAATGGCTTGTTCCCTTTATCATCGATACTTTTTTGCATATCTTTCATTCATTGTTCTTTATCTCTCCACATCACCGTCTATACCTCTCGTTTCCCTGATCCCTGACCAGTCTGAAGAAGGGTCTCGACCCGAAACGTCGCCTATCTCCTTCGCTCCTTAGATGCTGCTGCACCCGCTGAGTTTCTCCAGCCTTTTGTGTACCCGCAACAGGAGACTTGCTGCCTTCTCCTTTCGTGTGGCGTGCACATAGAAACATAGAAGATAGATGCAGGAGGAGGTCATGCAGTTGTACAGGGTCTTGGTGAGACCACACCTGGAGTATTGCGTACAGTTCTGGTCTCCCATATCTGAGGAAAGACATTCTTGCCCCAGAGGGAGTACAGGGAAGGTTCCCCAGACTGATTCCTGGGATGTCAGGACTTTCATATGAGGAAAGACTGGATAGACTCTGCTTGTACTCGCTAGAATTTAGAAAATTGAGGGAGGATCTTATAGAAACTTACAAAATTCTTAAGGGGTTGCACTAGGCTAGATGCAGGAAGATTGTTCCCGATGTTGGGGAGGTCCAGAACAAGGGGTCACAGTTTAAAGATAAGAGGGAATTCCTTTAGGACCGAGATGAGGAAAACATTTTTCACACAGAGAGTGGCGAGTCTCTGGAATTCTCTGCCACAGAAGGTAGTTGAGGCCAGTTAATTGGCTATATTTAAGAGGTAGTTAGATGTGACCCTAAAGGGATCAGGGGGTATGGAGAGAAGGCAGGTACTGAGTTGGATGATCAGCCATGATCATATTGAATGGCGGTGCAGGCTTGAAGGGCCGAATGGTCTACTCCACCTCTTTTCTATGTTTCTATTCGGCCCTTCGAGCTAGCACCGGCATTCATCGTGATCATAGCTGATCGTCCGCTATCAATAACCTGTGTCTGCCTTCTCCCCATATCCCTTGACTCCACTAGCCCCTAGAGCTCTATCCAACTCTCTCTTAAATCCATCCAGTGATTTGGCCTCCACTGCCCTCTGTGGCAGGGAATTCCATAAATTCACAACTCAGCGCAGCCTAAAGTTGTTGGACAACTTGTTCTATTTGATCTTCCGTTTGTGCACGTTGAGTTGATTGCAATCTTCCACCCCACTTGTTACTTATTGCGTAAGAAAGAACTGCAGATGCTGGTTTAAATTTAAGTAAGTAAGTTTATTGGTCAAGTATTCACATACAAGGAATTTCCCTTGGTGCTCCACCCACAAATAACAACATGACATACAGTGACAGTTACGAATGACACAGAAAACTCTAAACATTAATAATAATAAAACATTAACGATAAAACACCATTGATCATTGTATTGTATATCTTTATTTTTCTGAGTATTTGCATACCCAGAGGAAAACGAAAAAGCGTTTCTCAACCAGTGTCCATTCAGTGTGTGGTAAAAAAATAAATAGAAATAGAGAATAAAGTACATATATCACGAGTTCCGATCGGCAGCGGCACGACAATGGCTCTGCTTCAGTGTGTCCAGGTTGGTGTTTGGTGCACGATACTTTGGCAGGGGGCAAAGTCCGTTTATCGAGCATGTGAACCAACAAAACGTAGGCAGACACAAAATGCTGGAGTAACTCAGCGGGACAAGCAGCATCTCTGGAGAGAAGGACATTTTGGGACGGGACCCTTCACCCATTCCTTCTCTCCAGAGATGCTGCCTATCCTGCTGAGTTATTCCAGCTTCATCTTCGGTGTAAACCAGCATCTGCAGTTCTTTCGTACACAGTAGATCCTTTTGCTTACTTTTAAGTCTGAGAGTCACAGAGTGATAGCGTGGAAACAGCCCCAACTTGCCCCATCTAAGCTATTCCCATTTGCCCACATTTGGACCATGTCCCTCGAACCTTTGAGAAAATTGAACTTTATTGCTTCTCCAGAGCAAATAGGACACGACCTGGGATATCTACACAGCACATCGGATGAGGAAGGGAAACCAGTAAACCAGCATCTGCAGTTCCTTGTTTCACCGCTTGAGACGTCTTCAATGGGGAACATCAGGATTTGTCTCAGGATATTCTTCACAGGAAAAGTCAAGTCAAGTCAAGTCACTTTTATTTCTATAGCACATTTACAAAACAACTCTCGTTGACCAAAGTGCTTTACATTGGTGGAGGTACTAACATTATACAACAGTGGTTCATAGATTAATTACATACATAAATACATACATTTAGCCCTCACTCAGAGGACGTCAAGAAAGGCTTGAGAGTAAAGATGAGTTTTGAGTCTTGACTTAAAGGAGTCGATAGAGGTGGCAGCTCTGATGGGAAGAGGGATGCTGTTCCACAGTCTAGGAGCTGCAACCGCAAAGGCGCGGTCACCCCTGAGCTTCTGCCTAGACCGCGGGATGTTCAGTAACCCCAAGTCGGCCAATCTGAGGGACCTGGAGGTGGTGTGGTGGATAAGCAGACTTTTGAAGCAGACTTTTGAAGAAACCAAGTAATCAGAATGAATATCCCGCTCGGATCCTGCGAGGTACTGAACAGCAATGAGTGAACCTTGCCGAACAGATGGCATTAAGGTGGCTGAGATTGGCTTCCCTATATCCATAATTATTTTAAACAAGTGGGTTGCGTGAGAATGGCAGAAATGTGCATAAAATTACAAGGGGGCGCTAGGCAAGAAGGTTGGAAGCAACCGTTTCCCAAAAGACAGGGTGTACAGATTTAAATTAACTGGTAAAACAATTAGAGGGAAGATAAAGAAATTTAATTCACTGCCTGGTGATTCTTACAGGTTGCAAGAAGGTGTTGGAACGTAGCAACTCTTTGTGGGCTGATCCCAGATCTACTCATTCAATATGATTGCTCTAATATAGAATCATAGTGGATCCTATCATTCTACACTTTAATCTTCAAGAGTGTATTTTTCTACACTTCAAAATCGCTTTTCTACCTGTAAATCTTGCTTCACTCTACCTATTATCTGATTTTATTGGATAGCATGCAAAACAAATCTTTTCACCATACTGTGGTACATGTGAACAATAATAAACCTAAACCTAACTTGTGTTTGTGGCCAAAGGCTCAGTTGCTACTTATCACTTGTCAGGTCTTGTCCTGCCCCTACTGCTCTTTTATTGCTGTTACCTGCCTCTGAAGAACATTAGGGTAAAAAAGACACAAAGTGCTGGAGTAATTTAGCCAGTCAGACAACAATACTGGAAAACATGGATAGGTGATTTTGGTGTTCGTCTTCTACGTCTGCACAAGTACTTGAGAGTCTTCAAGGTACAACAGAAGTCTTTATTAAATTACTCAATGCTGGCAGCAAGCCAACTCAAAAATGGTTGTACACACAGAATCTGACTGCACACTCACACACATTCAGGATAAACTATATACAAGACATCTCCCTTTGTCCTGTGCAGCGCCACCTGCTGCACGAGAGGAGCAATGGGTCCTCCCACCCCACACAGTCCACCAAACATCACAGTGACGTTTTGGGTCAGGACCCTTCTTCAGATTGATTAAAGAAGGGTCACTCAGACTGAAGAAGGGTCACGACCTAAAATGTCGCCTATCCATGGTCTCCTGAGATTCTGCCTAGCCCGCTGAGTTACTCCAGCACTTTGTGACTTCATCTATACTTCCTTGTGTCTCCAAGTCTCTGCATAAACGCTGTTTATACGTTTCTGCCTCAGTGAGTTATGGGTCTTCCAAGCTCATTTGAAGCCACCCCTGGCTATTTGAACCAAACATAAGAAATAAATGTTAATTAATGTGAATGATGGCCAGTTGTGAAATAATGGGAGGTGCTTTGGCGAGGGGAATTGGAGCAGTGAGGGGGGAAGTGGGAGGTTTGACCTTGGTGCTGAAACACGTTGCTGGAGGAAGTGTACATTGTGATCTCTGAGACCCCTATCCTGGAAACGGCCAAGGCGAAGATTGCAAAGAGGAAGCGGACCCATCATTCATCAACGAAATGTGACAGCAATAGCCGCAGGAGGATCTTGTGGAAACAATATGAAGTTACTGCACTCAATTTGCCATGATTTATTGCTGCCACACTTCTGCACTTTACCCTCGGATTGTCTGGCTATATTCATTTTAGGAAATGCTTAACGTTAACAGACATGTCCTCTCTTGAAGTCCTACTCCACATCATGTCCTTGAAGTTGTCAACAATAGTAATTCTGTAATCATGAAAGAACAAATGATGTTGGCCTTCTGATTAAATGCCACAAAACTTCTTGCGCCTTTATCTCCTTGCTGCTGTATACAAAAGATGATCTTACATAAATCCACTTCACTGTTCTCCAGGTTTTGATCAAGGACACTGAAAATGTCAATCTGTTTTCATTATCAAAATCATTAGAACGGAGACGAGGAAACACTTTTTCACACAGAGAGTTGTGAGTCTTCTCTGCCTCAGCGGGCGGTGGAGGCCGGTTCTCTGGATGCTTTCAAGGGAGAGCTAGATAGGGCTCTTAAAGACAGTGGAGTCAGGGGATATGGGGAGAAGGCAGGAATGGGGTACTGTTTGGGGATGATCAGCCATGATCACATTGAATGGCGGTGCTGGCTCAGGCTGGAAGATTGCAACCTTCACGTGGTTCACCCTGTTTCGACTAATGCAATCAACCCGACTTGCACAAACAAATAGATCAAATAGAACAAGTTGACCAACAACTTTAGGCTGTGCACGCCATACGCAGGAAGAAGGGCTGAATGGTCTACGCCTGCACCTATTGTGTATTGTCATATCATTATCATATTATCAAAAAGGAAACTATCCCAAAGTCCTGAGACATAAGGAACTGAATCTGAAGAAGGGCCCCGACCTGAAACATCCCTTGTTTTCCAGAGATGCTGCCTGACCCGCTGAGGTACTCTACCACTTTGTGTAGTTATTCTAAAATCCAGATGTACTGTCTGGAATCATTTAGCAATCAATAGGATTTAGAGGGTGGCGGTGCTGGAGACTCTTCCTTGGATAAACGACAAGGCTCAAGTCTTTTCTGGTTTTTAATCAGTGCTGCAGTCCCGTCAGGATGTGGAAATGATTTTAGCTCCTTCCCTGCCCATGGACCCAACCCTGCCACCTCACCACTGACCCCACTGTGCCCTCTGGTGGCCGTACACCAAAGTGCTCAGAGTAATTTCATCTTAAGATAGGCACAAAAGGCTGGAGTAACTCAGAGGGTGGGCAGCATCTCTAGAGAGAAGGAATGGGTGACGTTTCGGGTCACCCATTCCTTCTCTCCAGAGATGCTGCCTGTCCTCCTGAGTTACTCCAGCTTTATGTGTCTTTGGTTTAAACCAGCATCTGCAGTTCCTTCTCACTAATTTCATCTTAAGATAGACACAAAGTGCTGGAGTAACTCAGCAGATCAGGCAGCATCTCTGGAAAAAAAATGATAGGTGATGTTTCGGGTCAGGACCCTTCTTCAGACTGAAGGAAAGGGGTGGAGGTGGGGTGAAGTGCTGGAGGCTATAATAGACGAGGATCAAGCAGGGCTGGGGGGTGGAAGGTTGGAACCTTCACGTGGTCCGCCCTGTTTCAATGAATGCAATCAACCCGGCGTGCACAATCAAATAAGATCAAATAGAACAAGTTGTCCTTCAACTTTAGGCTGTGCACGCCAAACGCAAGAAGAAGATGCAGGGCAGGCAGGGTGGCGTCCTGCTAGTCCTATTGTTTGCTAGGGAAGGCATGATCTCAAGAAGGATACAATGGAGTGAACCGTGAAACTGGTAAAACAACTAGGACAGAGAAAGGGGCGAAGAGGAGGGGGAGGAGAGTGTAGGTAAAGTTACTTAAGGTAAGTTACTCCATATAATTCAACATTTATACAATGGGTTTTGTGAGCTACCCAAGCGAAATATGAGGTGTTCCTCCTCCAATTTGCATGTGCCATCCATCCTTTTTCTCCAGAGATATTGCCTGACCCGCTGAGTTACTCCAGCACATTGTGTCTCTCTTTGGTGTAAACCAGTTCCTTGTTCCTAATTTCACCTTAAATCTGAAGAAGGGTCTGAAACGTCGCCTATCCATATTCTCCAGGGATGCTGGCTGATCAGCTGAGTTACTCCAGCACTTTGTGTCTTTTGTTTTGTAAATCAGCACCTGCAGTCCCTTGTTACTAATTTCGTCACTCCCAGCTGGAAGGAAGTGGATCTTGTAAACCACCATACGAAGGGTTAATGGCCTCGAGCCCAGCATGGATTCAGAGAAAATAATTCCCTGGAATTGAATGAATCACGGATTATGAGGCAAAGAAATAAAATCACTTTCCATTGAAATCGGGCAGAATTTTAGACAGATGTTTAAGACCTTTGGTATTAATGCTGAAATACTGGGTCAGATCAGCATAATATTTTGCATTCTGGACTGTTACTGGGACCCATTGGAACAGACATTACAAACAAAGGCCTTTTGGCATCCTGTTTGTGCTTTTTGTTAAAGTGCTATCTAATTAATCCCATCCCTTACTCAGAAATGTTGTTTTCTTTCCTAGGATTGATCCAACTTCCTTTTGGAAGTCCCTATTAAATCTCCTTCCTTTTCCTTTCAGACAGTGCATTGAGGGTCAAGAATGTCCTTATCTCAACTCTAATATATTCTTCTCGTTGCCGAACTTCCTGCCAGTAGAAACAGTCTGGTGGGCGTCAGCCGTGCGGTCCTGATGGGGATGCCCGGCTTCCACAGGGACTTGTTGAGGGTCTGGAAACCTGGTTGCCGTCGACCGGGCCCCCCCCTCCACCGGCGGAGGGCGACGACCCGGGTGTCGGGGGGGCTCAAACGTACCTGATAGTTCCCTGCAACCTGTTTCTCTCGCGGTTCAGACCAGCCGCCTGCCACTGTTGCGGGCTGGAAGAGGCTGTGTTCCACGTGTACATGGAGTGCGTGAGGCTGCAGCCCCTGTTTGAATACCTAAAGGGGCTGCTCCTTGCCTTCTGGCTGCATTTTTCACCCACCATCCTCATCTTTGGACACCCTGTGCGTAGGGGAGAGGGTAGGGGCTGAAGATGTCCTGGTTGGGTTGCTCCTGGGCCTGGCCAAGCTGGCCATCCTCGAGTCACGGCGCCAGGCGGTGGAGGGCTTTACCCGAGCCGGCTGCCTGCCCCTTTTCCGGGGATATGTCCGTGCTCGGGTGCAGTTAGAAAGGGAACACGCCCTGTCCACGGGCATCCTGGGGGAGTTCCGCGACCGCTGGGCACCACTGGGTGTAGAATGTATCCTCAATAAGAATTGTATCATAGTTGTATAGTAGTTTATTATGGATATATGTTTGTATTGTATTATTGTTGTGGGTTCTGGCTTGTTTTATTGTAGTGTAAATATTATTTTTTATAATTGAATAATTTTGTTTTGATAAAATAAAAATAAAGTAGAAACAGCCTGTCCCCATTCTGCCTTCTAATTATCAATGACAAATCCCCCCATGACCTAGTATACTCTAAGGAGAAGAATCTAATCTGTGTTTGGTGTCGATTTTCCACGTAATTCACTGTAGATGCACTTTCCAGCAACACCATTTGGAACGGGCGGCACAGTGGCGCAGTGGTAGAGTTGCTGCCTCACAGCGCCAGAGACCCGGTGTTCGATCCTGACTACGGGTGCTGTCTCTACGGAGTTTGCACGTTCTCCCCGTGACCTGCTCGGGTTTTCTCCGCAATCGCTGCTTTCCTCCCACACTCCAAATACGTACAGGTTTGTAGGTTAATTGGCTTGGTGTAATAGTAAATTGTCCCAAGTGTGTGTAGGATGGCATTAGTGTGCGGGGATCGCTGGTCAGCGCGGACTTGGTGGGATGAAGGGCCAGTTTGTGCGCTGAATCTCTAAAAAAACTCCCACAGGCAAGTTTCCTTGAACAATTTCATCATTCTCCATTGGAACAAAATAGTAAACGAAAAATCCCTACCTGATGGGCATTGTAGATTAAAAGTGATATACAAGTGCTCATCAACTGTAAAGCATTTTACGATAACTCAAGTCCACAAACTTTGCTACATAAATAAAAGTATTTCTTAAAAGTAACATAAACTTGCATGTATACAATACAAGCACAAAGTGCTGGAGGAACTCAGAGGAAAGTCAGGCAGCATCTGTGGAGGGAATGTATAGGCGACAGGTCGGGTAGGGATTCTTCTGATGGATCTGATGAATGGACTGATGGATTTGTCCTGAAATGTTGCCATCCATTCCCTCCACAGATGTTCCTGAATCCAGTGGTACGTGCATTCAAGCTACTGCACCTTTTGCCAAATCGGAGCAGGGAGAAGAAGGAATGTTCGGGGTAGGACAAGTCTTTGATTATTTTGGCTGTTTGTCCAAGGCAGCATGAGGCGTAGATGGAGTCAATGTTCCCAGAACCACACAGGTAAACATACATAAGCTGCTGCTGGAAGTTCACCAACGTGGTGAAGGACACGTTTTGGTCTTCCCTAAACTCACTGGTTTAGTTTAATTTAGAGATACAGCACGGAAACAGACCCTTCGACCCAGCGAGTCGGCGCCGACCAGCGATCGCTGCACACTAACACTATCCCACACACAGTAAGGACAATTTTATATTTATACCAAGCCGATCAAGCTATAAACCTGCATGTCTTTTGGCTTGTGGGAGGAAACTGAAGATCTCGGTGAAAAGCCACGCGGCCGACGCGGGAGCTGACATCCTCCCGATGCAGGAGCTGATCATCCCGTCAAGATCTTCCCGTCAATGGAGAGCTCGAGGCCCCCGACCGCAGGAGAGCAAAGGGAAGAAATTGAACATTTTTTCCGCCTTCCATCTCAGTGAGGAATGTGGAGGAGTCACTGTGATGGATGTTTGTGTTAAAATGTGTTTTGTGTGTTCTGTTGCATTTTATTTGTATGACGTGACTTGGCAAATGAAATTCCTCGTATGTTGCAAAACATGCTGGTCTAATAAAGTATTATTGTGATTGTGAATGTGAATGTGATTGTGATTGTGAATGTGATTGTGTTTGTAAGTAAGTAAGTAAGTAAGTTTATTGGCCAAGTATTCACATACAAGAAATTTGCTTTGGTGCTCCGCACACAAGTAACAACATGACATACAGTGACAGTCACGAATGACTCAGAAAACACTAAACATTAATAATAATAATAAAACATTAATGATAAAACAATGATAAAAGGGAGGCTACAGATTTTTGGCTGTTGAGTAGAGCAACTACTCGTGGATAAAAACTGTTTTTATGTCTGGCTGTGGCAGCTTTGACAGTCCGGAGTCGCCTTCCAGAGGGAAGTGATTCAAAGAGTTTGTGGCCAGGGTGAGAGGGGTCAGGGATGATCTTGCCCGCTCGCTTCTGTGAATGTGATTGTGAATGTGAATGCGATTGATTGAGAGCACTCCTGCCATTTCAATTGAAATAGCTGAAACCTATTAAGCAAAGCCACTGTGGAATCTCTGCTTAAAGAATATATGTAAAAGAAAAGTAATCCCACATTGACTAATGTAATGGAATGTTACAACAAAATGGGTGATGTATTAATGGATTATATTATGTTCTTGCAAATTCTAAGAGTAGGTTATTACTTTTATAAGAACAAAATTCAGCTCTCCTTCTTATCTCTGTTTTTGACTCCGGCTAAGTGATGATCTGTTTATTCCAGCGCGAGGCTTCATCACTCAATTGGAATGGAGTTTCCACACTGTAACTCCCTTGTTTTTCAAGAGGCATCATTTCTGGCTTTTCAAGGCTGCAGTCGAGTCGACATAAAGAAATGGTCACCTTGAAGCTATCTGGTATCGGAACAGAGTCTTGCTGATTGTCCTGTATCTGTGCTGTCACTTGCTATCTGCTGAAGCTCTTCAACAGGAATTCAATTTAACTTGTCCTTCTGGCAGAAACTCCCTCAGAAGTCCGAAAGCTGGATTAACTCTTTCACAGCCAGTGCCCTATTTATGGGAAATTAAGGCACATTTGTAAAGGAAGAACATTAAAACCACACAGGGGTAAGGCAAGGAAGCAGCTGGCTCTTGGATAGGCAGGGAATGGAGGGATGTGGATCATTTGGGTAGCTTTAAGGAGGGAGGAAATGGTTTATACCAAAGATGACAGGTACATTGGTAGGTAGACACAAAATGCTGGAGTAACTCAGCGGGTGAGGCAGCATCTATGGAGAGAAGAAATGGGTGATAATTGCAAGCGGATCATGGACTTGCTTGCAATTAAGTTCTCAATCACAGTAGCATGCCTGTTAAAGTCAGAGCAGCGGGATATTTGTGCCTGAAATCATTCATAACAGAATATAGAACCAAAATGTCGCCAATTCCTTCTGTCCATAGATGCTGCCTCACCCGCTGAGTTTCTCTAGCATTTTTTGTCATCCTTGCTGGCGTCTTGAAGCAATGATGCCTTTTGCAAGTCTCCCAATCCAGATGGAAATAATCTTTTTGAAAAGGTTTTCTGGCCAATTTGAGCTGTCTATGCATGTTATTTTTAGTTGTGGAATCCACTTAATGTAGAGCCAGAGAAAGTGGAGTATTTCTGGGCATGTTTGATACAGGAATCCGCAGTTTTGGTCTGATTCACTTTTGACTGAAGCTACACTGTTGTGGAAATGCTTTGATGCATTCTCCACAAATTGAAACACAAAACCTCATGAAGTGGTGCCTTTCCCCCCACTCTGTCCTCCTGGTTAGTTTTAATTTATTGTCACACGTACCAAGGTACAGTGAAAAGCTTTTGTTGAATGCTAACTAGTCAGTGGAAAGACTAACCATGATGACAGTCCAGCTACCCACAGTGTACAGAAGATAAACACAAAGTGCTGGAGTAACTCAGCGGGTCAGGCAGCATCTCTGGAGAAAAAGGATGGGTCCTTTTTCTCCAGGGATGTTGTCTGACTTGAATCATTAAACCAGTGATTGAACCATTGCTACTATGTGCAGTAAAGATTATCATTGTTTTCAAATTGTTCGTAGTTTGAGAAATTCCCATTGCTGTAGTCTCCTGCTTTTGAAAACTTTACACACTCCCCATGCCTCATTCCTGATCTCCACCATCAGTGATTGTGGCTCTGACTTCCTACGTATCCTGATGGTAACATTAAGATGGTACATCCATGCTGGTTTTAAACTGAAGACGGACAGAAAAAGCTGGAGTAACTCAGCGGGACAGGCAGCATCTCTGGAGAGAAGGAACGGGTGACATTTCGGGTTGAGACCCATCTTCAGACTGGTTAGGGATAAGGGAAACAAGAGATATAGACGGTGATGTGGAGAGATAAAGAACAATGAATGAAAGATATGCAAAAAAGTAAAGATGATGATAGAAACAGGCCATTGTTAGCTGTTTGTAGGATGAAAACGAGAAGCTGGTGCAACTTGGGTGGGGGACGGGTAGAGAGAGAGGGAATGCCGGGGCTACCTGAAGTTAGAGAAATCGATATTCATACCACTGGGCTGTACAGATGCTGCATAAATGGAACAACATTTAGTGCAAGATAAAAGTACAGGTGTCAGAGGATATGGGGAGAAGGCAAGAGAATGGGGTTAGGAGGGAGAGATAGATCAGTCATGATTGAATGGCGGAGTAGACTGGATGGGCCGAATGGCCTAATTCTGCTCCTATCACTTATGATCTTATGTTCCACACTTCAAACTTCCTTCCAAAGTTGATTGAGGATAAAAATAATGTATGCTTGTGCGAATGGCAGATGAGAGAAAATTGCTAAATTGTACACGTTATTTTACTCAATATTTGCAGAGAATTGAGTTGTTGAGGTAACTGCCAAAGTAATCTTCTGGAGTGCTTGCATGAAATCTCTGCCTCTTTCTCCTCCTGTTCGATGCTCCTTAAAACCTGCCTCTATCACAGAGTCTTCGGTCACCAGCTTGAATATCTCTTACCCGAGATCTATCTGATGGTACCCCAGAGGAGGTTTCACTCAGTTTAGCCCTATTAAGAGCTCAACTTAGATACACTGATAGCTGATAGTCAGTGTGGATGACAAAGAGACCCTCAACCGAAACGTCACCAATTCCTTCTCTCCATCGATGCTGCCTCACCCGCTGAGTTTCTCCAGCATTTTTTGTCTACCCTCGATTTTTCCAGCATCTGCAGTTCTTTCTTAAACAAAACGTCAGCATGTCCATGTTGGGCTGAACAGCCATGTTTCTGTGCTGTACAAAATCCATGAAGCTGTGAAGAGCCGCCACAACACATTACATGACACGACTTTCCTTTCTCATTCCCGTAATAGTAATCTTCAAAGTGAGGTATTTCAGTTTCAATTCAATATGTCCCACATATATGTTGCTGTTTCGATGGAAACCGCTCTTCCAGGCTCTTTATCGGACCTCGTGAAGGATGGTGGTGGTTATTCCATTCTGGTGCGATGCGAGACAGTGGTAAACTCCTTCAGACTGTGCTATGAGAGACCCCTCAGATGTGGTTTTCCCTTGATGAACGATCACCAACGAAGGCGGACCCATCCCACAACACCACACCAGCAGTGCCGAAGAATACTGGGTCTTTTTGTTTTTCCATTTCGTCTCACTGTCTTGCAGAATTTGTGGATACATTAGTTTGTGTGTGAGTTGGTCTGAGTCTATGCAGCTGTGTTCTAGCCGCAAGCAAGGTTGTTATTGTACCTGGATCTGGATGTAGTACGCTGAAAAGCTCTCGGTAGAGCATCACTCAGCATGGTGGTGAATGTGCCTGGACATCCGACATTTGCATGTCACGCAGGTGGCGAGCGAAGATTTTATGAATCCCCAAATCCTGGGGCGCCTACGTCACCATGCACGCGTAATGCGCACCATGCGGGAGTCGTGCGTCGTGACGCGTAAATAATGTCGCATAAATGACGCGCAAATCACACCCAAGTGGGACAGGTACTTGTGCGTGCGACAATAAACTCGACTTGACTTATTGCGAAGGAAGGAACTGCAGACGCCGGTTTAAATCGAAGATAGACACAAAATGCTGGAGTAACTCGGCGGGACAGGCAGCATCTCTGGATAGGAGAGATGGAACGGGTGACGTTTTGGGTCGAGACGTTTTGGGTCTAAAGATGGGTCTCGACCAGATACGTCACCCATTCCTTCTCTCCAGAGATGCTGCCCTGTCCCGCTGAGTTACTCCAGCATTTTGTGTCCACCTCACCTTCAACTTGACTTGAATTGTTTAAAGAGTGTGGGAAATGTGGCCCTGGTGGGTTGGAAGAGAGTGTGGGAAACAGGGTCTGGGTGAGTTTGAGGGAATCTTAGCTCCTGTTCGTTTAAAGAGAGCCTGCGAAAATGAGGCCCCAGTGAACCTGATGAGAGAAACAGAACCTGGTGAACCAGATACAGAACTATCGGCCTTTCCAAACAATTGACTCCAGATTCCTGGAAAGTTACTGGAAGTTCCCTATTAGTGCCATTCTCTAATGTTTAGTAAATATAACACAGCCCAATCCTTAGAGACACAGAATGGCAGCTGTGTGGTCACCAGCCTTGATGGGAGTTTCCAGCACATCATAGCACACTGGTGCAGCGGTAGGGTTGCTACCTCCAAGCGCCAGAGACCTGCTTTGATCCTGACTCCGATTGCCGTTTGTACAGAGATTGTACCTTCTCCCTGGTTTTCTCTGGGCTCTCCGGTTTTCTCCCACACTCCAAAGACGTACAGGTTAATGTGTCTTTTTTAAAATTGCTGGTTTTTTTCTATTATGTAAATACTGATTCTGTTCTATTCTGTTGTGTAGTTTTTTTGCACAATCCGTGGGCATTGCCACTTTCATTTCACTGCACATCTTGTATGTGTATGTGACAAATAAGGGTTTCGACGTTGCCTATTTCCTTCGCTCCATAGATGCTGCCTCACCCGCTGAGTTTCTCCAGCATTTTTGTCTACCTTCGATTTTCCAGCATCTGCAGTTCCTTCTTAAAAACAGTTATAGGTTAATTGCCTTCTGTAAATTGCTCCTGGTCTGTAGGTTGTGAAACTGGGATAACATAGAACTAGTGTAAGGCTGAAGGGCCTGTTTCCATGCTGTATCTCTAAACTAAACATATCTCCATACATTTATTCTCATCCAATCCACCATCCTTTTATTGAAAATGTTCATAGAGAGACCATAAGAGATAGGAGTAGAACTCGGCCATTCGGCCCATCAAGTCTACTCCACCATTCGATCGTGGCGGATCTGTTTTTCCCTCTCAACCCCATTCTCCTGCCTACTCCCCATAACCTTTGACACCCGCACTAATCAGAAACCCATCAATCTTCACTTTAAAAATACCCGATGACTTGGCCTCCACAGCCGGCCGTGGCAATGAATTCCACAGATTTGCCAGCTTCTGGCTAAGGAAATTCCTCCTCATTACCATTCTAAAGGTAGGTCCTTTGATTCTGAAGCTGTGCCCTCTGGCCCTAGACTCTCCCACTACTGGGAACATCCTTTCCACATCCACTCTATCTATGCCTATCAACCCCAATGGGACTGCTCACAATTGTGTGGGGACTGGTGGGAATGCTTCAAAACCCAGCGTAGATCGATGGGCCAAATGGCCTCCTACATCATTAGAGAAATTATAAGCATGAAACAAAAAGTGGAGGAGATTACTCCCCAATTGTTGGGGTTCATTGGAAGCTTTAGTTGAAGCTAGTGTGGACCTTTTAGGGATCTAGAGGGAAGGCACAGGTAAGGTTGATGAAGTTATTGAAACATATAAGATTATTAAGGAATTGGACAAGCTAGAGGCAGGAAATATGTTCTTAATGTTGGGGAGTCCAGAATCAGGGGCCACAGTTTAAGAATAATGGATAGGCCATTTAGAACGGAGACGAGGAAAAACCTTTTCACCCAGAGAGTTGTGAATCTGTGTAATTCTCTGCCTCAGAAGGCAACGGAGGCCAATTAACAAGAGAGAGTTAAAGATAGCGGAGTCAAGGATAAGGGGAGAAGGCAGGAATGGGGTACTGATTGTGGATGATCTGCCATGATCACAGTGAATGGCGTTGCAGGCTCGAAGGGCCGAATGGCCCACTCCTGCACCTATCGTCTATTGTCTATGATCTAAAACGCAAACCCCCCAAAGTCAAAAGTGTCAAAGTCGTGGTCCATGGTTTCACAGTCGAACGGGTTGTAGCCGCCACAATCGGCCTCTTGGCAGCCGTCCGCCGAATGGATGCCGAGCTCCTTGAAGTCCGGCAAGGCGGGGTCGCTGGGCTGGGCGCCGGGCGAGGTGACGGTGTAACCCAGGGTGGGGCCGACGGCCGCTCCCCCCACCAGCAGGCAGGCGGCCCTGACCACCCTGCGGGACGGGGCACCGTGGCGGAGGCAGGCTGCTGACCACCGCACCTTGCTCCTGGTCGGCCTGGCTGCAGCTGGAAATGGGAGCAACGTGTTACCAAGGTTACTCGCCGCGCCAAATTACATCGTGGACGGCACGGTGGCGCAACGGTAGAGTTACTGCCTTACAGCGCTAGAGACCCGGGTTCGATCCCGACTACGGATGCTGTCTGTACGGAGTTTGTACGTGAGTCTCCCCGGAGTTTGTACGTGAGTTTGTACGTGAGTCTCGTCGTGAGTTTTCTCCAGGTGCTCCGGTCTCCTCCCACACTCCAAAGACGTACAGGATTGTAGGTTAATTTGCTTGGTATAAACGTAAATTGTCCCTAGTATATGTAGGATAGTGTTAATGTGCGGGATCCCTGGTTAGTGCGGACTTGGTGGGCCGAAGGGCCTGTTTCTGCGCTGCATCTCCAAACTAAACATCAACTCAACATAGGTGTGTGTCAGCTGCATTAGGTATAAGGTTAGGATTAGGGTCATTTATTAGGGACGGGATTAAGGTCACCCATTTTGGTTAGGGTTAAGTAAGTAAGCAAGTTTATTGGCCAAGTATTCACATACAAGGAATTTGCCTTGGTGCTCCACCCACAAGTAACAACATGACATACAGTGACAGTTACGATTAGAGTTAGGATTAGGTCCACACATTCGGGTTTGGGTTGGAGCCATGTATTACTGTTAGGGTCCACAAGCATTAGGGTTAGGATTAGGGCCATCCATTAAGTTCCTAAATTTATAAGTGATAGAAGCGGAATTAGGCCATTTGGCCCGTCAAGTCTAATCTGCCATTCAATCATGACTGATCTATCTCTCCCTACTAACCCCATTCTACTGCCTTCTCCCCATAACCCTTTACACCCATACTAATCAAGAATCTATCTATCTTTGCCTTAAGGTTAGGACCATGCATTAAGGTTAGGATAAGCATTAGGACTATATGTTAGGGTTAGAGCCAAGCATTAGAATTCGTATTAGGGCCATAATTGAGGGTTAGGATTAAGATTAGGGCCATGCATTTGGGGTAAGGTTATGGTTAGACCGTTGAATCTGTGGAATTCATTGAGGTAAAGTCATTGGGCATTTTTAAAGTGGGGATCGATAGATTCTTGATTTGTAAGGTTATCAAAGATTACGGGAAGAGGGCAGGAGAATGGGGTTGAGGGGGAAAAATTGATCAGCCATGATCGAGTGGCAGGGTTTGATGGCCTCAGTCTGCTCCTACTTTATGGATATATAGATCACCACACACCCCGAGGACTAGACACTCTTTTTGGACCCTCTTTGGTCAGAGGGTGGTGAATCTGTGGAATTCACTGCCGCAGAAGGCTGTGGGGGCCAATTCAATTGATATTTTTAAGGCAGAGATAGACGGATTCTTGATTAGTGTGGGTGTCAGGGCTTATGAGGAGAAGGCAGGAGAATGTGGTTGAGATGGAAAGATAGATCAGCCATGATCGAATGGCAGAGTAGACTCGAAAGCTTAATGGCGTAAATCTGCTCCGGTGTCATTTGGGGTTATAGGAGGTTGGCACACATCCCAAAGATTGAGCAGGAGAGAGAGGGGGAGGGGGCAAACTCAAGCCTTACCTTCATGTTGCTGACATGGATTCACAGTTGCCGCACACTCCTTCTCTCTGAAGGACACTCTGCGTTGTTTATCAACGTGGATCATGCACGTGGGCACGCTGGGCGTAATGGACTTTGAAAGAAAGGAAAGAGAAGTTGAATGAGTGAGTGGTTAGTGTGGCAGAGGGACAACCCTGCAAAGGGAGCAGGACAACTAGAGGCGAATTCTGCAGTCCCATCTCCAAGAGGATTAGTTTAGTTTAGTTGAGAGATACAGCGTGGAAATAGGCCCTTCAGCCCACCGAGTCCATACCGGCCAGCAATCCCCACACACTAACACGGTGGGAGATTGCAACCTTCACATGGTCCGCCCTGTTTCGACTAATGCAATCAACTCGACGTGCACAAACGGAAGATCAAATAGAACAAGTTGTCCGACAACTTTAGGCTGTGCACGCGACACACAAAAGAAGAAGAACACGAGGGACAATTTAACAGTTTTACCAAAACCAATTAGCCTACAAGCCTGTGCGTCTTTGGAGTGTGGGAGGAAACCGGAGCACCCGGAGAAAACCCACGTACAAACTCCGAACAGACAACACTCGATGTCAGGATCGAACGTGGGTCTCTGGCGCTGTAAGGCAGCAACTGCACTAACAAGTCACCGTGCCGCCCTTTGTGGCCAACATGTTTCCACTTCACATTCTCTCAGTAGTTTAGGATGTATCCCACTCAGGAGAGGCGATTTGTCTGAAATAAGTTGAACATTAAACGTTGTAAGGGTGTAACTTTGGAGAGAGAAAACTGCTTTAGATCCGTGACCCTTCATCAGTTTCCAGGTTAAATGAAGATCTCGGAACTGAACCCTGCTTCTCTCTCCACAGATACTGCCAGGCATGCTGAGTGTTTTAGAAACGGTCAGTGCTGGCCAATGTTGAAGCCAAATGGTCTTTGGGTGTCAGTTGAAGTTGACTTGGCGTTGATGAGAGTTGAAAGATGGGGTGGGAGATTGCAACCTTCACGTAGTCCGCCCTGTTTTGACGAATGCAATCAATCCGGTGTGCACAATCAAATAAGATCAAATAGAACAAGTTGTCCGACAACTTCAGGCTGTGCACGCCACACGCAAGAATTAGAAGAGTTGAAAGGTACAGAGTGGAAACAGGCTCTTCAGCCCATCATGTCCACGGCATGCATCGATCACCCATTTACTCTAGTTCTATCCCACGTTTTGCATCCTACTCACCAGGGGCAATTTACAGAGGACAATTATCCTGCAATCCCGCACGTCTTTGAGACGTGGGAGGAGACCAAAGATCCCGGAGGAAATCCATGTGGTCACAGGGAGAACATCAAACTCTACACCATTAGCACCAGAAGTCATTATTGAACCCGAGTTCTAAAACTCTGGAGGATAAAGTATAATAAACCTCTCCTCATTCAGTAAACTCCCTGGAACCCATCCAGTGAATCCGCAGTGCACATTTGTGGGAATGTGATTTATTTAGTTAAAAAGACCAAAACTCACGAAACATTTAAGGTCTCACCAAGACCCAGAACAATAGCAATAAGACCACCTTACTCCTCTGAAGGGCTTAGTTAAATGTGGCAAGAATTGTGAACTCAATTTTAATTTCCATTATCACAATTTCAAAAGGGAAAAAAGTACTGGAGAAATTGAAGATTAAAAAATCAGTTTGATTTTCTTGTCTTTTAGGGGTCTTTTGGACATAAGAGTTGAACAGCACAGAAAGGCCCTTTGGCTCAACTGAGCCATGCCAGATCTACTGTGCCAGATCTACTGTGGTCCCACCTGCCTGCTTTTGGCCGTACTCACTCTAAACCATTTCTACCATAATCCTAACCATCTGATAGTCGACTTCTCCATACCATTGGGCAGCACGTTGGCGCAGTGATAGAGTTGCTGCCCCACAGCGCCAGAAACCTGGGTTTAATCCTGACTACATGTGCTGTCTGTGCGGAGTTTGCACGTTCTCCCTGTGGCCGCGTGGGCTTTCTCCAGCTTCCCTCCACATCCCAAAGATATGTTGATTTGTAGGTTAATTGAGTTCTGTAAATTGTCCCGTTTTTAGGATATGAAAGTGGGATAGCATAGAACGTGGGAATGAGGTGATCGATGTTCGTTTTGGACTCGGTGGGCCGAAGGGCCTGTTTCCATGTCGTATCTCGAAACTAAACTGAACAAGTAAAATGTCACCACCCCCCCCATCCCTCCCCGTCAAAAAATGGATTGTTGAGACCCACTAAATGGACCGTCTTACCTCTTTCACTTTCTTAAGCACCTTTATCCATTGACTGCGTTCAAAGAACAGATAAAAGAAAAAGTTAATGTTTAAGAGGGAACTGCAGATGCTGGAACAATCGAAGGTAGACAAAAATGCTGGAGAAACTCAGCGGGTGAGGCAGCATCTATGGAGCGAAGGAACTGGTGACGTTTCGGGTCGAGAAAGAGTTAATATCGGAGACCTGTGGCAGGGAAGGATTCTCTTTGGTAACAGGCTGGTTAGATTAGTCAGGGGTCATATCCCGAGGAAACATCCATTTGCAGAGAGGCTGTCCATTGGAAGGTTAGCAAGGACAACGATCAGATCATTTTGTATTGAATTACCGAATAGTGGAAGGCCTCGATAGAGTGGATGATGAGAGGATGTTTCCAGTAGTTGGACAGTCTAGGACCAGAGGCACGGCCTCAGAATATATGGATGTACCTTTAGTCAAGAGATGAGGAGGATTTTCTTTAGTCAGTGGGTAGTGAATCTGTGGAATTTATTGCCACAGATGGCTGTGGAGCCTAAGTATTCGGTATTTTAAAAGTGGAGATCGACAGATTATTGATTAGTGATGGTGTCGAAGCTTATGGGGAGAAGGCAGGAGTGGGTTGAGGGGGAAAGATAGATCAGCCATGGTTGAAAGGTAGAGTAGACTCAATGGGCCGAACAGCCTAATTCTACTCCGATGACATGAGAACTCGAACACCCAGGCCCATGCTCTTGGTTTCCATGCCGACCAAAATTGGGAAGGGGAAATGGAGCACTTGGAAATCATAATATGGATCACATGGATCACATTCAACAAATCGAGAGTCAAAGAATTACAAAGCACAGGAACAGGCCCTTTGGCCCACCCTGTCCATGCTGACCTTCAACCAGCTATTGATAGCAGCCAATTAACCCAGCAACCTACATGTCTATGGACGGTGGGAGGAGATCACAGGGAGAATGTGCAAACCCCACAGAGATAGCACCAAAGGTCAGGATCGAACCCAGGTCACTGGAGCTGTGCGATAGCTGCTCTTCCACCCGCGCCACTGTTGGAATGTTTTTCGTGGTTACCACCGGCAGAATAGTTCATGAATAAACTAGTTTGTGTGGTCCATTTGAACTTTGAGGAAACCTTTGAAAAGATCATTGGACCCTAAGCATGGAAACAGACCCTTCGGCCCAGCGTGTCCATGCTGACCATCAGATACTCATCTGTTCTAATCCCATTTTACTCACAAGGAATCGTGAAACAGAATTCTAGAGTTGGGGTAGAAAGTAGGAATAGTAAGTAAGTTTATTGGCCAAGTATTCACATACAAGGAATTTGCCTTGGTGCTCCGCCCCCAAGTAACAACATGACATACAGTGACAGTTACGAATGACTCAGAAAACACTAAACATTAATAATAATAAAACATTCATAATAAAACACCATTGTGCACCAACAAAATACCAGATCAAAGGGAGGCTACAGATTTTTGGCTGTTGAGTAGAGCAACTGCTCATGGATAAAAACTGTTTTTATGTCCTTGGGAGAAGCTGATAGACAAGTTCATAAGTTCTAGGAACAGGATTAGGCCCTTCAGCCCATCAAGACTACATGGTTGGTTGGCTTGGGCAAGTTGGGCCAAAGGGCCTGTTTCCATGCTGTCTGATCTATGACTAACCTGAGTTACCCAAGCTGTGCGACTCTGAATGTCAAAGTTCAGGGGTCACGTGGAGCCCCCCCCCCCCCCCCCCCACCGAAGTCAGGTAAGATGGCTCCCCCGAGGACGTACCTGGAGTCTTCACTGTCCGCTGCCAGCAGCAGGAGCAGCTTGCCCTTGCTGAGGACCAGGCCCAGGCAGCAGTCCTTCTCCGCGCCCAGGGGCAGCTGAGGCAAGTCCCTGATCTGGCTGCCCTTCAGGATGGCATGGCAGCTGGTATCCAGCGGCAACTCCGTCTCGGGGAGCGAGTCGTGGTCACGGCAGATGGCCAGGGAGCCCCTCAACGACAGGAAGAAGAACTTCTCCTTCCATTGCTTGAAGACAAAGCCCCCTGCAAGTAAAAGGAAAACAGAGTCAGGCTTAGAGTTAGACTTTAGACTTTAGAGGTACAGCGTGGCCTGCCAAGCCCGCACCGATCAGTGATCACCCCGTACACTAGCACTATCCTACACACTAGGGACAATTTACAATTTTTTAACCAAAGCCTGCAAACCAGTATGTCTTTGGGGTGTGGGAGGAAACCGGAGCACCCAGAGGAAACCCACGTGGTCACAGAGAGAACGTGCAAACTCCGTACAGACAGCACCTGTAGTTAGGATCGAACCTGGGTCTCTGGCGCTGTGAGGCAGCAACTCTACCGCTGCGCCACCGTGCCGTCCCGAGCAAAATCCAGGCCAAACCCAATCCTAAACATAACCAAAAATAGCAAATGCTGGAAACGGATAGTGTTTGAGTATTTTCTGTTTACAAATTTCAGATTTCTAGAAATAGAATTATATCTCTAATCCTAAACTGACCGCATCCTGCACTAGCGGTCGGAGGTCGGAGGCTATTTGGCAGTGATGCCCTTGTCAATAGTAAGACTGAATCATTAATATTTTTCTCTTTCTGTTAAACTGGTGGTTAAACTGTAAGGGGCAGCATGGTGGTGCAGCAGCAGAGTTGCCAACCATGTCATCTCTGGGTGCCTGCTCTACCACCCACCTAATGGAGCTTAGGGTCTGGCAGACATTGGCAAAGCCACAACAACCTGGCTGTCCAACACCTGGGGTACACAAAAGGCTGGAGAAACTCAGCGGGTGCAGCAGCATCTAAGGAGCGAAGGAGATAGGCGACGTTTCGGGTCGAGACCCTCCTTCAGACATCTCGACCCGAAACGTCGCCTACCTCCTTCGCTCCTTAGACACCCGCTGAGTTTCTCCAGCCACCCTCGATTCTCCAGCATCTGCAGTTCCTTCTTTAACACTGTTCAACACCTGGCTTGAGATCTAACTGTTTCTTTGGTTTATGTTTCATTCGCAAGGAGAAGAGTTGCCGCCCTACAGCGCCAGAGACCCGGGTTCGATCCTGACCACAGGTGCTGTCTGTACGGAATTTGGTAGCCTTCTCCCAGAGGTCCCAGGGGGCAAGTCACATCTTGTCAGACAGTGCCGGCCAAGGTTAGCTCCTTGTCTGAATGTTTAAGAAAGAACTGCAGATGCTGGAAAAATCGAAGGTAGACAAAAATGCTGGAGGAACGCAGCGGGTGAGGCAGCGTTTATGGAGCGAAGGAAATAGGCGACGTTTCGGGTCGAGACCCTTCTTCAGACTGAATGTCATTGTGTCGAATGTCATTATCTCCCTTTATCTCCTCATTGACGGTCTTCAAGCAGAGATTGAAGCCACTTTGAAGAGCATCCATGGGAGAAGCCTATAGAACATAGAGGCCACCTCCACCTCTCTCAGGAGTTCTCTCCCAAAAGGTGCTACAGAAAACAAATGTGTTGGAAGGAACTGCAGATGCTGGTTTAAACCAAAGATGCTGGAGTAACTCAGCAGTACAGGCAGCATCTCTGGGGAGAAGGAATAGGGTCAAACAGAAAACAATTTATTGCGCCTTGCCCAATGACCCGGACAACCCAATAGACGTTGTCCCCAGTGGTTCTAAGAATCCCTCGCCGACCCTGTGGTTCCTGGAACTCTCCTTATCGGCAGCTGGAACATATCCGGGGGATGGAGGCGAACATCTGGAAAGCGACTAAAGGATTAGTGATAGTTGGATACCAAAACCAAACAAGACTGGGATGGGCGGCCAAAAACTTGGTCAATTACGTTTTTGGCCGGGAGGACCCTGAGAGAGGAGGGAGGTGTGGAGAGGGTTGGGGGGGGGGGTCAGAGCGTGATTTCCAGAGAGAATTGCACACAGTGCTTGCTGGTACTGTTTCTGCAGTGGGGATGGAAGTACTTTTGTCCTTCCACAACTAGAGAGCGGTCCTGAACCACTATCTACGCACTTCTTTGGAGATCCTCGGACTACCTTTGATCGGACTTTGTTGGCTTTATCTTACACTAAACATTATTCATGTTATTCCCTTTATCATGTTTCTGTGCACTGTGGATGGCTCGATTATAATCATGTATTGTCTTTCCTCTGACTGGTTAGCACGCAACAAAAGCTTTTCACAAACTCCCCGTTGGATTGCAACTTGTCGCGGTCGGGGAGCTGGTGTGTCTCAGTGACCCCTAGAGCTATGCCAGCGGGAGATTCGTCTCCTGTTCGGGTCTCCCATGCTGGACAGGTCGAAGTGTAGCGGAGAGACGAAGAGCGACCCTCTGGTCCTCCAGGTTGGAGGTTGAGAACAGGGCTAACAACCCTGTCTCGTAAAACAAATATGTTACGGAAACAGCAACTGAAGGAATCAACACTACTTAGTGGAGGACCTTTGTTGCTGCCCTACATGCCAGGAGGCATAATAGGCAGTAAGTAAGTAAGTAGGTAAAAGCTTTTCACTGTACCCCCGTACAATAAACTAGACTCAAACGCAAACCCAAGAGATCCGACCACAGCATAAACAACACCATTGACACAAAGACAACTTAAACCCTTTGCTGTTGTTAACTTTGGATTGCTCCTCATCTTTAAGCTGCATTGCCTTTGTCCCACTGGTAGAGATGAACAACAGCTGGAATGCACCCTGAGCAAAAAAAACATCTGGATGGTGACAGAGATACAGGGGAAAGTTGGATGTCAAGCCAAGCGACTGGATGAGGAAGCATAACGTAATTTTAATTATGAAATCTCCATTCTCCCTCTCACACGATGTGCAAAAGGATATTAGTGGGATTGCTTACATGGTATCCAAACAAACATTGATAAACAGTTTGAACAATGTGAAGTTTTGCAATGGTTCAAAGGTGCCTCATTGTCACGTGTGCAGGGAACAGTGAAACTCATTTTGCATAGATCACATATGCACAAGTCGTCATATTTTGTCCGACATTCGGGCTGTCCGAGTCACATATTTTGGCGCCAGCACTTTGTGACCTTTTGTGACCACCCACACACCACCTCCAGGTCCCTCAGATCGGCCGACTTGGGGTTGCTGAACATCCCGCGGTCTAGGCATAAGCCTTTGCGGTTGCAGCTCCTAGACTGTGGAACAACATCCCTCTTCCCATCAGAACTGCCCCCTCCATCGACTCCTTTAAGTCGAGACTAAAAACTCATCTCTACTCCCAAGCCTTTCTTGACATCCTCTGAGCGAGGGCTATATGTATGTAGTGATGTTTGTATTTAGAAACATAGAAACATAGAAATTAGGTGCAGGAGTAGGCCATTCGGCCCTTTGAGCCTGCACCGCCATTCAATATGATCATGGCTGATCATCCAACTCAGTATCCCGTACCTGCCTTCTCTCCATACCCTCTGATCCCCTTAGCCACAAGGGCCACATCTAACTCCCTCTTAAATATAACCAATGAACTGGCCTCAACTACCCTCTGCGGCAGAGAGTTCCAGAGACTCACCACTCTCTGTGTGAAAAAAGTCTTTCTCATCTCGGTCTTAAAGGATTTCCCCCTTATCCTTAAGCTGTGACCCCTTGTCCTGGACTTCCCCAACATCGGGAACAATCTTCCTGCATCTAGCCTGTCCAACCCCTTAAGAATTTTGTAAGTTTCTATAAGATCCCCTCTCAATCTCCTAAATTCTAGAGAGTATAAACCGAGTCTATCCAGTCTTTCTTCATAAGACAGTCCTGACATCCCAGGATTTAATCTATGAACCACAGTTGTTTGTTATACTATTCTTATACCAATGTAAAGCAATTTGGCCAACGAGAGTTGTTTTTTAAATGTGCTATAGAAATAAAAATAAAAGTGACTTGACTTTTCTGTAATCCAGCATCTGCAATTCCATGTCGATACTGTTCCTGCCATTTATGGCCTTTGACCAACAATGTGATGGGATTCATTTTACTTTTTAGTGGGTATTAACTCCGCTGCTGCGGTTTGAAGCCACTCCTCAGCTACCCCTTGTTGAGATTTAGTCAGCTTTGTCATGTATAATTCTAGGGGTGGCACAGTAGCTTAGAGGTAGGGTTGCTGCTGCCTTACAGCGCCAGAGACCCGGGTTTGATCCTGACTGCGGGTGCTGTCTATACAGAGTTTACACATTCTTCCTGTGACGCAATAGACAATAGACAATCGGTGCAGGAGTAGGTCATTTGCCTTCGAGCCAGCACCGCCATTCAATATGATTGTAAATTGTCTCTAGTGTGTGTAGGATAGTCAAGTCAAGTCGAGTCAATTTTATTTCTACAGCACATTTAAAAACAACTCTCGTTGACCAAAGTGCTTTACATCAGTGCAGGTACTAACTTGCTACAAACAGGGGTACATAGATCAACAATACATACCTAAATACATACATACAGCGCTCCCTTAGAGGATGTCAAGAAAGGCTTGAGAGTAGAAATAAGTTTCAAGTCTAGACTTAAAAGAGTTGATGGAGGGGGCAGTTGTGATGGGAAGAGGGATGCAGTTCCACAGTCTAGGTGCTGCATCCGCAAACGTGCGGTCGCCCCTGAGCTTATGCCTAGACCACGGGATGGTCGGCCAATCTGAGGGACCTGGATAGTGGTGTGGTGGGAAAGCAGATTTTGATGTAGGTGGGGGCGAGCCCGTTAAGGGCTTTGCAAACAAAAGGAAGGAGCTTGAAATTGATTCGGAACCGCACCGGGAGCCAGTGGAGAGAGGCCAGGATCGGGGCGATGTGGTCCCTTTTTTCGGGTGCCCGTCAGGAGTCTCGCTGCGGCGTTTTGGACCAGTTGCAGGCGGGACAGGGATGATTGGCTGATGCCAGTGTAGAGGGAGTTGCAGTATTCACGACGGGAGGAGATAAATGAGTGGATGATTTTTTGGAGGTCGTCAAATCGAAGGAAAGGTTTTATTTTTGCTATCGTTCGAAGATGGAAGAAGCCAGCTTTTACCACGGTATTGACTTGTTTGTCAAACTTCAACGCCGAGTCAAATATCACGCCAAGGTTTTTGACGTGAGCTTTGAGTAATGGGATAGAGCTAGTGCACGAGGATTGGTGGTCAGTGCAGACTCGGTGGGCCGCATGGGGCTATTTCCGCGCTGTATCTCTAAATTTGGGATTTAGAGCAGCATTCACAGCCCGGTTGCTCTCATTCAGTGTTGACCCCCACTCAGCTTGGCGTTTTCACTGAAGATAGATACAAAAAGCTGGAGTAACTCAGTGAGCCAGGTAACATCTGTGGAGAAAAGGAATAGGTGCTGTTTTCACCACTGCTTTCTATGCACATGCTGCCATTGTGTTTGATGGATGGAGCCTCTTGGCAGCCTGCGCTACTGACAGTTGCAGGTTTGCCAGCCAAGTCAAACGCCAAGCTGCATGTGATCGCCAACTGGGCCTGGGGTTACGCACAAACCAATCCCGCAGAGAGCGGTGAGGAAATCATGTGTTGCTCTGCCTGGATGAGTCTTGCCATGCATCAATATACACTGTATCTCCTGCTTGGTTGAAAATTCTGAGAGGATTTATAGAAGGAGTGTATTGGAGTGAGGCCCAGCCATCGCAATGAGAAGGGGAGAGGTGAGGAGGAGTGCGAGATTATTTTGTTTTAACTTTTTAAAGGCCCTGTAGCCCACCAAGTCCATGCCGACCAGCGCCCATCTGTACCCAGTTCTATCCTACACATTAGGGGCAATTTACAGTATAAGGAGATACAAGATACATTTATTTGTCACATGTACCAGTTGGCACAGAGAAATGTGATCACCATACATCCATACAAATAACAAAAGGACACAACACACGATAGATTTTTAAAGAAGGAACTGCAGATGCTGGAGAATCGAGGGTACACAAAAAGCTGGAGAAACTCAGCGGGTGCAGCAGCATCTAAGGAGCGAAGGAGATAGGCGACGTTTCGGGTCGAGACCCTTCTTCAGACGATAGACACGATAGAGTCCAACATAAAACATCCCCACGCAGCAGAATCAAAGTTTCCCACTGTGAGCGAAGGCACCAAAGTTCAGTCCTCTTCCTCTGATGTTCTTGATGTTCACCCGTGGTCGGGGCCTGCCCGAGCCCTCCGCAGTGGCACTACGGGGTGGCCCGCTGCTCAGGCCCGCTCGCCGGGGTGATGGGACTCCGACGCCGGGACGGGAGGCCAACCTCAGCGGCTTGGACCTCAGAATCGGCCACTTCCTACCGGCTCCCGAAGTCCACCGGCGGCACTGGGCGGAGATTCACGCTTGGCAAAGGGATCCCAGGACCCCCAGTAGCCAATTAACTGCTGTTGTCCTCTATGCACGGGCTGCTGTCATGGTCAATGGGTGGAATTCCTTGGCGGGTTACACCGAAGATGTTTGGGTTACACTATTGAGGATGTAAGCCAGGTGTTGCCAGCCAAACTCTAGTACACTTGCCACGAACCATCCAGCAACTTGGGTTGTACAAAGTAGAGAACGCAGAGATGCAACACTGAACAATCACACAGCAAGATTGTAGAAGAACCCCACACGCAGAATATAATACTTGGCTACTCAGGATATGAAGGCAGCAGCTAGAGTATTGTTTTTGGATAAGAATCCCATTATCCTAATTGGACAAATCTCTGCCCTTCCCAATCTCCTGCACGCAATAATCCCCCGTCCATCCCAGTGATGAAACCTGCCCCTTCTTTCCCATTATCAGAAATGCAAACTAATAGCATTGTAGCTCAGTGCATGGCCAGAGGGAGTCTGGGCAGATTAAAAAGTGATTAAATAATGTATTACAGGGCATCAATGCTTGTGAGGATAAAGAAGCAATCAGCTTTTGGCGGTGTTAATCCTTAAAACGTTCAGAGGTTTTGGCAGGCTGGGACTTGTCCGGGAAATGGTGCAATGCTTGGTTGCAACCGTTCGTTTAATCTGAAGCAGACTTCAACTCCAGCCCTGTTTCTGCTACCCCTTGCTCTCTACATGTTGTTTTGGAACTATGCTTACACGCAAGGCATTAGGCACCTCGATCCCCTTCTAGAGGCACATGCAGTGTGTGTATGTTTAACATTTCCCAGTGATTGAGATGAAATTGTCCAGGTCCCAATAAAAATATCCCTTGATTCCACTAGGGGCTAGTGGAATCAAGGGATATGGGGAGAAGGCAGGCACGGGTTATTGATTGGGGATGATCAGCCATGATCACAATGAATGGCAGTGCTGGCTCGAAGGGCCTGCTCCTGCACCTATATTATCTATGTTTCTAGAAGCATAGTCAAAGGTCTTTTATTTGTCACATCTGCAACTGCGCGGTGAAATTCTTTGTGCGTCTATTACAAATGTGGGCGCCGCCATTAATCAAAGACCAAAGTCTGGCTGGTCAATGTACTGGAGCAGTTCCCGCCACCCATGCCCCTCTCCTCTCGCAGTGGCACAGTTAGTAAAGCTGCCTCCTCACAGCACCAGAGACCCGAGTTCGATCCTGACCTCAGGTGCTATCCGTACGGAGTTTGCACGTTCCCCCTGTGACCGCGTGGGTTTCCTCCGACCCCTCCGGTTTCCTCCCACATCCCAAAGACGTGCCGGTTTGTTGGTTTAATTGGACTCTGTGAATTGCCCTGAGTGTGCAGAGAAAGTGGGATAACATAGAACTGGTGTGAGCGGGTGATCGATGCCAGCACGGATTTGGTGGGCCAGAAGGGCCTCTTTCCATGCTGTGTCTCCAGACTAAGCGAAACAATGTGTAAGGAAGGAACTGCAGATGCCGGTTTAAACCGAAGATAGACACAAAAATGTGTCCCTCTGGAAGGCGACTCCGGACTGTCAAAGCTGCCACAGCCAGACACAAAAACAGTTTTTATCCACGAGTAGTTGCTCCACTCAACAGCCAAAAATCTGTAGCCTCCCTTTCATCTGGTATTTTGTTGGTTCACATGCTTGATCCATGGTGTTTTATAATTAATGTTTTATTATTATTAATGTTTGGTCTTTTCTGAGTCATTCGTAACTGTCACTGTATGTCATGTTGTTACTTGTGGGTGGAGCACCAAGGCAAATTCCTTGTATGTGAATACTTGGCCAATAAACTTAATTACTTACCTACTTAAAAAGCTGGAGTAACTCAGCGGGTCAGGCAGCATCTCTGGGGAGAAGGAATGGGCGACCTACTCACCAGAGATGCTGCCTGTCCCGCTGAGTTACTCCAGCTTTTTGTGTCTAAACTATCTAAGCTTAACATAACTTACAACATATACCATACCCCACATCTTGCCAAGTAACAAGACCCCTGATATCTGACAGCCCCAAATATATAAATGCAATTCAAAAATAAATAATGTCCATCCATTTGGGATCGGGAATGGAACACAATAATTAACAAAGGACATGAAATCTAACAGGAGATATGGACACATGCCTCTGTCTGCTCCACTCTCAATGCTCCCTTTAATTGCTGGCAAACTTAAATCCATGTACACACCTTGTGTCTAATTTACAAATTGTTTTGACGTTCAAGTGAAAATACTCAAATTTATAAACGGAAGATTTTGCACCCATTTTTTCACACAGAGGGCGGTGGGTGTCTGGGATGAGCTGCCAGAGGAGGTAGTTGAGGCTCGGACTATCCCAACATTTTAAGAAATAGTTAGACAGGTACATGGATAGGACAGGAATGGAGGGATATGGACCGAACATGTTCCCGATGTCGGGGGAGTCCAGAACCAGGGGCCACAGTTTAAGAATAAGGGTTAAGGCGTTTAGAACGGAGACGAGGAAACACTTTTTCACACGGAGAGTTGTGAGTCTGTGGAATTCTCTGCCTCAGAGGGCGATGGAGGCCGGCTCTCTGGATACTTTAAAAAGAGAGAGCTAGATAGGGCTCTTAAAAATAGCGGAGAAGGCAGGAACGGGGTACTGATTGGGGATGCTCAGCTATGATATCATTGAATGACGGTGCTGGCTTGAAGGGCCGAATGGCCTACTCCTGCACCTATTGTCTATTGTCTTTAGAACTGAGATGAGGAAACACTTTTTCACACAGAGAGTTGTGAGTCTGTGGAATTCTCTGCCTCAGAGGGCGGTGGAGGCAGGTTCTCTGGGCACTTTCAAGGGATAGTTTAGATAGGGCTCTTAAAGATAGCGGAGTCAGGGGAGATGGGGAGAAGGCAGGAACGGGGTACTGATTGGGGATGCTCAGCCATGATGACTTTGAATGGCGATGCTGGCTCGAAGGGCCGAATGGCCTACTCCTGCACCTATTGTCTATTGTCTATTGTCTATAACGCTGGCAAGTGGGACTAGGTGCAGCTGGGGCATGTTGGCCGGTGTGGGCAAATTGGGACTAAAGGGCCTGTTTCCACGCTGTATCACTCCTGTTGTTGAAAATGCGGCAGGCAAAATATGCAGCGAAAACTCCCCTGAACGGTTTGGCTCAGTTTATCACACGGGAGGAATTCCAACGCGGAGTGTAAACAAGTTGTCATTCTGGAAAGTAGACACAAAAAGTGCTGGAGAAACTCAGCGGGTGCAGCAGCATCTGTGGAGCGAAGGAAATAGGCAACGTTGCCTATTTCCCCCCAGCACTTGTGTCTCCCTTCGATTTTCCAGCATCTGCAGTTCCTTCTCTAGCATCACTCTGGAAGATGCTGGCCAGATTCACTGGCCACTTCTCCCACCGGATTCAGGCATCTTGCAGTCTCTGAGCTTTAATGTAACAGCGATTAGGGCTTTCACCCCCCCTTCCCCTCCCTATCTGGGTCTGTTGCACACACCCTGCAAGTAGATCTCTCTTGCCACTCCACCAGCACTGATCAAACGTTGCCACATCCTTACCGTATTTCTTCAGGTATCCCCGGTGGATTCCCCGGGCGCTCATCGCCGGGAGCGCAGCCCGTCTCTCCCGAGGCGACCGCAGCAGCTAACATGCATTGGACATCATCGTTAGACGGAGGAGAGGGGAGGGGAGGGGAGGGCAAGGGGGCAAGAGGCGCTGGGACCGCCCAAAGCTTCTGATCACTGAGCGAGGAGTTTACACACTGACTGTGCACACATACGAGAGAGCTGCCTGCCACCCCTCTTCTCTCCAGAGATGCTGCCTGCCCAGCTGAGTTAGCTCAAGTGAGCTTATAGTCATGTGTCCCAGATAGATCCCTGGGATGGCGGGGCTGTCATACGAGGAAAGATTGAAAAGGCCAGGCTTGGAGTTTAGAAGGATGAGGGGGTAATCTTATAGAAACATATAAAATTATAAAAAGGACTCGACAAGCTAGATGCAGGAAAAATGTTCCCAATGTTGGGCCAGTCCAGAACCAGGGGCCACAGTCTTAGAATAAAGGGGAGGTCATTCAAGACTGAGGTAAGAAAAACCCTTTTTAACCCAGAGAGTTGTGAATTTGTGGAATTCCCTGCCACAGAGGGCAGTGGAGGCCAAGTCACTGGATGGATTTAAGAGAGAGTTAGATAGAGCTCTAGGGGCTAGTGGAGTCAAGGGATATGGGGAGAAGGCAGGCACGGGTTATTGATAACGGACGATCAGCCATGATCACAATGAATGGCGGTGCAGGCTCGAAGGGCCGAATGGCCTCCTCCTGCACCTAGTTTCTATGTTTTTCTATGTAACATAGTACGCATTGACTACAAAACAGATCAGTGTGTCCATATTGCCATTATATAAATATATACACACATGAATAAATAAACTGATAAAGTGCAAATAAACAGATAATGGGACAAAACCTGTTTCAGAGTTTTGTCCGAGCCAGGTTTAATAGCCTGATGGCTGTGGGGAAGTAGCTATTCCTGAACCTGGTCGTTGCAGTCTTCAGGCTCCTGTACCTTCTACCTGAAGGTAGCAGCAAGGTTACCCCAGCATGTTGCGTCTGTCTTGGATGTAAACCAGCATCCCTTCCAAGTAACACAGGGAGCGTGGCTGGTTCACCGTCCCCTCTCTCTGCACAGAACGTTGGCTGGTCCCCAGAATTATGGTGGGGCACCCCTAAATCATCATGTTTCGCAGGAGGATTGCTAGGTTGAAGAAGCTGTGGTTGAGGATGGAAAGGAAACAACTTTCCTTCTGAGGATCCCTGGATCTCTTATTCAAGGGATTAGGAGAACCACAGGTAGCCCTGAAAACAGATAGAGATGGGATGGGGAATCAAGATTCAAGAGAGTTTATTGTCGTGTGTCCCAGATAGGACAATGAAATTCTTGCATTGCTTCAACACAACAGAATATAGTAGGCATAAATAAATACAGAACAGATCAGTGTGTCTATATACCATTGAATATATATACACACACACACATAAATAAATAAACAGATAAAGTGCAATGGGCTATTTATGTTCAGAGTTTTGTTTGAAGTTGTGTTTAATAGCCTGATGGCTGTGGAGAAGTAGCTATTCCTGAACCTGGATGTTGCAGTCTTCAGGCTCCTGTACCTTCTACCTGAAGGCAGCGGGGAGATGAGTGTGTGGCCAGGATGGTGTGGGTCCTTGATGATGCTGCCAGCCTTTTTGAGGCAGCGACTGCGATAGATCCCCTCGATGGTGGGGAGGTCAGAGCCGATGATGGACTGGGCAGTGTTTACTACTTTTTGTAGTCTTTTCCGCTCCTGGGCGCTCAAGTTGCCGAACCAAGCCACGATGCAACCGGTCAGCAAGCTCTCTACTGTGCACCTGTAGACGTTCGAGAGAGTCCTCCTTGACAAACCGACTCTCCGTAATCTTCTCAGGAAGTAGAGGCGCTGATGTGCTGGAGTAGCTCAGGAGCTCAGGCAGCATCTCTGGAGAGAAGGAAGATAGACACAAAAAGCTGAAGTAACTCAGCGAGACAGGCAGCATCTCTGGAGAGAAGGAATGTGTGACGTTTCGGATCGTGACCCTTCTTCAGACTGGTTAGGGATAAGAAACAAGAGATATAGACGGTGATGTGGGGAGATAAAGACCAAGAACGGGTGACGTTTTGGGTCCACACCCATCTTTGGACTGAGATTCAGGGGAGAGGGAAACTAGAGGTATGAAAGGGCAAGGTGTGAAAATGGATCAAAGCAGATGGTGCTCATAGAAATGTAGAATGGTTCATTGTTGGCTGCGGGAACCTGACAATGAGGCGTAGAATCAGTAAAAGTAATCAGGAGGACAGTGAAATTAGTCAGAGAACAAGGGTGAGGGAGGGAGGGAGAAAGAGTGAAAGCAAGGGTGACTCGAAGCTGGAGAAGTCAACATTCATACCACTGGGTTGTAGGAGGTGCTGCTCCTCCAATTTGCAGGAGACAGTGAAGGAGGCCCAGGACAGAAAGGTCATTGTGGGAATGGGAGGGGCAGTTACCGAATCTCTTATTCAAGGGATTAGGACAAATCACAGGTAGTCTTGAAAACGGATAACGATGGAGTAAGGGGGGTTACACAAAAAGCTGGAGGCGGGTGCAGCAGCATGAAGGAGATAGGCGAAAAGTGCTGGAGTAACTTGGTGGGTCAGTCAGCATCTCTGGAGAACATGGATAGGTGACGTCGAAACAAAGAACTACAGATGCTGGTTTATACCAAAGACCGACACACAGTGCTGGAGTAACTCAGCGGGTCGGGCAGCTTGTCTGGCGAAAAGGGATAGGCGACGTTTCGGGTCGACATGCTGTCTGACCCGCTGAGTTACTCCAGCTTTTTGTGTATATCTTTGGTTTAAACTAGCATCTGCAGCTCAATCGTACACCTTCCTCTGGCTGATGGATCTGACCCAAAACGTTGCCTGTACATTCCCTCTATAGATGCTGTCTGACCCGTTGAGTTCCACTAGCTGTTTACGATTTAGTCCCGAGAACAATATTATTTGTGCTTAAAGGGCCTGTCCCACTTGGCCGTCATTCGCGCGCCTTTTACGCGACCTGCTCGCGTGTGGGGAGCGCGTGGGTAGCGCGGGACGGGCGCAAGGAGTGGCGTGGAGGAGTGTGGACTTTGTCCTGCACTAAATCTTCACGCGCCCCCGGCCTGACGGCCAAAGTGGGACAGGCCCGAGACCCTGGCGCGGCGCAACGTCTCACCTCCAACAGCAGCAGAAGCGGGCAAACGATCGCCGAGCTCGGCCTGGGGCTCACGGCCGTTGCGGATCCGGATCCGCCCCCACTCCTACTCCCAGAGCGGGGCCAAGACGATTGGAGATGGACACAAAATGCTGGAGTAACTCAGCGGGACCGGCAGCGTCTCTGGAGAGAAGCAATGGGTGACGTTTCGGGTCGATACCCTTCTTCAGACTGAAGAAGAGTCTCGACCCGTAACATCATCATCCATTCCTTCTCTCCAGAGATGCTGCCGGTCCCGCTGAGTTACTCCTGCATTTTGTGTCTATCTTCAAACGACGTCACACGCTCCAGACGGCTGTGCGGACGCATGATGGCGCGCGCGACCGTCGCGCATCTGTCACTACCGGCCTGTCGCGTAAATGACGGCCAAGTGGGACAGGCCCTCAAGTACACAGCCATACGATTATACAGCATGGAAACAGGTTCTCTGACTCACTGGGTCTGCACCGACATAAAGTATCCCACCCATTTTTATTTTCCCCTTATTCCCCACCCCGTCCCAGATTATACCGTTCCTCCGCACATTAAAGGCACGGTGGCGCAGCAGTAGAATTGCGGCCTCACAGCGCCAGGGACCCCGGTTCGATCCTGACTACGGGTGCTGTCTGTACGGAGTTTGTACGTTCTCCCCCGCGACCTGCGTGGGTTTTCTCCGGATGCTCTGGTTTCATCCCACACACTGCAAAGACGTCCAGATTTGTAGGCTAGTTGGCTTTGGTGAAATTGTAAATTGTCCCTGGTGTGTGTAGGATAAAGTGTTAGTCAATCAATCAATCAAATACTTCATTGTCATTCAAAAATACACCAACAAATGCAAGTCTGAACGAAATTTTGTTGCATTTGGAGTGTGCGGGGATCGCTGGTCAGTGCGGACTTGGTGGGCCGAAGGGCCTGTATTTCCAAACTAATACACTGTAGCATTGACTGGCGTCGTGTGTGTATGTCCAGACCATGTCTCCTTTAGTTAATTCAGTTCAGTTTATTGTCACAGGTACAGCGAAAAGCTTCTGTTGCGTGCTATCCTGTCAGCAGAAAGACAAAGAGCCATTCGCAGTAACAGATACATGATAATGGGATAACGTGAAGTGCAAGGTAAAGCCGGTAAATTCGGATCAAAGATAGTGTGAGGATCCCTGATGAGGTAGGCAGCTTTGTAGGGGGGAAGGATGAAGCTTCTGATTGTTGTAACTGCGAGATTATTTGGATGCGGGATGTAAACAGAATGTCTGAACACTGGGGAAAGGCAGGTGTCTGGAGTTAGCTGAGCCGTAATCTCACTGACATCACTGGCCCGAGGGGCTTGTAGCATTTGTTGTACGTCTGTGTCTCCTTCCCCCCTCTCCTCGGGAGACATGACAAGGTACATGATGAGATGGTTTTACAGGTGGGCGAGTCTCGAACGAGGGGATAAAGTTACAGGGTAAGGGGCCGCTCTGAGCTGCGGAGGAACTTTTTTCTCACACAGCTCAGTTCATTGGAATTCTCTCCCCTTGAGATTTGTGGGGGTTGGATCATGAGAAGCATCCAAAGTGGAGAGAGATACATTTTGGGAAGATTGAGGGGGGTTGTGGGCAGGTGGGAACTGGGGAGAGGAGGAGATGAGACCTGGGGTAGATCAGCCATGATCATATTGAATGGTGGGGCAGGTTGTTGGGACCAGGTGAACTTGGTGTCTTGATTGGAACGGGATATGGGGAGAAGGCAGGAGAATGGGGTTAGGAGGGAGAGATAGATCAGCCATGATTGAATGGCGAAGTAGACTTGATGGGCCAAATATCCTAATTCTGCTCCTATCACTTATGAACATGATAACATCAAACTAACGCCAACCCCACTATTGAAATTGACATGGCTGATCATCCCATTCAGTCCCAGTTGTTGCCATGTCCCTTGATCTGGCGGAGTTGACCCAGCTTTCAATAGACAATAGACAATAGACAATAGGTCCAGGACTAGATCATTCGGCCCTTCGAGCCAACACTGCCAATCAATGTGATCATGGCTGATCGTCCCCAATCAGTACCCCGTTCCTGCCTTCTCCCCATATCTTCTGACTCCACTATCTTTTTTTTTTTTATTTTTATTTTTTTTAAAAAAAATATTTTTATTATAGAAACAAAATAATAACAAAGTACATTATTTTACAATGATGAAAATACATGATATTAATGATATATTCGTACTGTTAATATTATTTGTATTATTATTGATTATAAATTTTAAGATTATATATTTTATATAATTGAGAATACATGGTACTAGTAATACATTCATAATATTAGTAATATACTCATACTGTTGATAATATTTGTATTGTCTCTGATTTTGAAATGTAGGACCAAATTTTATGTAATTAAAAATACGTAATTCTAGTAAAACTTTTATGATATTCATTATATTTTCATACTGTTAATAATATTTGTATTATCATTGATTTTAAATTTAAAATTATATATTTTATATAATTGAAAATACATGATACTAATAATACTTTCATAAAGTTAGTGATATTTATATTCGTACTGATATTAAAAATTTAAGATTATGTGTTTCTATACTTTTTTCTAATTTTTTATAAAAGTATGAAAAGATAGAGAGAAAGACTCCACTATCTTTAAGAGCCCTATCTAGCTCTCTCTTGAAAGTATCCTGAGAACCGCCCTCTGAGGCAGAGAATTCCACCACCCTCGGTTCACACTGGTGGTGTTTCACTCCTTGCCTGCACAAGACATCAAATGCAATCACTCTCATGGCAAACAGCCATGGCTGGGCCCCAAAGGAGAGAGACACAAAAAGCTGAAGTAACTCAGCGGGACAGGCAGCATCTCCGGTGAGATCGCTCCAGAGATGCTGCCTGTCCCGCTGAGCTACTCCAGCTTTATGTGCCTATCTTCTGTTTAAACCAGCATGTGCACTTCCTTCCGACACTCTTACAGGAGGGGGCTCTGGGTGAACACACGGTGTTTACTGCCCACCCCAGAAATAAACAGCCAACCTCACAACAGTAACTCAGACCATAACAAGGAGATAGTGTGGTGACTCCCCACAAACTCAGGGCTGCATTTACAAACATATTCTCTCCCCTGTCTCACTCACCTCTCTGGTCTTTTGGAATCCAAGATCAGCAACAGAGATCAATGCCCTGGTGCGCTGTAGAATCGGGATATTTTGCTGTCAAAATCAGGGATTTAAGGCTTGGGTTCACTTCTCGGGACTTCTCTTCCTTCAATCCGGGACATAGAAACATAGAAACATAGAAAATAGGTGCAGGAGTAGGCCATTCGGCCCTTCGAGCCTGCACTGCCATTCAATATGATCGTGGCTGACCATCCAACTCAGTATCCTGTACCTGCCTTCTCTCCATACCCCCTGATCCCTTTAGCCACAAGTGCCACATCTAACTCCCTCTTAAATATAGCCAATGAACTGGCCTCAACTACCTTCTGTGGCAGAGAATTTCACAGATTCACCACTCTCTGTGTGAAAAAAGATTTTCTCATCTCGGACCTAAAAGACTTCCCCATTATCCTTAAACTGTGTGACCCCTTGTTCTGGACTTCCCCATCATCGGGAACAATCTTCCTGCATCTAGCCTGTCCAACCCCTTATGAATTTTGTAAGTCTGTATAAGATCCCCCCTCAATCTTCTAAATTCTAGCGACATTGTGTGCAAACGTTGCTTGTCCAAGGCCAACAGCGTTATAAAAGACCCCACACGTCTCCATCATGGACTGTTCACTCTGCTGCCCTCGGGCAAAAGGTGTCGCAGTATAAGGAGCAGAACGGCCAGGTTTTGCAACAGCTTCTTCCCCCGAGCCATCAGACTCTTGAATTCCATACAATGTGCCGCCACCATTATCTATTTTATCGTTTTATCTATTTTATCCTTTTGTTACTTTATGTTGCACGGTGAGTCAGATGCATTGAAATTTCGTTCAGACTTGCATTTGTTGGTGTATTTTTGAATGACAATAAAGTCTTCGATTGATAGATTAATTGACCTGTTTCCTGCTTCCCTGCTGTGTAAATATCCGTAAATATATTTTTCTGAAGAGGCTTATGTGGGAAATGCTTGAACTTTGAGGCGAGGTTGAACAACTAAGTTGTCTGGGACTCGGGAATGAGCCTCTCTGCTGCACATTCCAGGTCTCGGGAATGTGTGCGGCTCCAGATAGTTCTGCTTGCATTTCATAACCCCGCTGGGAGAGATAGGGAGGAGGAACTCTCTGCCCTACAGTGGGAACTGGATAGAGTGGATGTGGAGAGGATGTTTCCACCAGTGGGAGAGTCTAGTACCAGAGTGCACAGCCTCAGAATGAAATGATGCACCTTCAGAAAGCAGATGAGGAGGAATTTGAGTAGGAAGGAACTACAGATGCTGGTTTATTCTGAAGATAGACACATAAAGTGGGAGTAACGCAGCGAGTCAGGCTGCATCTCTGGAGAAAAGGAATGGGTGACATTTCGGGTCGAGACTCTTCCTCAGACCCTTCAGAATGTCTTTAGTCAGCGGGTGGTGAATCTGTGGAATTTATTGCCATGGACGGCTGTGGACGGCAAGTCAATGGATTCTTGATGAGTATTTGATAAGTGGTTATGGGGAGAAGGCAGGAGTATGGGGTTAAGTGGGAAAGGTAGATCAGCCATGAGTGAATGGCTGATCAGACATGATGGGCCGAATGGCCTAATTCTGCTCCTATTTCTTATGAACTTTTGAACAAGAAAATAGCTCGGATTCTCAAACTGTGGGATCATTTCCCTGTCCAGCTGCGAAGATCAAGTGGATATGTTGATGGTCGTATCCTTGCTACTGTTAAACTGGTGGTTAAACTGTAAGGGCAGCACAGTGGCCCAGTGTTAGAGTTGCTGCCTCACAGCACCACAGACTCGGGTTCGATTTCGACTGTGGGTGCAATCTGCACAAAGTTTGTACATTCTCCCTATGACTGCGTGGGTTTTCTCTGGGTGTTCCGGTTTCCTCCCACACGCCAAAGACTTACGTCTTTGGCGTGTTAGATGTTTGTAGGTTAATTGGCTTTGGTAAAATTGTTAATTGTCCCTAGTGTTTAGGATAGTGCTAGTGTACGGGGTGCTCATTGGTTGGAGCAGACTCAGTGTTTCCGCTGTGTATCTCTAAGTCTAAATGTTCAGGAACAGATTCTTCCCAACAACCATCAATAGACAATAGACAATAGGTGCAGGAGTAGGCCATTCGGCCCTTCGAGCCAGCAACGCCATTCAATGTGATCATGGCTGATCATCCCCAATCAGCATCCCGTTCCTGCCTTCTCCCCATATCCCCTGACTCCGCTATTTTTAAGAGCCCTATCTAGCTCTCTCTTGAAAGCATCCAGAGAACCGGCCTCCACCGCCCTCTGAGGCAAAGAATTCCACAGACTCACCACTCTCAGTAGGAAAAAGTGTTTCCTCGTCTCTGTTCTAAATGGCTTACTCCTTATTCTTAAACTGTGGCCCCTGGTTCTGGACTCCCCCAACATCGGGAACATGTTTCCTGCCTCTAGCGTGTCGAAGCCCTTAACAATCTTATATGTTTCAATGAGATCCCCTCTCATCCTTCTAAACTCCAGCGTGTACAAGCCCAGCTGCTCTATTCTCTCAGGCCCCTGAACACTTGCTGAATAGTGAAAGGCTAGGATAGAGTGGACATGGAGAGGATGTTTCCACTGGTGGGAGAGTCTAGGACTAGAGGCCATAGCCTCAGAATTAAAGAATGTTCTTTTTGGAAGTTTATGAGGAGAAATTTCTCAAGTCAGAGGGTGGTGAATCTGTGGAATTCTTTGGATGAGAATGTGGTTAGGATGTAGAGATAGATCAGCCATGATTGAATGGTGGAGTAGACTTGATGGGCTGAATGGCCTAATTGTGCTCCTATCACTTAAGACCTTATGACCTTATGACTACATAACACTAAACCCAGCAATTATGATCTTTTATTGACTATATTTGGTTGCACTATAGACTTTGGTTTATGCACTAATATTACGGTTAATAATTTATTGAATATATTTATAATTATTTTGTATTATCTGTGCGCATTACATTTACATACATGTCTGCACTATCTATGCCTCTCATGATTTTATATACTTGTGCTGGTTGTCCTCTCAGCTTCCGACGTTCCAGAAATAAAAATCCAAGTTTGTTCAACCTCTCCTTCTAGGTAACACCTTCTGATCCAGGTAGCAATCTGGTAAAACTCTTCTGCACCCTCTCTACAGTCTCCACATCCTTCCTAAAGGACATCCAGAACGGCACACAATTCTACAAGTCACGTCCTGAACATCCTGTTGTCGAGGCCAATTGCACAATCCACGATTTTGTTCCTGTTGAAGGTCAAATCTCTTCCTTGTTTAGCTTAGTTTAGTTTCGTTTACAGCGCGGAAACAGACCCTTTCGCCCACCGAGTCCGCTCCGACCAGCGATCCCCGAACACTAACACTATCCTACACACACTAGGGACAGTTTACATTTATACCAAGCCAATCAACCCACAAAGCTGTTCGTTATTGGAGTGTGGGAGGAAAATCAAAGATCTTGGAGAAAACCCACGCGGGTCGCGGGGAGAATATGTGAACTCTGTACAGACAGCATCCGTAGTTGGGATTGAACCCGGGTCTCCGGGGCTCTACCGTCGCGCCACCATGCCGCCCCAAGTTCTTAAGTTTCAAAAATCAGCTTAGTCAAAGTTCCTGTTAGGTCCATTTTGGTTCCTCTTGACCACAAGTTCCCATTTCCTATATTTTCCATAGATCGCTCTCTTTTACATCCTTTTCATATATTTTTTGAATGACTCTGAGCCACTGCCACACAGCGACAGGGGTCCGGGTTCAATCCTGAGCTCGGGTGGAATTTACACGTTCTCCCTGGCATCGCATGGGTTTCCTCCGGGTGCTCTGGTTTCCTCCCACATCCCAAAGACATGCAGCTTTGCCGGTTTATTGCTCTCTGTAAAATTGGCCCCAGTGTGTAGGGAGTGGATGAGAAAGTGGGACAACATGGAACCGCACGGCACTGCGGCACAGCGGTAGAGTTGCTGCCTCACAGCGCCGACTGCGGGTGCTGTCTGTATGGAGTTTGCACGTTCTCCTCGTGACCTGAGTGGGTTTTCTCCAAGATCTTCGGTTTCCTCCCACACTCCAAGGACGTAGTGTGTGGGTTAATTGGTTTGGTATAAATGTAAAATTAGTCAGAGCCATTTCTGATTGCTGCTCTAAAATGCATCCTTACTTACTGAGTCATCATCCCTTATTCATCAGTTCCTCTTTATTAGAAGTCCATGTCCTGTTATAATTGCCCACGGCTGTTAACGTTGGCACCTGTTACATGCCACTCGATGCAGTTTAAAATTCCAATAATCTGCCACCCCTGGACTTTGGCAGAAGGGGACTAGTAGATTTCAAGGCATTTTGAATGTTACTATTACTAATACCCAAGCAATTTTTTACAAGTTGCACAATGGGATGACACATTTTTCAATGAACCTGCTGAGTTTAAATGGAGTGGGAAATATCCGAGCACTCGGTGGCTCAGCGGGTAGAGCTGCTGCCTCACAGCGCCAGAGATCCAGTTTCGATCCTGACCCCAGGTGCTGTCTGTGTGGCGTTTACACGTTCTCCCTGTGACCGCGCGAGTTTTCCTCCGGGTGCTCCAGTTTCCTGGCACATTCCAAAGACGTAAAGATTTGTACATGCATTGACTTCTGTAAATTATAGATTCAAAGTCAAAGTCAAAAGAGTTTATTGTCATGTGTCCCTGACAGGGCAATGACATTCTTTCTTTGCATAGCACAACAGAACATAGTAGGCATTGACTACAGTTATATACTTAAATACACACATTAATTAATAAATTAATAAAGTGCAAACAACAGATGGAGGGGTATTAATGTTCAGAGTTTTGTCCGAGCCTGATGGCTGTGGGGAAGTAGCTATTCCTGAACCGGGTCGTTGCAGTCTTCAGGCTCCTGTACCTTCTACCTGAAGGTAGCGGGGAGATGAGTGTGTGGCCAGGATGGTGTGGGTCCTTGATGATGCTGCCAGCCTTTTTGAGGCAGCGACTGTGATAGATCCCCTCGATGGTAGGGAGGTCAGAGCCGATGATGGACTGGGCAGTGTTTACTACTTTTTGTAGTCTTTTCCTCTCCTGGGCACTCAAGTTGCCGAACCAAGCCACGATGCAACCGGTCAGCAAGCTCTCTACTGTGCACCTGTAGAAGTTAGAGAGAGTCCTCCTTGACAGACCGACTCTCTGTAATCTTCTCAGGAAGTAGAGGCGCTGATGAGCTGTCTTAATAATTGCATCTGTGTTCTCGGACCAGGAAAGATCTTCACAGATGAGCACGCCAAGGAATTTGAAGCTCTTGACCCTTTCAACCATCGACCCGTTGATATAAACAGGACTGTGGGTCCCCATCCTACTCCTTCCAAAGTCCACAAGCAGTTCCTTGGTTTTGCTGGTGTTGAGGGCCAGGTTATTGTGCTGGCACCATATGGACAGTCGCTCGATCTCTCTTCTGTACTCCGACTCATCCCCATCAGTGAAACGTGGTGCTGTCTGTGTGGAGTTTGCATGTTCTCCCTGTGACCAGGTGGGCTTTCCTCCGGGTGCTCCAATTTCCCCACGCATTCCAAAGACGCAAAGGGTTGTAGGTTAATTGGCTTTTGTAAATCGACCCTAATGTGCAGGATGCAAAACTGGGATAATACGGAACTAGTGTATGGGTAGGCACAAAATGCTGGAGGAACTCAGACGTAGGTCTGAAAATTGTGATGTCCAGGTTCAGGAACAGCTTCTTCCGAACAACCATCAAGTTATTGAACACTACAAACACCAACTAAACTACAAACTCCGAGCTGTCTTGTTTGCACTAGGGACCTCAGGCTTCTGTTTTGCTTTGCAATAATATTTGGGGTTTTCCTTTATTTTGGGGTTTTTATTTGTTTTTTATTTTTATAATCATATCTATTGAGTACTGTGTTTATAACGAGTAGGAATTTCAATATTCCGTTTCCGTACACATAATAATTTTATGCTCTTGACATGCTTGGTTGGTTCTGATGGGAGATAAGTAACTAAAGTCTTGATGTGGCTTAGATAGACTATCTGCAACTGTGATCCTTCGGGACCCCTGGAGTTGCCCTGTGATGTAATCCATCTTGATTAGATGGGGCCACACTGTCCATGATCAGTGAAGACTGGAGACACACTGCGCAAATCCTTCCTGTAAAGTCCAGGACAGGTTTAGAGGGAAATGGGGGGAAATGGAGGAGGACTGACTAATCTTTGTGCCTTGTCCCACAGTGATGAATGCTTTTTAAAAAAAAAAAAAAAAAAAAGACTTAATTCAGGTAATAAAAATACAATACATAAATCGTGCGAAATGTTCATCCGACATTTCCGGAGGCTATACAAATTATTCAATACAGTCTACACACATTGCTCAAGTTTCGCAAATTTGTCCCCCAACCCATGCCACTCATGTGGCCCACTGGCGTGGAATCCCTTCCCTTGTTCTGAGGGGCGTCTCCACTGCACCCTGTCCCCCACAGTGATGAATGCTGTGGCGGATGTTTTGTATTCAATTTTTATTGTGTGTTGTGTGTTCTTTTTTATTGCACCACTGCTGGCAAGTTCATTTCACTGCCCTTCACTCTGTATGTGAGGAATAAATCTGACTATTGACTACCTGGGCCAAACGCGATCAGGTGGGACAGGTGTAGATGAGACCACAGACCCTACAGCGGGCAAGATAGGCCACTCGACGAAAAAGACGCAGTCCGGTCACGGGCAGATTCGCGGGTCATTTCCGGCCCCATTTCCGTAACCGGCTTCCGTCTCCGCACCAAAGATCCCGTAGCGGAGCAAAGATACTAGCGCGGAGACGGGAGCCGGTTACGGAAAAACATCCTCGTAAAAATAAAAGTTCTTTGGTAAAAAATCTTCTCCTCATTTTCAGAATTATAATTTATTAACACAAACTGTTCCCCCGCAACGTTGATTACACTGCGGGTCGGGTCGGGTCGGGTCGGGTCGGGTCGGGTCGGGTTACGGAAATGGATGAATAAAAGGCCCACGTTCCGCTCCGTTGAGTACTACACGTCAGCCCTTTGCATTTAGCAGGAGTGGCCTATCTTGCTCCGCTGTAGGATCGTTGGATGGGACATGTTGGGTGGTGTGGATGTTGGGCCCAAGGGCCTGTTTCCCCGTTATGTGACACTCAATGACACCTGGAAAAAAAACCCAAGCTGTCACAGGGGAGCTCCGTCCAGACATCCCCCGTAGTCAGGATCGAACCCGGGTCTCTGCTGCTGTTAGGCAGCAACTCTCCCGCTGCGCCACCCTGGCTGCCTTTGGATTGGAATTCCTTCTGCCACATTTGCTGCTGATCAGACTGGTTACAAATGGAATTTATAGGCTGTTTACATTCGCCAGCCTGAATGAAAAAGATTCTTCCCTATTGACAATTGTTGACCAGAAAAGAAAATTCCTCAAATAAAAGGCAGGTTTGACTTCAAAGGAAGGCAACAGTCCTCACATCATTAACACCAGACCCCTGCTGCCCCAGCAGACAAAAGCAATTCTCAATTAAGTGTAAACTCTGCCTGCTGTGGAGCACGGCTTTCAAAACCCTTTTGCCTATTTATTTCCCCAGTGTCTAGCTGGTTTTCCAGTTCTCCTGAAGGCGTTGCTGCCATGCTGGGCCTGGGCTACATTTCCGTGCAGGCCAGGACTTTCCCAAGTCGCTCCCCACTCCCAACGTCACGGTTGGGTTTTCCGCTGGCACGGAATTTAACGCGGGAAGAAGGTCCAGGAGCTTGAAAACTGTAACGTCCAGGTTCAGGAACAGCTTCTTCCCTGCAGCCATCAGGCTATTAAACACAACAACCATCAATAAGCTCTGAACTACATCGACTATTATTTATATTATTGCACTATTATTCTTTATTAGTTTGTTACGTGCGCGTGTGTATATGTAACACCCGTGCGTATATATACACATATGTGAGATAGACACAAAATGCTGGAGAATCTCAGCGGGTAAGGCAGCATTATTGGAGAGAAGAAATTGGCAAAGTTTCCTTTGAAAAAAAGCATCGCCAATTCCTTCTCTCCATAGATGCTGCCTCACCCGCTGAGTTCTCCAGCATTTTGTATCCACCTTTGATTTTACCAGCATCTGCAGTTATTTCTTACACATGTATGTGAATGTGTGTATATACACATTGAATTATATTGTTTACAGTGTACTATGTTCACATATTCTGTGTACGTATGTGTGTGTGTTTGTGTATTGTACACACACACACACACACACACACACACACACACACACACACACACACACACACACACACATATATACACACACACACATACACACACACACACACACACACACACACACACACACACATATATACACACACACACACACACACACACACACACACACACACACACACACACACACACACACACACACACACACACACACACACACACACACACACACACACACACACACACACACACACACACACACACACACACACACACACACACACACACACACACACACACACACATACACACACATACACACACACACACACACACACACACACACACACACACACACACATACACACACACACACACACACACGCACACACATATATACACACACACACATACACACACACACACACACACACACACACACACACACACACACACACACACACACACACACACACACATATATACACACACACACACACACACACACACACACACACACACACACACACACATACACACACACACACACACACACACACACACACACACACACACACGTGTATGAAGGAACTGCAGATGCTGGTTTAAACCGAAGATAGACACAAAAAGCTGGAGTAACTCAGCAGGATGGGCAGCATCTCCAGATAGAACGAATGGGTGACGTTTCATGTCGAGACCCTTCTTCAGACTGAGAGAAGTCTGCAGTTCCTTGTATCTTTATAGAATTATCATCCATGACTAGTGCTTAAGAGCTAACATCTCGAACTAGGGCCTTGTATCTACATAAAACTCAGACCGAGGGAGGGTCTCAACCCGAAACGTCACCTATTCCTTCTCTCCAGAGACGCTGCCCGACCCGATGGGTTACTCCGGCTTTTTGTATCTTCAGCATTTTGTTCCCAGATCTGCGAGTCCAACGCACAGGGGTGGAAAACCCGGGGGGGGGGGGGGGGGCAAAGGGGACACGTCCCCTCCATGTTTTTATAGCCAGTTCCGCTCGTGTCAACGCACACTGTGTTTCTTGCGACCAGCAGCTTGAAATTGACACCATGACTGATCACATTTAATTATCAAAATATATTTTGTCAAAAAAACAATGGAATTCTTAAAAATATAGAGACACAAAGTGCTGGAGCTGCTGAGCGGTTCAGGCAACATCTGTAGAGTAGTGAAATTCTTACTTTAATTTAGTTTCGTTTCTTGCCACGTGAATTGAGGTACAGTGAAAAGCTTTTTTGTTGCACGCTATCTAGTCAGCGGAAAAGCTATACATAATTACGAGCAGGCTGTCCACAGTGTACAGATACAGGATTAAGGGAATAACGTTTTGTGTAAGATAAAGTCCAGTGAAGTCTGTTTAAAGAGGGTACTCCCAGACACAAGGAACTGCAGATGCTGGAATCTAGAACAAGGTTGGAGGACCTGTACAAGCAGTTTGGAGAAGGGCCCCGACCCGAAACTGATTAATTTAGTATGCTGGACAAAAATGCTGGAGAAACTCAGCGGGTGAGGCAGCATCTATGGAGCGAAGGAAATAGGCAACGTTTCGGGGCCCGAAACGTTGCCTATTTCCTTCGCTCCATGGATGCTGCCTCACCCGCTGAGTTTCTCCAGCATTTCTGTCTACCTTCGATTTTCCAGCATCTGCAGTTCCTTCTTAAGTAAATAGTGCTGTGTCACCCATCCATGTTCTCTGGAGATGCTGTCTGACTCACCGAGATACCCCAGCACTTTGCGTCCTTTTCCGCAAACCAGCATCTGCAGTTCCTTCTTTCCACTGCTGGAGAAACGCAATGGGTCAGGCAGCATCTGTGGAAGGGGTTCGGACAGGCAACCTTTTGACCGGGACTCTTCTCAAATTCTTTAGCTGAACATTGCTCTCTTGCAGCAGCTTCACAGGTCTGTGAATGCAATACGCACAGATAATACGTAAGAATTATAAATAAATTCAATAAATTATTAAGCGTAATATCAGTGCATAAACCAAAGTCTGAGGTGCACCCAAATATTGTCGATAAAGTTCATAGTTGCTGAGTTTAGTGTGGCATAATGTTCAAGGGCCTGATGGATGTTGGGAAGAAGCTGTTCCTGAAAATTTCGATTTTTGACTCTAATGCCCCTGTCCCACTTAGGAAACCTGAACGGAAACCTCTGGAGACTTTGCGCCCCACCCAAGGTTTCTGTGCGGTTCCCGGAAGTTCCCGGAGGTTTTTGTCAGTCTCCCTAATGGTCGAAAGTGGTTTCCGTTTTAAAAATCGGTAATTTTTTTAGTCGAAGCCGGTTGCCATGCTAGTTGAAGGTGGTTGCCGGAGGACAAAAACCTCCAGGAACCGCACGGGAACGCTAAGTCTCCAGAGGTTTCCGTTCAGGTTTCCTAAGTGGGACAGGGGTATAAAGATACAGCGCGGTAACAGGCCCTTTGGCCCACCGAGTCTGCAGCGACCAGCGATCACCCCATACATTAGCACTATCCTACACACTAGGGACAATTTATAATTTTACTGAAGTCAATTAACCTATAAACCTGTGTGTCTTTGGAGGGTGGGAGGAAACCAGAGCACCCGGAGATAATTGGGGAATCGAGAACTAGAGGACTTACGGTGAAAGGGGGAAAGATTTAATAGGAATCTGAGGGGTAACTATTTCACACAAAGGGTGGTGGGTGTATGGAACGAGCTGCCAGAGGAGGTAGTTGAGGCTGGGATTTTTGCTGCGATTATGCAACAATTAGACATGTACATGGATAGGACGGGTTTAGAGGAATATGGGCCAAACACAGGCAGGTGGGCCTAGTGTAGATGGGACATGTTGGTCGGTGTGGGCAAGTTGGGCCGAAGGGCCTGTTTCCACAATGTATGACTCTATAACTCTTTGTAAGTGGTTGGTGGCCAGTACAGACTCAACAGGCTGAAAGGCCTGTTTCCGTGCTGTACCAGTCTGAATCGCGTGGCTTGGAGGAGAAAGGAACACTTTTTAACCCTGCAATTTAAAAAATTCCAAAAATAAAATTTATTCAGAATGAAGGATATATACAAAAACCAAAACTGTGCAAAAACCCTTCATACAATGTTAGTGTCAATACATTCAATAGTGTCATATTTGCCATACAGGCCATTCGGCCCAACATGTCCATGCCGTCCTATCTGGGGGGATCTTATAGAAACATATAAAATTATAAAAGGACTGGACAAGCTAGATGCAGGAAAATTGTTCCCAATGTTGGGCGAGTCCAGAACCAGGGGCCACACAGTCTTAGAATCAAGGGGAGGTCATTTAAGACTGAGGTGAGAAAAAACTTTTTCATCCAGAGAGTTGGGAATTTATGGAATTCCCTGCCACAGAGGGCAGTGGAGGCCAAATCACTGGATGGATTTAAGAGAGAGTTGGATAGAGCTCTAGGGGCTAGTGGAGTCAAGGGATATGGGGAGAAGGCAGGCACGGGTTATTGATAGGGGATGATCAGCCATGATCACAATGAATGGCAGTGCTGGCTCGAAGGGCCGAACGGCCTCCTCCTGCACCTACTTTCTATGTTTCTATGTTTCTATCTACACTAACCCCGCCTGCCCCAGCTTAGGTCCATATCTCTCTCAACCTGCCCTGTTCATGTTGTCTGTAGACCCTGAAACGCCACCTATTTATTTTATCCAGAGATGCTGCCTGACCCGCTGAGTAACTCCAGCATTTTTGTGTCTATCTTCTGGCTGTCCCAATGTATTTTTAACGTGATGGTACCTCACCAGAAAACGTTTGGAGGAGTGAGGTCCACCCTATCGACTGGGAGGGAGGTGAGGAGGAGGAGGAGGGGTGTAGAATTGGCCGTCTCCTCAAGGGGTCAGGTTGCAGAGTGGATTTACAGATTTCACGTCTTAACACCAGGAAACTCAATTTGGGATACTGTGCTTATTTTTTCTCGAGTTTTTTTTTTTTCCAACCAGTGTCAGCGTTTCTGCGGTTGTGCAGGCGCAGAAATGTGACTTTTTTTTCCTTTTCAAAAAGTTGCAGGCTAACTTTTTTTGTGTGTGTGTGTGTTTGGTCCACCCCTCTCTCCTCCCACACACACACACACACACACTTTAGTGGAACGAGTTTCTCACATTTGGGTCTCAGAGTCTCAGGAACCGCGCCTCGTCCCGGAGAAACAACTTTTCTCTGTGTGTGTGTGTGTGGGAAAAGTTAATATATTTGCCCCTTCCGAGTGAGTGTACGAGTCCGGGGCCCAATGTGAATCTCTCGCTGGTCCGGAGAGGGAGGGAATACCGTATTTATTGATGAATTAAAGAGCCTGCGATCCGTCTTGAGAGAACGACAGAGAAAGAGACAAGAGAAAATGCGAGGAGCGGGTCTGCTGTTTCTTTGCGTGTGGGTCAACCACTGTCTGTCTCAGCCCACCCAGCCTCCAGTCACAGAAGGTGAGAATCTCTATTAACCTTCCCCGGGACTGTTGAAGTTAGTACAGTTGAATTTACTCTGTCAATGTATCTGCAATTTCGAAAGATGCCTCTTCCCCCCCCCCCCCCCCTCCCTCCCTCCCATTGATCTGTGTGTGGAAAAACAAAATTCCGTTCAGGTCTTATTGTGTAAGACCACCTTTAAACGCGGTGTGTCTAAAAGGGGGGACAGAAAATACTGGAGAGACTCAGCGGGTGCAGCAGCATCTATGGAGCGAAGGAGATAGGCAACCCTTCTATTGAGGAGAGGAGAGGAGAGAAGAGGGGGGTGGAGTGGGTGGTCTATTAATTACTTAATTAATTAATGTGGAGGCCACAGGGGATGACTTGACCATGTGTTCTGTGATCCCTGTTTGGATTCAGTTGGGATGTGTTAGTGTTGGCAGGGGGTGTGTGTGTGGGGAGGGTGAGGTTTTGGTTTAGTATTTGATTGGAAAGTTCTCTGTTTGTGTGTGAGAAAGGAGTTTTTTTTTAGATCATCATTTCTATTTTCGATTTTTTTTAAAAATGTGTTCCAAGTGGAAACGTTGCAGACTGAGGTGTGACCGGGATGGTCAAGGCTGGGGGGTGGGTGTGGGGTGTGGGGGGGGGGGGGGGAGATATCCAGAGGAGAATCTGGGGTTGACTCCACTGGGAAGGGCAATGGACAACTGGACTGCTCTTCTCTGGATACTCTATCAGTGACAGGGTACTGGTCCACTGGGCAGATTGCCAGTGTGTGGGGTACTGGTCCTCTGGGCATGCTATGCACAGGGGGCACTGGATCACTGGATCACTGGATGTGCTACCAGTGGATAATCATAATAATCATACTTTATTAGCCAAGTATGTTTTGCACATATGATGAATTTGATTTGCCATACAGTCATACCAATAAATAGACAATAGGTGCAGGAGGAGGCCATTCGGCCCTTCGAACCAGCACCGCCATTCACTGATCATGGCTGATCATCCCCAATCAGTACCCCGTTCCTGCCTTCTCCCCATATCCCCTGACTCCGCTATCTCTAAGAGCCCTATCTAGCTCTCTCTTGAAAGTATCCAGAGAATCTGCCTTCACCGCCCTCTGAGGCAGAGAATTCCACAGACTCACCACTCTCTGTGTGAAAAAGTGCTTCCTCGTCTCCATTCTAAATGGCTTACCCCTTATTCTTAAACTGTGGCCCCTGGTTCTGAACTCCCCCAACATCGGGAACATGTTTCCTGCCTCTAGCGTCTAGCGTGTCCAAACCCTTCATAATCTTATATTTTTCAACTAGTGCACTGGGCAGATTGCCAGTGTGTGGGGCACTGGTCCTCTGGACATGCGAGGCACAGGGGACACTGGACCACTGGATGGGCTACCAGTGGTAATCATAATAATCATAATCATACTTTATTAGCCAAGTATGTTTTGCAACGTATAAGGAATTTGATTTGTCACACAGTCATACTGATAAAAAGCAACAGAACACACAAAATACATTTTATCATAAACATCCACCACAGTGACTCCTCCACATTCCTCACTGTGATGGAAGGCGACAAAAGTGCAATCTCTTCCCTTCTTTGTCCTCCAGCGGTCGGGGGCCTCTAGCCTTCCGTTGACGGGATGATCTTACTCCTGTAGCCGGCAGCAGGCCTCCTCATCGATGTCTGGATGCTATGCCAGTGATGAAGTACTGGTCTCTCGGGCAGATTGCCAGTGGGCGCGGTGCTGGTCCTCTGGATGGGCTGCCAGTGCAGAGGGCACTGGTCCACTTGTGTGTACTAACAGTGAATTGAGTGTGGGGGGGGGGTCTTCTGGACAGGCCTCCTGTGATGAGTTAATAGTTAGCTGGGCAGGCTGCCAGTGGGTGTGGAACTGGTTCACTGGACACACTGGCAGTGATGGAGTAGTGGTCTACAGGGCAGGGTTCCACTGGTTCCACTGGTTAAACTGCCAGCGAATGGGGCGTTGGAACACTGGATAGACTGCCAGTGGGTGGGGCACTGTTTCACTGGATATATTGCCAGTGTACAGGACATCAGTTCACTGGATGGACAGCCAGTGGACAGCACACTGGTCCACTGGGTAGATGGGTGCATGGGGCACTGTTTGGATAGACTGCCAGTGCGCAGTGCACTGCTCTGGGAAGATTGCCTGTGGATAGGACATTGGTACACTGGATAGACAGCCAGTGGGCAGCACACTGGTCCAGTGGGCAGACTGCCTACGATACCCAAACCAGACGGTGTTAGGGTCTGCGCCAGATGTGGCTGTACCTGATGTATCAGCCCTTCCTTTGTAAGCTGGGGCATTTAACTTGGTGGAAATGCCCCAAGATGAAGCAGTCGGCACCTGGAACACTCTAGCCACCACATCTGGTTCACTTGCTGTGCTCTGCGGTAATCCTGGCCTTCGCTCTTGCCCACTGCGGCCGAGACACTTTGGCATTGGTCGCCAAAGTGTGGCAGCACCCTCATACATCCTGGGATCCAAACCTTTGGCCAGCTAGGGGGGAGCATTGAATGTAGCCGCACCTCACACAGTCGCTTCCACATCAGCTCGGAGCTACACTGAAGAAGAAGAGGAGAGAATGCTACCTTTATTGCCTTTCGGTCTGAACAAAATTGAAACGCTATCAGTTTGTGCGAGAATGTGAACTGTTCACTGGACAAAAATGCTCCCAAGGACGTTTCAGTGCTTGCTGGGTCCCTGGGAATGGATCTGCGGAATGTGGGAGGTCAGGGTTAAATCCTGCAAATGAAATCTCCCATTGATGGTAACTCGGGATTGAGGGCAGTGGAAAATTGAATTTCAAGTCGGACTTTTAACAATGCGGAACTGCAGAACTCACAATGGGTGGCATGGCTGGCCGCAGCAGCAGAGTTCCTGAGTTCAATCGCAGTCAAGCCCTCTGTTTATTGTCCTTCCTGCGCATGTATGGGTGAGGCACAGATACTGTGATCAATCTGCAAGACAAGGCTGAAGAAAGGTCCTGAGCTGAAAAGTCATCTGTCTGCTCCCTCCGCGATGTTGTCTTTTCCGTTTCCCTCCCTAGATATTGCCGGAACTCCGCTGAGTTCCCCCAGAAATTTGTTTCTTAGCTCAAGATTCCAGCATCAGCAGTTTCTTGTGCTCGACATAACTTATACACAAGTTACGCAAGATAAAGGGAAGAAAAAACACTGCGAATCGAAAACAAGGCTGTTGTACAAAACCACAGTTAGAAAACAATACAAGAGGTGGTCCATATTGTTCTTTAGACTTTAGAGATACAGCGCGGAAACAGGCCCTTCGGCCCACTGAGTGGGTGGTGACCAGCGATCGCCCCGTACACCAGCACTACCCTACACACTAGGGACAATTTTTACAAGTCACCAAAGCCAATTACGTCTTTGGAGTGTGGGAGGAAACCAGAGCACCCGGAGAAAACCCTCATGGTCACAAGGAGAATGTACAAACTCCGTACAGACAGCACCCGTAGTCGGGATCGAACCTGGGCCTGCGGCCAGTTACTGTCCGATTCTGTTCACCCCGTTGTATCTCTGCACGTTCGTTAAACAAACCCCCCGTAATGTCCCGCTCCCTAACCTTTCCCCACAGCCCTGCAAATCCCTGCCTTTGAATCTTGCTTCTGTTTCCTCCCCTCAAGCAAAGACAGTCCTCCAGATTTAACCACATTGCCAAAAAACCTTTCGCTCCCTTTGGCAATTAAGTCCCAGCTTCCAATTCTCCTCTCAGCTGTTTAGTTTAATTTAGAGATGCATCATGGAAAAAGGCCATGGACTCCATGCCGGCCATCGATCACCCATTCGCACAAGGTATGATATCTCATGTTCTCATCCACTGCCTGCACACACTAGGAGCAATTTACAGAGGGCCAATTAACCTCTAAATCCCAACAAAGTCTTTGCGATGTGGGAGTCAAGTCAAGTGTCAAGTCAAGAGAACAAGAATAAGGGGTAAGCCATTTAGAACGGAGACGAGGAAACACTTTTGCTCGCAGACACTGGTGAGTCTGTGTAATTCTCTGCCTCAGAGGGCGGTGGAGGCAGGTTCTCTGGATGCTTTCAAGAGAGAGCTAGATAGGGCTCTTAAAAATAGCGGAGTCAGGGGATACGGGGAGAAGGCAGGAACGGGGCACTGGATTGGGGATGATCAGCCATGGCGGTGCTGGCTCTAAGGGCCGAATGGCCTACTCCTGCACCTATCGTCTATTGTCTAAGAGAGTGTTATTGTCATGTGTCCCGGATAGGACAATTAAATTCTTGCTTGCTGCAGCACAACAGAATATGTAAACACAATACAGAACAGGAGATGAAAGTTCAGTGTGTCTATCTACCATAGACCATATATATACACAATAAATAAACAGATAAAGTGCAAAAGGCTGTTATAGTTTAGGGGTAGACAAAAATGCTGGAGAAACTCAGTGGGTGAGGCAGCATCTATGGAGCGAAGGAAATAGGCAACGTTTCGGGCCAAAACCCTTCTTTCAGAGTTTTGTTTGATGTCGTGTTTAATAGCCTGATGGCTGTGGGGAGGAAGCTGTTCCTGAACCTGGACGTTGCAGATTTCAGGCTCCTGTACCTTCTTCCCGATGGCAACGGAGAGATGAGTGTGTGGCCAGGATGGTGTGGGCCTTTGATGATGTTGGCAGCCTTTTTGAGGCATCGCGGTCATAGGGAGAACGTGCAAACTCCACACAGACTGCACCCGAGGTCAGGATCGAAGCTGGCTCAAACTACTCTGCCCCTGTTGCAAGAGGTTTTTTTTGCCTCATTCCCCTCCAGGATTGCAACGCTCTTGAACGTGCCTTGACACAGTTTGCAAGGTTTAGCAGGTGGTTTGTGGCTTGGCCAGGTAACCCTGCCTCAAATTCTCTGCCGTCGTTTATTGCATGTGTCTAATCAACAATGTACCATGGGTTAGAAAAAAGGCTTTGAAATCCCCTGTAGCTGAGATCAGTTGCGTGAGGCAGCTCGGGACCACATAGGATGAGGAACTTGTCCAGTTTGTTTTGCTGTTGTCAGGAGTTTCTGTTCTTCGCCGAGGAAACGTTGCAGCCCGTTTATCTGTCTGATATTCATTGTGGCCCAGTGCATGGAATATTGCCTTGTCCCAGTCCTTCAGGGTGAAGATAAAAAAAATATGGTACAATTCTGGGGTTATATTTTGGACTTGAATTAATAAACTGTTTGCACTTCGAGGGCCAAAATGTGAAATTAGAATTGCACATGTGGCGGGATCATCTTGCTTCTCTCTTTACGTTAGACTTTGGAGAGACAGCACGGAAGCAGGCCCTTCGGCCCACTGAGTCCATGCCGACCACCGATCCCCCCCCCCCCCCCCCCCCCGACACTAGCATTATCCTACACGCTCGGGACCGTTTACAATTTACAGAAGCCAATGAACTTACAAACCTGCACGTCTCTGGAATCGTCTCCTCCTGCACCTATTTTCTATGTTTTCTGTGTTTCTATGAATGTGGGAGGAAACCGGAGCACCCGGAGAAAACCCACGCAGGTCACGGGGAGAACATACAAAATCAGTACTGAGGGGTAATTTACGGAGGCAAATTCGCCTACAAACCGGCACGTCTTGTGATGTGGGAGGAGACTGGTGCACATGGAGGTAATCCATGCACGGGGAGAACGTGCAAACTCCACACAGACAGCACTCGAGGTCGAGATAGAACCAAGGGCTCTGATGGTGTGAGGCAGCAACTCCACCAGCTTTGGTTATAAACTAAGGGTATCCTACACATAATAGGAACAATTTACAATTTTACCAAGCCAATTATCCTACAAACCTGTACAGCGTTGGAGTGTGGGAGGAAACCGGAACACCCGGAGAAAACCCGCGCGGGCCACGGGGAGAACGTACAAACTCGATACAGACAGCGCCCGTAGTCAGGATCGAACCCGGGTCTCTGGCGCTGTGAGGCAGCAACTCTACCGCTGCGCCAGTTAACTGTGCCAACCTGAGTTGCTGCTGGCTACGTCCGCACATGAAGAATAGGCAGAGTGACAGAGAAATCTCTATTAAGCTTTACACACGAAGACAAAGGTGGTCTGATTCACAAGTAGAACATCACCATTTGTACTGGGCATTCTGCCCCAGACTCGGTTGTCTAATTGGTACACTCTCAGCGGCTGTGCTGTTAGGGAACATCTCCGAATTACAGACTGAAACCGACAAGAAACAATCCCAAAGATAGAAACATAGAAAATAGGTGCAGGAAGAGGCCTTTCGGCCCTTCGAGCCAGCACCGCCATTCATTGTGATCATGGCTGATCGTCCCCAATCAATAACCCGTGCCTGCCTTCTCCCCATATCCCTTGATTCCACTAGCCCCTAGAGCTCTATCTAACTCTCTCTTAAATCCATCCAGTGACTTGGCCTCCACTGCCCTCTGTGGCAGGGAATTCCATAAATTCACAACTCTCTGGGTAAAAAAGTTTTTTCTCACCTCAGTCTTAATTGACCTCCCCTTTATTCTAAGACTGTGGCCCCTGGTTCTGGACTCGCCCAACATTGGGAACATTTTTCCTGCATCTAACTTGTCCAGTCCTTTTATAATTAGATAGATGCTGGTTTAATCCGAAGATAGACACAAAGCACTGGAGTATCTCAGCAGGTCAGGCAGCATCTCTGGAGAAAAAGTTTTAAAGAAGGAACTGCAGATGCTGGAGAATCGAGGGTACACTGGCAGACAGGGGGGGAGATGGGAAGATGTGGCGGGTGGAGGGGTCACGTTGGAGGTGGCGAAACTCTGGAGAAAAAGGTTGGCTGACAATTCGGGTCGAGACCCATCTTCAGTCTGCCTGTTTCTGTGCTGTACCTCTCCATGGCTTTATGTGTGTAGGAAGGAACTGCAGATGCTGGTTTAATCTGAAGATAGACACAAAAAGCTGGAGTAACTCAGCGGGACAGGCAGCATCTCTGGAGAGAAGGAATGGGTGACGTTTCAGGTCGAGACCCTTCTTCAGACTGAAAGTCACGGGTAAGGGAAAGGAGAGATATGGAGGATGATGTCGCGAGATAAAGAACAATGAATGAAAGATATGCAAAAGAAATAAACGATGATAAAGGAAACAGGCCATTGTTTGCTCTGTTGAGTGTGAATGGGAAGATAGTGCAACTTGGGTCGGGGGAAAAACTCGGCATTCTCTCTCTATCCCTCCCTCACCCAAGTCGCACCAGCTTCTCACTTTCGCCCAACAAAACGCTAATAATTGCCTGTTTCCTTTATCATCGTCACTTTAATGCATATCTGTCATTCATTGTTCTTTATCTCGCTACATCATCCTCTGTATCTCTCGTTTCCCTTTCCCGGGACTTTCAGTCTGAAGAAGGGCCTCGACCCGAAACGTCACCCATTCCATCTCTCCAGAGATGCTGCCTGTCCCGCTGAGGTACTCCAGCATTTTGTGTCCATCTGCGGCTCAGTCTCTCAAGTAACAAAGGGGTGGGTGGGGCACAGTGGCGTAATAGTACAGTTGCAGCCTCAGAGCGCCAGAGGCCCGGGTTCGGTCCTGACTACGGGTGCTGTCTGTACGGAGTTTGCACGTTCTCCCCGTGACCGTGTGAATTTCCTCCGGGTGCTCCGGTCTCCTCCCACACTCCAAGGACGTAGAGGTTTGTAGGTTGACAAAAGTGCTGGAGGAACTCAGCGGGTGCAGCAGCATCTGTGGAGCGAAGGAGATAGGCAACGTTTCGGGCCGAAACCCTTACGGTTCGGGCCGAACGGAAAAACGTTGCCTATTTCCTTCGCTCCATAGATGCTGCCGCACCCGCTGAGTTTCTCCAGCACTTTTGTCAACCTACAAACCTCGATTTTCCAGCATCTGCAGTTCCTTCTTAAACAGAGGTTAATTGTAGGTTAATTGGTTTCAATAAAAATTGTAAATTGGTCACCTGCGTGTGAGGGATAGTGCGGGGATCGATGGTCGGCGTGGAAGGGCCTGTTTACACGCTGTATCTCTATACACAGATCTAAACTACCCTTGGCGCTTTGTGCCATTCTTCAAACTGGTGTCGGTTGTTTGAAGACATCCAGCTCTTCAGCTTCAATCTGTTTTGAATTGCAATCACAAGCCTCAATGAGTCCCAAGGCGAAAGGCATGCGTCTGTTCCTTGCAACCCAGGCTCCTGCTTAACCAGCAGCGGGAGTGCGGAGCCGAGCTACGGTGCAGGCTGTGGAGTACATCATCCAGACCTTGACTTGCCAACAAATTGCAAAAGAAAAATCCATCCCACGAGCTCCCAAGAAAGGAGGTCCAAGCCCGTTGGGTCGAAACCCAGATGGGAGGGAACTTGAAGGTGTCGTCTGTCACTTCTGCGCATCAGAGGTCAGAGTTTCCACAAACAGTAACAAACGGGGTTGTTTGACTTGGATGTGGGTTTCTGGCATGGTCTCTCCCAGATGGGAGGGACCGGGTAACTGGAGCCGCACTGGTGAGTGTAACGTCTGGCCGTTTGTGGAGTGAGCCGCCGTCCCTACATTCAGGGGTGGGGGGCGGCTTTGAAGACGGTGCTGCTGACTCTGGGCTGGAGACATTCCTGGAGGATTTCATCACGCATGGGGTCCATGCTCAAAACACCTCAGCGCCCACCTCCGCTTCCCCCATCACCAGCCGACTCACCGAACGAAGCATGTTGAAGCAGGGGAACTGCAGATGCTGATTTACCAAAGAAAGACACAAAGTGCTGGAGTAACTCAGCGGGTTAGGCAGCATCCCCGGAGAACATGGATAAGTGATGTTTTGGGGCAGGAACCTTCTTCAGAGATCATAAAATCACGTGGGCAAAAATGCTGGAGAAACTCAGCGGGGTGCGACAGGATCTATGGAGCGAAGGAAATAGGCATCGTTTCGGGCCGAAACCCTTCTTCAAACCCGCTGAGTTTCTCCAGCACTTTTCGATTTTCCAGCATCTGCAGTTCCTTCTAGATCATAAAATCAAGTCTACTCTGCCATTCAAACATGGCTCATCTATCTCTCCCTCCTAACCCCATTCTCCTGCCTTCTCCCCATAACCTCTGACACCCGTACTAATCAAGAATCTATCTATCTCTGGCTTAAATATATCCACTACTTGGTCTCCATAGGCCTCTGTGGCAAAGAACTCCACAGATTCATCACCTAAATAAATTCCTCGTCATCTCCTTCCTAAAAGAAAGTCCTTTAATTCTGAGGCTATGACCTCGAGTCCTAGACTCTCCCACCAGTGGAAACATGCTCTCCACATCCACTCTATCCAAGCCTTTCATTATTCGGTTCAAGTTTCAATGAGGTCCCCCCTCATCCTTCTAAACTTCAGTGAGTACAGGCCCAGTGCCGTCAAACGCTCGACATATGTTAACCTACTCATTCCTGGGATCATTCTTGTAAACCTCCTCTGGACCCTCTCCAGAGCCAGCACATCCTTCCGCAGATATGGGGCCCAAAATTGCTCACAATACGCCGAATGCGGCCTGACCTTATAGAGTCTGAAGAAGGGTTTCGGCCCGAAACGTTGCCTATTTCCTTCGCTCCTTAGATGCTGCCGCACCCGCTGAGTTTCTCCAGCACTTTTGTCCACCTCAGACCTTACAGAGCCTCAGCATTACATCCCTGTTTTTGTACACAAGCCCGCTTGAAATAAATGCTGGCATTGCGTTTGCTTTCTTTACTACCGATTCGACTTTTTGGTCGATTAACTTTTTGGGAATCTAGCACCGGGTGAGACTGGTCCTTGATTATGTTGCTGGCCTTGCCGAGGCAGCGTGAAGTGTAGATAAAGTCAATGGAAGGGAGGTTGGTTTGTGCGACGGTCTGGGCTGGCCGTGACCCTCTGTAATTTCTTGCGGTCTTGAATGGAGGGAGCTGTTCCCAAACCGCGCTGTGATGCATCCCGATAAAATGCTATACGGCGCAGCTGTAGAGGTTGGCGAGGGCAGTTGGGGGCTTGCCGAACTTCCTCATAGCCCTGTCCCACGGTACGAGTTCATTCCAAGAGCTCTTCCGAGTTAAAAAAAAATCAAACTCGTGGTGAGCACGGAGAATGAACGTAGCGGGTACGTCGGAGCTCGGGGACGTCTCTTAGCGTCTCGAACCGCTAACGGCAGGTGCTCGGGAAGACTCGCTAACGGCAGGTAAGCACGGGAAGACTCGTGAAGATTTTTCAACATGTTGAAAAATGTTCACGAGAGCCCCGAGTACCGACGAGCGGCCATTACCGTAAACCTCCGAGTTCGAATCAGGGCAAACTCGGGAGAGCTGTTGGAATGGACTCGTACCGTGGGGCAGGGCTTTAAGACTTCTAAGGAAGTAGCGGTGTTTGTGTGCCTTCTTGGCCATTATAACTCAGCGGGTCTGGCAGCATCCCTGGAGGATAAGTGATCAGGTCTTCAGATATTTATGGTCATTTTAAGTACAGGTTTTCCACAGCGTAAGAACCACTCGACTTAAAGACACGAGCGAGGTTTACTGGGACTGGATTTGCCAGTGGATGTGGGGTTGCAGGCATCGTCTGCTGCGTGGGAAATCGGATCGCTGCTTTATTTCCGACTTGCGAACAGTCCGTGTTTCGAACGTTTTTGAGGAGCGGTAACCCCATGGCTGTCCGGATGCCTGGTGCTCCCGTTTCCTCCCACTTCCCAAAGACGTGTGAGTTTGTGGATTAATTGATGGGCAGCACGGTGGCGCAGCTGGTAGTGCTCACAGCGCCACTGACCCGGATTCGATTCGGACCTCGGGATGCTGTCTCGGTGGAGTCTGCACGTTCTCCCTGTGACAGTGTGGGTTTCCTCCCACATCCCAAAGACATGCTGGTTTGTAGGATAATTCCAAAGATAGACACAAAGCACTGGAGTAACTCAGTGGGTCAGGCAGCATCTCTGGAGAAAATGTACGCTTGTTGGTCAATTGGCCCTCTGTATATCTTCCCAAGAGTGCAGGGCATGAGATGAGAAAGTGGGATAACACAGAACTAGTGTGAACGGGTGATCAATGGTCGGAACGGACTTGATGGGCCAAAGGGCCCATTTCCATGCTGTATCTCTATATTAAGTCTGTGGAATTCTCTGCCTCGGAGGGCGGTGGAGGCCGGTTCTCTGGATGCTTTCAAGAGAGAGCTAGATAGGGCTCTTAAAAATAGCGGAGTCAGGGGATATGGGGAGAAGGCAGGAACGGGGTACTGATTGGGGATGATCAGCCATGATCACATTGAATGGGGGTGCTGGCTCGAAAGGCCGAATGGCCTACTCCTGCACCTATTGTCTATTGTCTATGGTCTAAACTAAACCCGCTGTATCCTAGGAAGGACTTGTAACTCTCTATCCAAAAGGACCAACGCACCCTTTACTCTAGTCTTTGAAAAGATCCGTGGCAAAAGACTGGAGATTATTTGGAACTTGGTTGCGTTCATGTTCCTTTGCTCCCTCGGGACTGAGTGCTTTAATATTCGAGGCCTCGGGGGTTAACTAGTCTGGCACGCACTCTGTTCCCTCTTTGGCTTCCAAGTTGAAAAATTCCTGAAATCTTTGTTGACTTTATGCCGAACAACAGCCTCCTCCCTAAATGTCCCATTCTTCATACACCCAGCGGTTTCAGAATTCTCCGCTCCCTTTACTCCGAGCTCGCCTCCAATGCTTCAGGCCCAAACACCCCTCACACCCTTCCCCTCAAACTTTAGAAAGACGACGGTGGGCCTCATCGAAACCTACCAAATAATGAAGGGCCCAGATAGAGTGGACGTGGAGAGGATGTTTTCAGTAGTGGGAGAGTCTAGGACCAGAGGGCACAGCCTCAGAATACAAGGATGTACCTGTAGAATCAGTAATAGATGATGATGTCTTCTCAGCAACACATGTCTACTGCTATTCCATGTCCCATTGTTTTCGCTTGCTCCACCTCTTTCAAACGCTCTCCCTCTCTCTCACTCACTCTCTCTTTCTCTCTTTAACACTCTAACTTTCATGATACCTCTCTTTCGCACGCTCTCTCTATCGTGTACTCAAGCTTTATTGCACTCTTGCTCTCTCTCAGTCCCCGTGCCTCTCTTTCTCTCTCTCTCTCTCTCTCTTCTCTCTCCCTCTCTCTTCTCTCTCTCTCATCCTCTCTCTTTTTCTCTCTCCTCTCTCTTCTCTCTCTCTCTCTCTCTCTCTCTCTCTTTCTCTTTTTCTCTCTCTCTCTCTCTTTCTCTTCTCCCATTCTCTCTCTTTCTCTCTCTCTCTCTCCTTTTTTCTCTCTTTTTTCTGTCTCTCTTTCTCTCTTTCTTTTCTCTCTTTCTCTCTCTCTCTCTCTCTCTCCTTCACTCTCTCTCTTTTCTCTCTCTCTTTTCTCTCTTTTCTCTTTCTCTTTCTCTCACTCTCTTTCTCTCTCTTTGTTTCCCACTCCATGTCTCTTCTCTGTCACTTGTGCTCCCCCTCTCTTCCTCCCATCTTGTTCCTCTGATAAACCTCTGACCCGTGTTTGGGAAGTCTTTCACCAGCTGCTGTTGCTTTATGGTTGCGAATGAGAGAGAGCAGCAAGAACTGAGAGCACGTCAGAGTGTTTGATGGAGCTTGGAACGCATTGCCAGACCTAGCGAGGAAGAGGCCGCTGGATCTTTTAGGGAACGAGCTTCTGAAGATTCCAGGCTCTCGGGAAGGATCAGGAATGTGGGATTAATTTCAGGAAAACTCTAGCACAGAATTGGCAGAAGAGTAAATGGTCTTTTCTTGGGCTGGAAGAGCTATTTTCTCTTCATAAACGTTTTAAAGATGAAAGGGTTCTCTTTAACTGGAGAGGTGGTCTGTCTTTGCAAGGGGTGGAATGGGAACATATTTGTCCTGTTCTCTCAGCCAGTTTGCATGTTCAAAGTTTGTTGCATTTTCTCTTCTGGTAGAGCGTGTTCCCTGGCATTCCCTGCATTGCTGCATGGGAGCACGTCACCAACGTGGCACTGCATTGGTGCCAGGGCCCGGGGTCAGGCAGCCTGTTTACGCTGGCCATTACTGCGGGCTCCTGTTACGAGGGAAACAGCCCTGAACAGAAGAAAGACTCTTCATTCAATCATCGAGTCCTACCGCACAGAATCAGGCCATTTGGCCCAACTTGCCCATGCTGACCAAGATGTGCCATCTACACTAGTCCTATCTGTCCACGTTTGGCCCTCACTCCTCTAAACTTTAGACTTTCCTTTACAAGCGGAAACAGTCCCTTCCGCTCACTGCGTCCGTGTTGACCAGTGCTCCCTGTACACCCGCACTACCCTACACACTAGGGACAATTTAACAAGTTTACTGAAGCCAATCAACTTACAAACCTGTACGTCTTTGGAATAAAACAGGAGCACCCGGAGAAAACCCGTGAATTTTAGAAGGAGGACGTGCAAACTCCGCACAGTCAGGATCGAACCTGGGTCTCTGGCGCTGTGAGGCAGCAGCTCTACCGCTGCCCAGTGTAAACCTTTTCTATTCATTTCTTTTAAATGTTGTTATTTATAGACAATAGATGCAGGTGTAGGCCATTCGGCCCTTCGAGCCAGCACCGCCATTCAATGTGATCATGGCTGATCATCCCCTATCAGTACCCCGTCCCTGCCTTCTCCCTATATCCCCTGACTCCGCTATCTTTAAGAGCCCTATCCAGCTCTCTCTTGAAAGTATCCAGAGAACCGGCCTCCACCGCCCTCTGAGGCAGAGAATTCCACAGACTCACCACTCACTGTGAGAAAAAGTGTTTCCTCGTCTCCGTTCTAAATGGCTTACCCCTCATTCTTAAACTGCGGACCCTGGTTCTGGACTCCCCCAACACCGGGAACATTTAGCAACATATTGTCAGGCAGCATCTCTGGAGACCCTTCTTCAGACTGACCTGCATCTATAGTTCCTTGTATCCACATTTTACTGCTCTGCTGTGGCATACTCAAGGAGTGCCTACTTTGAAGATGTTCTCCTCTCCAGAGAGGCTGCCTGATCTGCTGAATGGGCAGATGCATGGCAGATGAAGTTTAATGCGGATAAATGTGAGGTTATCCACTTTGGTAGCAAAAACAGGAAGGCAAATTACTATCTAAATGGCGTCATGATCACATTGAATGGCGGTGCTGGCTGGAAGAGCCAAATGGCCTACTGTGTCTTTTTGTGTAAACCTGCATCTACAATACCTTGTATCCCCCTTAGTTTAACCTGGAACCATGTGAGGCACGGACATTGTGGGCCAAAGGGTCTATTCCTGTGCTGTACTGTTTGGCGGTCCATTAGTTTAGAGATGTAGGGTGGAAATGGGCCCTTTGGCCCACCATGTTTGCACCGACCAGTCATCCCTGTACACTAGCACAGCCCTACACACTGGGGACAATTTGCAATATTTACCAAAGCTAATTAACCTACAAACACTTTTTCTCACAGAGAGTGGCAAGTCTGTGGAATTCTCTGCCTCAGAGGGCGGTGGAGGCAGGTTCTCTGGATGCTTTCAAGAGAGAGCTAGATAGGGCTCTTAAAAATAGCGGAGTCAAGGGATATGGGGAGAAGGCAGGAACGGGGTACTGATTGGGGATGGTCAGCCGTGATCACTATGAATGGCGGTGCTGGCTCGAAGGGCCAAATGGCCTACTCTGGCACCTATTGTCTATTGTCTCTCAACCCATACGTCTTTGGAGTGTGTGGAGGAAACCAGAGCACCAGGAGGCAACCCACGTGGTCACAGGTAGAACGTGCAAGCTCCACACACAAGGACGGTACCCATGGTCAGGATTGAACCTGGGTCTCTGGTGCTGTGAGGCAGCGGGTCTACCAGCTGCGCCATCGTGCAGCTTCTGCCACAGAGACTGCTAATGCTGTTTCAGTGCAGCTCCTGGACTGACGCTCAGTCTTGGGCTCCCTGTTAAGCCCTGTCCCACTGTACGAGTTCATTCAAGAGCTCTCCCGAGTTTTAAAAAAAAATCAGACTCGTAGAAGCATGTAGAAATGTACGTAGCGGGTGCGTCGGAGCTCGGGGACGTCTCTTAGCGGCTCGTAACGCTAACGGCAGGTACTCGTGAAATGCGGTAAGCTCGGGAAGGCTCGTGAAGATTTTTCAACGTGTTGAAAAATGTCCGCGAGATCCCCGAGTACCGACGAGCGGCCATTACCGTAAATCTCCGAGTTCGAATAAGGGCAAACTCTGGAGAATGAACTCGTACCGTGGGACAGGCGTCTTAAAGTGTTAACGTGTGGCCAGCTGAGCTTGTGATACCGCCAACCCCCCCCATAGCCCAGTGGCGCGGCCCAGAGATGAGGTCACGGGTTGATTCCCTGCCAAAGAACGAGTCAGCGCGTGACATCACTCTTGGGCCGCTGCATTGGAAAAAGGGAGGCATGTTGGCTTTGGCAGCTGAATTTGGGAGTTATTTTTAGTGCTGTGGGCTGCAGTTAGACGATGTGTCTCGGATCCTGAGAAGGCAGGAACAAACCTATGTCCCATCCCGCTGACTGGGTGATCATCAATGGTACGATGCACGGGACAGATCTTTGTGGGTCCATCTCACTGAAGAAGGGTCTCGACCCAAAACATCACCTATTCCTTCTCTCCAGAGATGCTGCCTGACCTGCGGAGTTACTCATTCCTGCCATCGGGAAGAAGGTTTTAGGAGCCTGTATATAAACCAACATCTGAGCATCTCACCTGCATCCAACTATTAGAATAGACAATAGACAACAGTACCCCGTTCCTGCCTTCTCTCCATATCCCCTGACTCCGCTATCTTTAAGAGCCCTATCTAGCTCTCTCTTGCAAGTATCCAGAGAACCAGACTCCACCGCCCTCCGAGGCAGGGAATTCCACAGACTCACCACTCTTTGTGAGAAAAAGTGTTTCCTCGTCTCCATTCCAGATTGCCTGCCACACTTTGTCCTGCCTCTTCCCCCTTCCAGCTTTCTTCTCCCTTCCTCACAATCAGTCTGAAGAAGGATCCCGACCCAAAACGTCACCCAATCCACATTTTCCAGAGGAGCTACATCAGCCTTTTGTGTCTAGCTTTGGTTTAAACCAGCATCTGCAGTTCCTTCCTGCACACTTCTCCAGAGATGCTGCCTGATTTGCAGCATTACTCCAGCACTTTGTGTCCTTTTGTGCAGACCAGCATCTGCAGTTCCTTGGGCCTACACTTCGGGAGACAGTAGTTTGGTCTCGCCATTTTGTACACATGGATCTTCAGTTCCCAGTGGAAAGGGGTGCAGTTGGTTAAGCGAATAGCTAGGCTGTGTTGTAAGGGATGACAACCCTGCATTAGAAGCATCAAACTAACTGCAGATGCTGTTATACACAAAAAAAACCCCAAAATGCTGGAGTAACTCAGTGGGTCGGGCAGCATCTCTGGAGAACATGGCTAGGTGACATCTCGGGTCGGGTCCCTTCTTCAGACCTGAAACATCACCTGTCCATGTTCTCCAGAGATGCCGCCCGACCCACTGAGTTACTCCAGCACTTTGTGCCCTTTTCTCCAACCCTGTAGGAATTTCCAAGGCACACTTATTTGTGGACGAGGCACGGTTGCCCCTGGCAACATTTGTTATCCCAGCATACTCTGCAACTCTGAAGAGGAAGTTTAGAGTTGATTTTTATAGGGGTGGGCCATTGGAGTGAGACAGCACGGGAACAGGCCCTTCTGCCCGCCACGTCCGTGCCAACCATCAAACATCCATTCGCAGAGACCTAACACTGACCCATTTTGTTGTCCCTACATTCTCATCGACTCTCCCACTGACCTGCACACCAGGGGCAACATACAGAGGCCAATTAACCCGCCGAGCTGCCTGTCGAGGGCGGTTCTCAGGATATTTTCAAGAGAGAGCTAGATAGGGCTCTTAAAGATAGTGAAGTCAGAGGATATGGGGAGAAGGCAGGAACGGGGTACTGATTGGGGATGATCAGCCATGATCACATTGAATGGCGGTGCTGGCTCGAAGGGCTGAATGGCCTACTCCTGCACCTATTGACTACTGTCCATTATCTATTGTCTGTCTTTGGGATTTGGACGGAAACCGGGGGAAATGCACCTGGTCACAGGAAGATCGGAGACAGACAGCGTTTGAGATCAGGATTGAACCTGGGCCACCGAGGCTGTTGGGCTGCAGATCTACTCTCTGTGGCTCTGTGCCCTCCCAGTGACACTCAGACTCCAAAACGTCAGCCATTCTTTCTCTCCAGAGACGCTGGCCGACCTGCTGAGCTGCTCCAACATCTTGTGTCTGTCCCCGCTGGTTCACTTTTGGAAAGGAGATGGACTTGCAGTGGGGGTGGGGGAGGGAGAGACGCGATACGAGGTCTTTAGGAATGCGCCCAGTCAGTCCTGGCACCGTTCCTGCAGAGTTCATCATGAGCCACCATCTTATCACTGACTACTGCTGATAACTCACTGATAAAGGGATAAGAGCAAGGCCAGAGTACACGGAATGTGTAAAAGCGAACTGCAGATGCCGGTTTACACTGAAGGTTCGGGTCGCCAACTTTCTCATTCCCAAATAAGGGACAAAAGGTCAAAATATGGGACAAATTCCCGATGGCAATTTGTTGACCGACCCGGCTGAGGCTGGGTGAATGATGAGTTGGCCCGGGTGCTGGACTGCACACAAAGCCCAGCCGGCGGGCCAGCTGAGGAGGTTTGGCCCCGGGGGCCGCGCAAAGTCCGGCGCCCCGTCCAACTCATGAACCGATGATCGGCCGTGAGAAGGAGGGGTGGTGGTGTGGGCGGTAAGCGAAGGTCCGAAGGTCGGACAGCTGGCCGGGCTGCCGACCGACCGACGGGGCCACGGGCGAGGCGCTGCTGCTGCTGCTGCTGCACTCCATGGGCTGCACTACGTCGGGACGGGTGAGGCGGGGCCGGACGTGGCGCTCCGGCCCCACAGTCCCCTCGACCAGAGTAGTAGCGGTCAAATACGGGACAAGGGCGGTCCCGTATGGGACAAACCAATTTAGCCCAATATACGGGATGTCCCGGCTAATACGGGACTGTTGGCAACACTAGTCCTGACTTAAAATGTCACCTATCCCTGTTTTCCAGAGATAGGAACGTAGAAAACAGGTGCAGGAGTAGGCCATTCTGCCCTTCGGGCCAGCACTGCCATTCACTATGGCAACCTTAATGAAGGTAGACATAAAATGTCGGAGTAACTCAGCGGGACCGGCAGCATCTCTGGGGAGAAGGAATGGGTGATTTTAAGAAGGAGCTGCAGATGCTGGTTTGCACTGATGATGATTTGCACAGATGCTGCCTTTCCCGCTTAGTTGCTCCAGCATTTTGTGTCTATCTTCAGAGAACACAGAATCAGGCAAGAGTATCCGCGGAGGGACAGTTCATTACGAATTCCAACGTGGGACGCTTTATTAGAACTGGGAAAGAGAAAAGCTAGATGGAAGAGTAGATGTATGGAGCCTCTGGAGAAGGGTCTCGACCCGAAACGTCACCTATTCCTTTTCTCCAGAGATGCTGTCTGATCTGCTGAGTTAGTCCAGCTTCTTGTGTCTGTCTATAGGAGGTGTTGCCTCAAAATGGCAGCCAGCATCATCAGGGATCCACACCAAAATGGCCATGTTCTCATTTCATTCCTGCCATCGGGAGCAAGGCATAGTAGCCGGAAAACTGTGACATCCAGATCAGGAACATCTTCTCCCCGACAACCATTGAGCTCTTGAACACTACAAACACCAACTAAACTAAAAACCCTCCCAACTACTGTATTGCTAGTTGAAGGTGGTTGCCGGAGGTTGCAGGTAGTGGAAGGTAAGACCTTTTTTTCACCCAGTTTTATTCCACCAGGGTGAAAAAAAGGTCTTACCTTCCACTACCTGCAACCTCCGGCAACCACCTTCAACTAGCATCGCAACCGACTTCCACTAAAAAATTACCGATTTTTAAAACGGCAACCTATTTTTAGTCGAGGCCGGTTTTTAATTTTTTGACATAATCGCCGGAACATAGAAGAAGCGGAAACCACTTTCGACCATTAGGGAGACTGACAAAAACCTCCGGGAGGTTTCCGTTCAGCTTTCCTAAGTGGGACAGGAGCATTGCTCCATCTCCCCTGACGCTCAGTCTGAAGAAGGGTCTCCACCCGAAACGTCACCCATTCCTTCTCCAGAGATGCTGCCTGTCCCGCTGAGTTACTCCAGCATTTTGTGTCTACCTTCGATCTGCAGTTCATTCTTACACACAGATCAGTCATGATTGAATGGCAGAGTAGACTTGATGGGCCGAATGGCCTAATTCTACTCCTATCCCTAATGACCTTATAACATATTCTGTATCCTTAGGATGTTTTGAAATGGCCTCTTGCCCAGAGAACATACCCTGTTAATCAAAGATCCTACAGCGGAGCAAGATAGACCACTCATTCTAAATGCAATGGGCTGGAGTGTAGTACGTAACGGAGCGGAACGTGGGCCTTTTATTCATCCATTTCAGTAACCCGACCCGACCCGACCCGACCCGACCCGCAGTGTAATCAACGTTGCGGGGGAACTGTTTGTGTTAATAAATTATAATTCTGAAAATGAGGAGAAGATTTTTAGCAAAGAACTTTGATTTTTACGAGGATGTTTCCGTAACCGGCTTCCGTCTCCGCGCTAGTATCGTTGCTCCTCTGCGGGATCTTTGGTGCGGAGACGGAAGCCGGTTACGGAAATGGGGCCGGAAATTACCCCGTGAATCTGCCCGTGACCGGACTACGTCTTTTTCGTCGAGTGGACCATCTTGCTCGCTGTAGGGTCTTTGCTGTTAATGTTAACGGAGATGCCAAAGGAGGAAAGAATGTTTCTCAGCTCAGTATCTCGGTATCAAATGGACTCCTTGAATCCATCCATCCTCCTGTGTAGATCGAAGGCATAATCCTCTTGCTGCAGGTACTGCAGAACACTGGTGCAATAGCACCAGCATTGTCCTTAGTTACTCCAGCATTTTGTGTCTATCCTTGGGGACAGACACTGGTGGGACGGTCAGAGAGGAAGGCGTTTAAGCTGCATTTTGTGTATGTTCTGTCAGAGGTTCACGATGCTAGTGATAGTTTACCCTCCTCCGCCATCTCGTCACCTCCCGCACCAGCGAGCTGCAACCTAAGCCTCAGAGCAGCGTGGAAGCGTGGCCTGGTTTGGCTTCACTTGCGTCAGGCCACTCGCTGGTTATAGCTTGTGTTTCAGCTGCCCGCATCCTTGATTGGATTTTGCGATGCAGAACAGAGCTAGACTGCCAATCCCAGGCTCGATCCTGGCTGGGGAAAGTTCTTACTATCTGGGAAGTGGAGGTGGGGCAGTGAGAGGGTTGGTAAGGGGCAGGGAGGCATCTGGCCCCCATTATCCAGGCCTTACATACCCAGCCACAATGTACAAGCCCGAATCCTACTTCTGTGCGTCTATGTGTCCGTGTGCGTCTGTGTGTGTGAGTCTGTGTATGTGTGTGAGTGTGTGTGTGTGTGTGTGAGTCTGTGTATGTGTGAGTCTGTGTGTGTGTGAGTCTGTGTATGTGTGTGAGTCTGAGTCTGTGCATGTGTGTGAGTCTGTGTATGTGTGTGAGTGTGTGTGAGTCTGTGTATGTGTGTGAGTGTGTATGTGTGTGAGTCTGTGTATGTGTGAGTCTGTGTATGCGTGAGTCTGTGTATGTGTGAATCTGTGCATGTATGTGTGTGAGTCTGAGTCTGTGCATGTGTGTGAGTATGTGTATGTGTGTGAGTGTGTGTGAGTCTGTGTATGTGTGTGAGTCTGTGTATGTGTGTGAGTCTGTGCATGCGTGAGTCTGTATGTGTGAGTGTGTATGTGTGTGAGTCTGTGCATGTGTGTGAGTCTGTGTATGTGTGTGAGTCTGTGTATGTGTGTGAGTCTGTGTATGTGTGTGAGTCTGTGCATGTGTGTGAGTGTGTGTATGTGTGTGAGTCTGTGCATGTGTGTGAGTGTGTGTGTGTATGTGTGTGAGTCTGTGCATGTGTGAGTCTGTGCATGTGTGTGAGTCTGCGTGTGTGTGAGTCTGTGCATGTGTGTGAGTGTGTTTGTGAGTCTGTGTGTCTATGGGTGTGAGTCTGTATGTTTGTGAATATGTGTATCATGTGTGTGAGTCTGTGTATGTGTGTGCGCCTGTGTATACGCGTGCGTCTGCCTGTGGGTGTCTGCCTGTGGGTGTCTGTCTCTCTGTGTGGGTGTCTGTCTGTGTGGGTGTCTCTGTCTGTGTGTGTGTGTCTGTGTGTGTCCATGTCTGCGTGTGTGTGTTTGGGGTGCATGGGATGTGAGGTTTGCTGGGAATAAGACGAGAGTGTGAAGCTCCCTGGACCACATTGCCTGTTGCTGCTCTCTCATCAAAGATCACACTTGTTGTTACGGAGCCTGACCCTCTCCCGCTTCTCCATTATCTCACGTCAACAGTGTTTACGTGTCATATATACCGGCAATGGAGCAGTGAAATTCATACATGCTGCAGCTTAACGGGGCAATTAAGGCAATAATACACATAGAAATACGCAGTAATCAATGATACAATTAATTAATAGCATTAATACGAGGGAACCATGATCTCAATGTACTAGGCGCGACTTGTCCTTCAGTGACTTGTTGTCCGAAGTCTGTGTGTATTGGTTGTGTGTGTGTGTGTGTGTGTGTGTGTGTGTTTTTTTGTGTGTGCGCGCGCATTGGGTGTGTGTTGTATGTGTGTGTGTGTTTTGTGCGTGCATATGTGTGCATGTGAGTGTGTATTTTGTGTGTGCATGTATGTGTATGCATGTTGTGTGTTTGTGTATGCATGTTGTGTGTGCGTGTATGCATGTTGTGTGTGTGTGTGTATGTGTATGCATGTTTTGTGTTATGTGTGCGTGTATGCATGTTGTGTGTGTGCGTGTATGTATGTTGTGTGTGTGCGTGTTTTTTGCTTGTGTGTGCCTGTTTATGTGTTTTGTGTGTGTATGTTGTGTTTTGTGTATGTTTATGTGTGTGTGCGTTTTGTATGTGTGTGCTCACCGCGTGTCCCAACTGTTGGACAGTAGGGGTTTGAGCAGCTGTGGACCATTGGACGTTCTAGTCGGTTACAAACTCCAGCCATTGAAATTACATATCCCAGCCCCTAGTCTAACCCACCCAGTCTCCTCTTTAATCTGCCGTAATATTTTTAAATCAAACTATTTTAAATTTGAGATTATGTGTCTTCATCCAGGAGCTTTCTGATTAGCTGGTGATTGCAGCTTATTTCCCTAAATGAAGCTGTGTTTAAGGTGGTGTTTGTGGTGACTCAGCGGTACCAACCCCTCTGCCACATCATCTCCCGGTTTAAACGTTAAACTGAGACCCTACTGCCATTCGGCTATTAACCACTACAACCTTCAAATAAGCTCCCAACCACAGAGACTATTATTGTTATTATTACTCACATTATTATTGTTTGTTTTTTATGTGTACGTATGTGTGTGTGTGTGTATGTATATTTATGTATGTGTATAAATGTATGTATATGTGTGTGAGTGCATGTATGTATATATACACGTGCATAGTGTATATATATGTGAGTGTGTATATATATGTGTGTGTATATATGTGTGTGTATATTGTGTGTGTGTATATATGTGTGGGTATATGTGTGTGTGTGTATATTGTGTATGTATATATGTGTGTGTGTGTATTGTGTGTGTATATATGTGTGTATATTGTGTGTGTGTATATATGTGTGTGTATATTGTGTGTGTGTATATATGTGTGGGTATATTGTGTGTGTGTATATATGTGTGTGTGTGTGTATTGTGTATGTATATATGTGTGGGTATATTGTGTGTGTGTATATATGTGTGGGTATATTGTGTGTGTGTATATATGTGTGGGTATATGTGTGTGGTATATTGTGTGTGTGTGTATATATGTGTGGGTATATTGTGTGTGTGTGTATATATGTGTGGGTATATTGTGTGTGTGTATATATATGTGTGTGTGTGTATATATATGTGGGTATATTGTGTATGTGCATATATGTGTGTGTATGTGTATATATATACATGTTTGTGTATATATATATATATATATGTGTATATACTGTAGACACACACATGTATAATGTATATATGTCAATATGAGCATGAGTACACACACTGAACTTTTTTTCTCGTGTATTGTATTGTTTACAGAGTACTATGTTTCTATATTCGGTTGTGCTGCTGCAAGTAAGAATATCATTGTTCTATCTGGGACATATGATAATAAAACGCTCTTGGCTCTTGTGGAATGAAGCTGCCCGTGGCACTGTTTGGGGTACAACGTTGGTGAGGCTCTTGAACAAGTGCATGGATAGGAACGGTTTAGAGGGATATGGGTCAAATGCAGGCAGGTGGGACTAGCGTAGATGGGACATCTTGGTCAGCATGGACTGTTGACTGTACGCTGCCCGCATTGCAGGGACAATGGGAGATGAGGCATGGTGGTGTGACGATGGCCGATTATTCTGGACTTGCAAGGGTTACCTCTGGAGACTTGCGATGTTTGTGTAGGAATTACCCTGGGGCACCCGAGTGGGTCCATAACTGCGTGCATTGTACAGTGAGTCGGGGACAGTTAACACCACAGAAGTGAATCACTGTTCTGCGCTGAGCCTGGCAGTGGACCTCATGCTTGGCCGCTGTTATTTCTGGCCGACAGCCCCAGTTTGCAGAGGGTCCCGCGATGTGTCTAAGTAGCCAGCTCGCTCCGGTGGACGCGTGTAACGGGAGAAGAGAGATGCTTCAGTCCAACGCTACTGTCAAAGGGTGGTGAATCTGTGGAACTCATTGCCACAGAGGGCTGTGGAGGCCAAGGCAGAGGATATTTTTAAGGCAGAGATAGACAGATTCTTCATTGGAACGGGTGTCAAGGGTTATGGGGGGGAAAGGCAGGAAAATGGGATTAGGAGGCAGAGATCAGTCGTGATCGAATGGCGGAGTCGACTCGATGGGCCGAATGGCCTAATTCTACTCCTATAACTTGTGAACCTATACTGGAATGGTCTACGATATTATCCGAAGATAGACACACAAAATGCCGGAGTAACTCAGCGGGACAGGCAGCATCTCTGGAGAGCACATAAACTGGAGCAGCAGTAGAGTGGCTGACTTACAGCGCCAGAGACCTGGGTTCGATCCTGACTTCGGGAGCTGTCTGGACGGAGTTTGCACGTTCCCATCTGCGTCTGAAGAAGGGTCTCAACCCAAAACCTCACCCATTCCTTCTCCCCAGAGATGCTGCCTGTCCCGCTGAGTTACTCCAGCACCTTCAGTGTAAACCAGCATCTGCAGTTCCTACACATACAATATTATCCTCTGCACCTTACCCTCATCCCACGCCGAGGGGTGACCTCAACGCTGTGCCCTCTAGTATTTGACTTTTCCACCCTGGGGAGACAAAGGTTCTGACTGTCTACCATATCTATGCCACTCACAATATACTTCTATGAGCTATCAATATAGCAATATCCCACATTCCACATAAATATATGGAATAGTCGAAGGCAAATGTGTTAGTTCAGCATGCAATTAGGCTATATATACTGTTTAAATATATGCAATGTTATAATTGATTTAAAAAAGTCCAAGTACCTAAAAATAAGTTGATGATAGTGCATACTGTGTCTAGTACTGGGACACCTCTTCAAGACTAGACAAGTTTAACGGTGTTATTGAAAGAGGTCGGGGAATTTTAGCTGTAGTTCTCCTGCCAGGGGTTGCAGATTGTGCGGGAACATTCAGATGTTTTCTCTCTTGGTTATGCGGGGAGGGAGGAAAGAGCTGCTAATGATAAATATGGACGTGTACCAGCAGCATTGTTGAGTTTAGTTTAGAGATACAGCGCTGAAACAGGCCCTCCGGCCCTCCGAGTCCACCCCGACCAGCGATCCCCGCACACACTAGCACTATCGTACACACATCAGGGACTATTTACAATTTTCACCAAGCCAATTAACCTGCAATGCCGTGCGCCTTTGGAGTGTTGGAGGAGAGCGAAGACCCACGCAGGTCACGGGGAGAACGTACGGACAGCACCCGTAGTCGGGATTGAACCCGGGTCTCTGGCGTTGTGAGGCAGCAACTCTACCGCTGCGCCACCGTGTAACGCAATAACTCAGAATTAAAGGGTGCTCTTTTAGAAAGGAGGTGAGGAGGAACTTCGTTAGTCAGAGGGTAGTTAAGCCCCTGTCCCGCTTTCACGAATTCTCCCGCGTTTTCCCCTTGATTCAAACTCGGAGAATGTCCGTAGCGAATCTGTAGGAGGCCGCTGGAGTCCGTATATATATCGTAGCGGCTCATAATGCCAGCTGTAGGTACTGGGGGCATCAGGTAAGTCGGGACGTTTTTTCAGCATGTTGACAAATGTCCACCAGTAAAAAAAATGTCCCCGAGTACCCACGGCTGGCTATTACCGTAATTCTCCGAGTTTGAATCAAGGGGAAAAGTCGGGAGAAAACTTGGAAAAATGGGACAGGGGCTTTAATCTGTGGAACTCATTGCCACAGATGGCTGTGGAGGCCAAGTCAGTTGATATTTTTTAGGCAGAGATAGACAAATTCTTTATTAGAACGGGTGTCAAGGGTTATGGGGGGAAGGCATCAAAATTGGATTAGGAGGCAGAGATCAGCCATGATTGAATGGCGGAGTAGACTCGATGGGCCGAATGGCCTAATTCTATAACTTGTCAACGTGAATAACTCATTCTTTTCTCCCTCTCCACAGACGTGGGCTTCCTGCAGGATCCGGAGGGCATCGTATCCTCCCAGGGGAAGCAGGTGAAGCTGCGTTGCTCCATCAATGTGACGGATGAGCTCCCCACGATAGGGTGGCAGCGAGACGGCAGGCGGTACGCGGGGGACGTCAACCAAGTGTTGCTCCCTCTCAGCGACACCGAGTGGCTGGCCATCAGCGAGCTGAGGTAATTCAGTTGGAGCCGGGGCATTAACCAGCTCTGTATTTCACCATTATTGCACTCCAGCCCCTACACTTCCTATCGGGGCGGCACGGGTGGTGCAGCGGTAGAGTTGCTGCCTTACAGCGCTTGGGACCCGGGTTCGATGACCTGCGTGGGTTTTCTCCGAGATCTCCGCTTTCCTCCCACACTCTAAAAGACGTCCAGTCTGAAGAAGGGTTTTGGCCCGAAACGTCGCCTGTCTCCTTCACTCCCTAGATGCTGCTGCACCCGCTGAGTTTCTCCAGCATTTTGTGTAACCCTCGATTTTCCAGCATCTGCAGTTCCTTCTTTAACAGGCCTGTAGGCTAATTGGCTCGGTGTAAATGTAAATTGTCCCTGGTATGTGTAGTTTGGTGTTAGTGTGCGGGGATCGCTGGTCGGCGTGGACCCGGTGGGCCAAAGGCCTTGTTTCCGTGCTGTGTCCCTCAACTAAGTTTAGTTTACTTTGGACATACAGCGCTTGTTTTGCAAGGGTTACACAAAAAGCTGGAGAAACTCAGCGGGTGCAGCAGCATCTAAGGAGCGAAGGAGATAGGCGACGTTTCGGGTCGAGATCGTCGGGGCTAGTTTTACAAGCTTTAGATAGGCCCTTCGGCCCACCGCAAATTCATGCCGACCAGCGACCCCCGCACACTAGCACTATCCTTTTGTCCCATTGAAAACTTCTGTGCTCATTCTAAATAACAGGGGTGCAGGAAACACAATGGAATAAGATTCCCCCAACATGGGGAAACCTTTTTCCTGAATCCAGCCTGCCCAATCCCTTAAGAATTTAAATGTTTCCATAAGATCCCCTCTCATCCTTCTAAGTCATCTTGTGAATACAAGCCCAGTCGATCCATTCTTTCATCATACATCATCCCTGGGAATTAAACTAGTGGACCTACGCTGCACTCCCCCAATAGCAAGAATGTCCCTCCTCGAATTAGGAGACCAAAACTGCGTGCAATAACCATCAGTTCCCAAGGCAAAGTCCAATGTCCTCAACCTTGACTTATGGAAGCATCGTTTAGAAGCCTGATATCGGAGGTGAAGAGGATGTTCCTGAGTCTGGTGGTGTGAGCTTTCAAGCTTCCGTACCTTCTGCTGGATGGGAGCAGGGAGAAGACGGACTGACCGGGGCGGGACAAGTCTTTTGATTACGTTGACTGCTTTCCCAAGGCAGCATGAAATGCAGATGGCGTGTGGACTCCCATGGACTGGGCAACATTTATGATTCTCTCGCGGTCTTGGGCAGCGCTGTTCCCATACCAAGCTGTGATGCACCCCGACGGTATGCTCTCCACGGTGCATCTGTAGACGTTTGTAGGAATCGCTGATTCTGTGTGTTTTGAAGGTGTGAGCGGAAGATCCTTGTGCAATCAAAAGTAAATGGACTTTGGATGTTGAGGAGACCGGACGTGGTGTAGAACTGAAGAAATGTTGTTCTCTTTTCATTTTCAGTATTCCCTCCATTCACCGTTCTGATGTTGGGAGTTACCGATGCGTTGCTTCAGTCAAAGGGAAAGAAATTGTTTCTAAGGAAGCACAACTGGACACAGAAGGTATGTTATCAATAAAAATGGCCCATGGAATGCCGACTCGAACAGCCGGAGAGACACTTTCCAAACTTCAATATACCCATTGCAGCGGTTGAGTTACTGCCTCACAGTGCAAGGGGCCTGGGTTCGATCCTGACTACGGGTGCTGTTTCCCGTCACCCATTTCGACCCGAGACGTCAAGTCAAGTCACTTTTATTTCTATAGCACATTTAAAAAACAACTCACGTTGACCAAAGTGCTTTACATTGGTGGAGGTACTAACGTTATACAACAGTGGTTCATAGATGAAGTACAGACATAAATACACACATATAGCCCTCCCTCAGAGGACGTCAAGAAAGGCTTGAGAGTAAAGATGAGTTTTAAGTCTCGACTTAAAAGAGTCGATGGAGGGGGCAGTTCTGATGGGAAGAAGTTACCCGTTCCTTCTCTCCAGAGATGCTGCCTGTCCCGCTGAGTTACTCCAGCATTTTGTGCCTATCTTCGGTGGAAAGAAGGGCCAGTTTCTGCCTTGTATCGCTAAACTAAACAAAACTAATCACTGAACCTTATGTATCACCACTGGCCTGCCTACCTCAGTCAGACAAATACTCCTCTATCACCAACCTGATCTCCCGGTGGCTCAGCACTTCAACTCCCCCTCCCATTCCGAATCCGAACTTTCCGTCCTGGGCCTCCTCCATGGCCAGAGTGGGTCCCACCATAAATTGGAGGAGCAGCACCTCATATTTCGCTTGGGCAGTTTACACCCCAGCGGTATGAACATTGACTTCTCCAATTTCAGGTAGTCCTTGCTTTCTCCCTCGTTCCCCTCCACTTCCCAGCTCTCCCACAGCCCACTGTCTCTGCCCCTTCCTTTCTTCTTCCCGCCCCTACCCCCCCCCCATCCCCACATCAGTGTGAAGAAGGGTCTCGACCCGAAACGTCACCTATTTCCTTCGCTCCATAGATGCTGCCTCACCCGCTGAGTTTCTCCAGCATTTTTATCTACCTCTGTCACCACCCTCTGTCTTGTATAACAAAGTAAATCTTGGATTCAGTTTACGGACTCACCGTGGATTCATTGTGAATTAATCTTCTGGATCAGTTTACCATGAGGGAACTTGTCGAATGATTCACTAAATTCCATGAGGCCAACATCCACAGCTCAACCCTCATCAATCACTTTTGTGTTACTTTATACACTCTATCATATTGAAAAAACATTGTTAGCAAAATATAGCTTGCAGAAAATGAGTGCATTTCAGAAAGGTATCCATTTCAGGGACAAAAATGCTGGAGAAACTCAGCGGGCTGAGGCAGCATCTATGGAGCGAAGGGATAGGTGACGTTTCGGGTCGAGACGCTTCTTCAGACTGATGTGGGGGTGGGGGGGGTGGGGGGGGGGGGGGGGGGCGGGAAGAAGAAAGGAAGGGGCGAAGACAGTGGGCTGTGGGAGAGCTGGGAAGGGAATGGGAAAGAGGGAGAAAGCAAGGACTACCTGAAATTGGAGGTCAATGTTCATACCGGCAGCATCTATGGAACGAAGGAATAGGTAACGTTTCGGCTCGAGACCCGACTTCGGAGGAGAACTTTTTCAAAGTAGGCATACCTTGAAGAAGTGTCTCGAACCGAAACGTCGCCTATTCCTTCGCTCCATAGATGCTGCCGCACCCGCTGAGTTTCTCCAGCATTTTTGTCCACCTTTGATTTTTCCAGCATCTGCAGTTCGTTCTTAAACATTTCAGGGACAAATTCATAGCTGAGCTGGGCTTGTTTATGCGCTGAACCACTCTGTGACTCTGTGTGTCGTTCCTTAATGCCTCCCCCTGCCTTTGCTCCCTCAGGTCTGCCCCACTTTACAGAGGAGCCCCAGGACCTCAACGTGTTTGGGGACGCGCCCTTCAACCTCAGCTGTGGCGCGGCGGGATCGCCTGCTGTCCAGGAGCTGGTGTGGCTGCAGGATGGGCTTCCCGTGCTGCGCAAGGAGAAGACGGAGGCCTCCTCCCCTTTCATCCTCGCGGTACCAGGTAAGGATTCAAGCCCTGTCCCACGGTACGAGTTCATCGGAGAGCTCTCCCGAGTTTGCCCTGACTCGGACTCGGAGATTTACGGTAATGGCCGCTCGTCGGTACTCGGGGCTCTCGTGGACATTTTTCAACATGTTGAAAAATCTTCACGAGTCTTCCCGAGTACCTGCCGTTAGCATTGCAAGCTGCTAAGAGACGTCCCCGCTACGTACATTCTACGTGCTTCCACAAGTTTGATTTTTTTTTAAAACTCGGGAGAGCTCTTGAATGAACTCGTACAGTGGGACAGGGCTTTTGCGGGCTTAGAGTGGGGTGGGGGGGGGGGGGGGGTGATGAAGCCCGTGAAAAACTGCAGAGGTTCTCGGAGCAGAATGACGCCACTCGGCCCATCAAGTCTACTCCGCCATTCAATCATGCCTGATCTACCTTTCCCTCTCAACCCCATTCTAAGGCCTTCTCCCCGTAACTCCTGACGCCCGTACCAATCACAAATCTGCCGATCTCCGCCTTTCAAATATCCAATTGACTTGGCCTCCACAGGTTCACCACTCTCTGGCTAAAGTAAATGCAATCCCATCCAACCTGCTGTCCTTGTGGGCACACAATGCCACTGTAATGGTGTCATTGAGGGAGCTCCTCTGTAAACTAGAGGCCACAGTGGTGCAGCCCGCAGAGTCGCTGCCTTACGGCTCCAAGCACCCAGGTTTAATACTGGACCTCCCCCCCCTCCCCCCCACCCCATCCCCCGTGCTGTCTGAAGATCTCAGAGAAAACCCACGCAGGTCATGGGGGAGTACGTACAGACTCCGTACAGGCAGCACCCGTAGTCGGGATCGAACCTGGGTCTCTGCACTCAATGTGAGGCAGCAACTCAACCATAAAAATACCCCAATGTCTTGACCTTCACAGCCGTCTGAATGAATGAATTAGGTTATTGGCCAAGTCTTCACATACAAGGAATTTGCCTTAGTGCTCCGCCCGCAAGTGACAACATGACATAAAGTGACAGTTTTGAAGTGAATGACACATTAAAACACTAAACATTAATAATAGAACATTATTGATTAAACATGTGAACCAAACATAATTCCAGAGCAAAAGCAGGCTACAGATATTTGGCTATTGAGTAGAGCCACTACTCGTGGAAAAAATAGTCTGTTGCAATGAATTCCACAGCTTCACCACCCTCTAGCTAAAGAAATCCCTCCTCAACTCCATTCTAAAGGTCCTTTTATTCTGAGGCTGTTCCCTCTGGTCTTAGGCTCCCCCAGTATCTGTACCGGACATAATGCCAATATAAACTAATCTCATCTGCCTGTACACGATACCATATCCCTCCATTCCCAGTATTACTCCTAAAAAAACATTTTTTTTCCCCCTGTTGTGTAATACTGGAAAAAACATCATCATTCCCAGAGCATGCAAATCCTGAATCCATTTTCCCCACCACCCCCACAACTCCTGTTTTTCCGTTCCCATCCTCAAATATGACCTCACTCCGGTGTATTTCACAATCGACAGAAGGCTTCTGAGAAGATTGGGGAAAAACACTGTTTTCTTTTCATTGCTTCCCATTTATTTTGAAAATGGAACCCTGGAGATTCTGGGGGAATCCTGGGACTCGACCAAATTCCCTCGTGGATTCGACTGAGTCACGGAAGGCTGTGAGTTTCCTTCTGCTTCCCGAAATGGAGGCCTGTCTTCGGCAGTGCTCTCAGTCACATTCCAGCCCACCACCGGAGAGAATGGGCCCTTTGTGTCCATCTCCCTTCCCCCCTGCGTGTGGCCTCGGTCAAGGTTTTGTTATGGCGAGAGCGAGAGGAAGGGGCGGTGGGTGGAGGGGGAGAGGTGTTTACAGAGAACGCAGGCTCCACTCCATCGAAGATGCTGGAGTAACTCAGCGGGACAGGCAGCATCTCTGGAAGCAAGGAATGTCTGTCCACAGATCGTGACTTTGTCGAGTGCATCAATTCTCAGCCGGGAGAAACCATTAAGGCGGTCACGGTGGCGCAGCGGTAGAGTTGCTGCCTTACAGCGCCGGAGACCCGGGTTCGATCTCGACTGCGGTTGCTGTCTCTACGGAGTTTGCACGTTCTCCCCATGACCCGCGTGGGTTTTCTCCATGATCTTTGTTTTCCTCCCACACTCCAAAGGCATACGGGTTTTTAAGTTAATTGGCTTGGTAAATGTAAACAAAATTGTTCCCAGTGGGCGTAGGATGGTGTTAGTGTGCGGGGATCGCTGGTCGGCGCGGACCCGGTGGGCCGAAGGGCCTGTTTCCGCGCTGTATCTCTAAACTAAACTACGATCATTTTATACTGTAGGCACAAAGTGCTGGTGTAACTACGTCAGGCAGCGTCTCTGGAGAAAATGGGTAGGTGTCGTTGTGTGTCGAGAAGTCTGCAGAAGAGTCCCGACCTGAAACATCACCTGCCAATTTTCTCCAGAGATGCTGACTGACCCGCTGAGTTTAGTTTAGTTTAGTTTAGAGAGACAGCGGGGAAACAGGCCCCTTCGGTTCACCAGGCCCGCCCCGACCAGCGATCCCCGCACACTAACACCATCCTACACCAACTAGGGACAATTTTTACATTTACCAAGCCTATTAACCTACAAACCTGCACGTCTTTGGAGCGTGGGGGGAAACCGAAGATCTCGGAGAAAACCCACGCAGGTCACGGGGAGAACGTGCAAACTCCGTACAGACAGCACCCGTGGTCAGGATCGAACTTGGGTCTCTGGCGCTGTGAGGCAGCAACTCTACCGCTGCGCCACCGTGACGAATTGCTCCAGCATTTAATGTTTATCTTTGGCATAAATAATCGTCTGCAGTTCCTTTTAATTTCATTCCCTAATATGCTTTTCATTGCCTATTTATGGTGCTTATGGTGCAGGGGAACAAAACAATGTAGGCTCCCACAAGGACAAGGCCAGCCTGCAAGTAAGCTCGGCTTTTAAACCATTTAGTTGCCGGGCTATTGTGTTTTATACTCAGAAAGGTTGAAGCAAAGTGTTAGACTGTATCAATGTATGACCTGGTATCTATATGAACCATCTTACCACAACCAGAGAGCAATCCTGAACGACTATCTACCTCATTGCTGACCCTCACACTATCATTGACCAGACTTCGCTGGCTTTACCTTGCACTAAACGTTTGAGAAAGAACTGCAGATGCTGGAAAAAATCGAAGATAGACAAAAATGCCTAACCCTTCATCAGTCTCGATCCGAAACGTCGCCTATTTCCTTCGCTCCATAGATGCTGCCTCGCCCGCTGAGTTTCTCCAGCATTTTTGTCTACCTTGCACTAAACGTTATGCCCTTATCATGTATCTATACACTGTAAATGGCTCGATTGTAATCAAGTATTGTCTAACTGCTGACTCGACTAGTGAAAGGCTCGGATAGAGCGGATGTGGAGAGTTTTCCACTGGTGGGAGAGTCTAGGACTAGAGGTCACAGCCTCAGAATTAAAGGACGTTCATTTAGGAAGGAGATGAGGAATTTCTTTAGGAGGATGGTGAATCTGTGGAATTCTTTGCCACAGAAGGCTGTTTTTAAGGCAGAGATAGATAGATTCTTAGTATGGGTGTCCGGGGTTATGGGGAGAAGGCAGGAGAATGGGGTTAGAGGGGGGGAAGATAGGGCAGACATGATTGATGGTGGAGTAGACTTAGAAAGATAGAAACATAGAAAATAGGTGCAGGGGGAGGCCATTCGGCCCTTCGAGCCAGCACTGTCATTCATTGTGATCACGGCTGATCGTCCGCTATCAATAACCCGTGCCTGCCTTCTCCCCATATACCTTGACTCCACTAGCCTCTAGAGCTCTATCCAACTCTCTCTTAAATCCATCCAGTGACTTGGCCTCCACTGCCCTCTGTGGCAGGGAATTCCACAAATTCACAACTCTCTGGGTAAAAAAGTTTTTTCTCACCTCAGTCTTAAATGACCTCCCCTTTATTCTAAGACTGTGGCCCCTGGTTCTGGACTCGCCCAACATTGGGAAAAATTTTCCTGCATCTAGCTTGTCCAGTCCTTTTATAATTTTATATGTTTCTATAAGATCCATTCACTTGATGGGCCGAATGGCCTGTTTCTCCTCCTATCACTTATGACCTCATGGATAGCACTCAACGAAAGCTTTTCACTGTACCTCAGTACACGGGACAAGAAACTAAACTTCAAACTGCCGCATCAGGGAGACGAGGGCTCATCTGGAGCTGGTTGAAAGCCAAAGGAAAAAGCACAGAGTGTTTACTGGGAACATGCTGTACAATCCATGCCTGCTGCTCACTCTGCTGATGAGATGGAGCCTTGGCCAGGCCTCTGTAAACAGCAGCAGTGACTCATTGTCAGTGAAGGCCGCACCACTCACCACTCTTGGGCAGTGGAGTACAGTCATAAGATCAGAATTAGGCCATTCGGCCCATCTAGTCTATTCCGCCATTCAATCATGGCTGATCTATCTTTCGCCCTCCTAACCCCATTCTCCTGCCTTCTCCCCATAACCCCTGACACCCATTCAAAGAATCTATCTATCTCTGCCTTAAAAACAGCCTTCTGTGGCAAATAATTCCACAGATTCACCATCCTCCAACTAAAGAAATTCCTCATCTCCTTCCTAAAGGAACGTCCTTTAAATCTGAGGCTATGACCTCTAGTCCTAGACTCTCCCACCAGTGGAAACCTCCCATCTATTCCGCCATTCAATCATGGCTGATCTATCTCTCCCTCCTAACCCCATTCTCCTGCCATAGCCCCTGACGCCCGTACTAATCAAAAATCTTTCTATCTCTGCTTTAAATATATCCACTGACTTTGCCTCCGCAGCCTTCTGTGGCAAAGAATTCCACAGATTCACCACCCTCTGACTAAAGGAATTCCTCCTCATCTCCTTCCTGAAGGAACGTCCTTTAACTCTGAGGCTGTGCACTCTGGTCCTAGACTGGTGGAAACGTGTTTAAGAAGGAACTGCAGATGCTGGAAAATCAAAGGCAGACAAAAGTGCTGGAGAAACTCAGCGGGTGCAGCAGCATCTATGGAGCGAAGGAAATAGGCGACGTTTCGGGGCGAAACCCTTTCTCAGACGTCCTCTCCACATCTGCTTTATCCGAGCCTTTCGCTCCAGTCAGGTCTACATACCCGAACACCCTCGCTCACTCCCAGCTGAAAACCTCCATGCAGCCCGGGGCAGTGGCAAGTTTAAGTTTGTTAAGTGAAGTCACAAAGTGGCGGATGGATGGGAATGCAGTTACCATCTGCGTTCTGATGGTCTGATAACCCTGGTGATTCTGCAGCAGGCTCACCAGTGCAAATTCCTGCATTCCCTTTGAAACATAGAAAATAGGTGCAGGAGGAGGCCATTCGGCCCTTCGAGCCAGCACCACCATTCATTGTGATCGTGCCTTCTGCCCATATCGCTTGGTTCCATTAGCCCCTTCAAACGCACCAGGCTTGCCGACATATTTATTATGCAGGCCCACCACTGATTTTCCGGCAACCAGGCAACATTCCACCCCTAAAGTCCCCCCCGAAATAGTGAGGCAGCCGATCCCGACCTCATCTGGACTTCCGCGGCCGATCGGCCGGGCTCTGGAACTCCGGCCCGTTCCCTTGAGGGCCTGTCCCACCTTCACGACCTAATTCACGACCTCTGCCAAGTTTGCTCTTGACTCATACTCGCAGCATGGTCGTCACGAGGTCGCAGGAAGTCTTAGGAGGTCGTAGGCAGGCCGTGATGCTGGTCGTAGGTACGCGTGGCATCATGTAGGTCGCGCCGTTTTTTTCAACATGATGAAAAATGTCCACGAGTAAAAAAGGTCGTGAATTAGGTGGTGAAAGTGGGACAGGCCCCTTAGCCGACTTCCGACTGGTATCTCGGCCCGCGGACGACCCTGGTACGGTTGGACTCCTCCCGGAGGCCGCAACCTCTGTTGATCTGGCAAAATGGATAATCCAGAAAGGCTCTGGAGCCAAGGACAATTGGTGGTGGACTTGCACTATCGCACTGTGTAATACCTTAAAGCCCGGTCCCACGGTACGAGTTCATTCCAAGACCTCTCCCAAATTTGCCCTGATTCGAACTCGGAGATTTATGGTAACGGCCGCTCGTCGGTACTCGGGGCTCTCGTGGACATTTTTCATCATGTTGGAAAATCTTCACGAGTCTTCCCGTGCTTACCTGCCGTTAGCGAATCTTCCCGAGTACCGGCCGTTAGCGTTACGAGCCGCTAAGAGACGTCCCGAGCTCTGACGTACCCGCTACGTTCATTCTCCGTGCTTACCACGAGTTTAGATTTTTTTTAAAACTCGGGAGAGCTCTTGAATGAACTCGCACCGTGGGACAGGGCTATGAGGCACAGAAGTGTAAAATAATCGGGTGATGACTGTAATTTGGAATAACATCCATAACAAGATTTTCCCATTAATTTGGATACACAAGGGATTGCAGATGCTGGTTTAGCTTTAGTTTGTAGAGATGCAGTTTGGAAAGAGCTCCTTCGGCCCACCGAGTCTGTGCTTGTCAATGATAACCCGTTCTATCCCACACATAGAGGCCAATTAACCTACAAACCTACAAACCTGCATGTCTTTGAAGTGTGGGAGAAAACCGGAGCACCCGGAGTGAACGTCCAAACTCCATACAGACAGATCCGAGGTCAGGATTGAACCTGGGCCTCTGGCACCGTTAGGCAGCAACTCTACCCATGCGCCTCTGTGTTGCCCAATGGTTAACCGAAAAAAAAGACACAAAGTGCTGGAGTAACTCGAGCAGCATCTCTGGAGAAAAATGATTGGTGATGTTTCGGATTTCTTCAGACTGATCCGACCCGAAATGTCACCGATCCACGTTCTCCAGAGACCTTGATGATGTTTCTTTTTAATTTCCCTCATCTATCCGGCCAATTGACCCTGTTCGAAAGACTCTAGATTTGTGCATTTAGCTGGAGTTTTAAACCTGTTCGTAGAGAGATACAGTATGGAAACAGGCCCTTCAGCCCACCTAGTCCATGTTGACCATCACCTACCCATTTATACTAATCTCATTCTAATCTCCCTGCATTGCTATAAATTCCCCCCTTCCTCCCACTGACCCGCACACTAGGGGCTATTTATAGTGTAAATAAACTATTTATAGTGTAAATAAACTTACCCCGAATATCCCCTTTAATCTAAACCCTTCTAATCTTACAATCATGCTCGCAAGTCTTTGACAATTCCACCCTGGGGCAGTAACAGTGGCACAGCAGTAAAGTTGCTGCCTTCCAGCGCCAGCCAAAGACCCAGTTCGATCCTGACTACGGGTGCTTGTCTGTGCTAAGTTCGTACGCTCTCCCCGTGATCGCTTGGGTTTTCTCCCCACGAGATCTTCGGTTTCCTCCCACACTCCAAAAGAGGTACAGGCTTGAATTGAATTGAATTCAATTTCCTTTATTGTCATTCAAACAATAGTTTCCAAAAAAATTGTGTACCTCAAGTGTTCAAGTTTAAGTGTTCAAGTGAGTTTATTGTCATGTCTCCCTGATAGGACAACAAATTTGCTTCAGCACACAGAATATAGTAGGCATTTACTACAAAACAGATCAGTGTGTCCTAATATCATTTTATAATACATACACACATGAATAAATAAACTGATAAATTGCAAATAACAGATATTGGGTTATTAATGATCATAGTTTTGTCCGAGCCAGGTTTAATAGCCTGATGGCTGTGGGGAACCTTGCTGTCATGACAGAAAAAAAGCAACAAAACACACAATTAACACAATTTAACACAAACATCCATCACAGTGAATCTCCAGGCACCTCCTCACTGTGATGGAAGGCAAAAAGTCTTATCTCTTCCTTGCTTGTTCTCCCGCTGCGTCGAGGCGATCGAGGCTCTCGATGTTGAAGCCCCCTCCGGGTGATGGAAAAATCCCGCGGGCGATTCCAAGCTCCGCGACCCGGGGCGGACAAAGCTGCTACACTCCAGCCCAGCTGACGAAGCTGCTGTTGTGGGAGCTCCCGAAAATCGGTCACCAACCAGGGATCTGTGAGCTTGTAGCTTAATTGGTTTGGTATAAATTTAAAATTGTCGTTAGTGTGTGTAGGATAGTATTAATGTTAAGGGCTTGGACACACTAGAGGCAGGAAACGTGCCCGATGTTGGGGGAGTCCAGAACTAGGGGTCACACAGTTTAAGAATAAGGAGTAAGCCATTTGGAAGGGAGATGAGGAAACACTTTTTCTCACAGAGAGTGGTGAGTCTGTGGAATTCTCTGCCTCAGAGGGCGGTGGAGGCCGGTTCTCTGGATGCTTTCAAGAGAGAGCTAGATATGGCTCTTAAAAATAGCGGAGTCAGGGGATATGGGGAGAAGGCAGGAACGGGGTACTGATTGTGGATGATCAGCCATGATCACATTGAATGGCGGTGCTGGCTCGAAGGGCCAAGCGACCTACTCCTGCGCCTATTACCTATTGTCTAATGTGTGTGGATCGCTGGTCGGTGCAGACCTGGTGGGCCGAAGGGCCTGTTTCCGTGTTGTATCTCTAAACTAAACTAAAAAACTGCCCCGTCTATGTCTCGCAAATTTTAATAAACTTCTACCATCAACTTCTTGATGATGCTGCCAGTCTTATTGAGGCAGCGACTGCGATAGATCTCCTCGATGGTGGGGAGGTCAGAGCCGATGATGGACTGGGCAGTGTGTACTAATTTTAATAAACTTCTGCTCCGTCTCCCACTAATATCAGACCCTGGGAAGAAGACTGTGGCCCATTCACCTTATCTCTCTGCTCACGGCCCAGTGCGCTGTGAAGTTGCTACTTGATCTTTATAAGGCTGGCCGAGAGATCAGCTACAAGGCCCCGTTCTCAGACAGACCCCCTGAATTCACATGACCTTGGAGGCTACCATGGGAACCGTGGGACTGAGACAGTCCGACGGCCCCAGGTTATGAGGATGTGGTATCGCTGTGTAATTAGGCAAACGAGCCCCGGGCCAAAGCAACAGGATTAGCGAGACAGATTGTGGGCAGGTGTTTGACAATTGTAATTGGAGAAACGTAGGGCACTCATTGAACACGACACAACACTGACCTCACGAAACATGGAAACAAGGTGCAGGAGTAGGCCATTCGGCCCTTCGAGCCAGCACCCCCATTCCATATGATCATGGCTTTCTGCCCCATATCCCATAATTCTGTTAGCCCTAAGAGCTCAATCTAACTATCTCTTGCAAACATCCAGTGAATCGCCCTCCACTGCCTTCTGTGGCAGAGAATTCCAAGTCAAGTCAAGTCAAGAGAGTTTATTGTCATGTGTCCCAGATAGGACAATGAAATTCTTGCATTGCTTCAGCACACAGAATATAAAAGGCATGAATACAGAACAGATCAGTGTGTCCATATGCCATTGTATAAATATATACACACATGAATAAATACAACAGATAAAGTGCAAATAAACAGATAATGGGCTATTAATGTTCAGAGTTTTGTTTGAGTTGAGTTCAATAGCCTGATGGCTGTGGGGAAGCAGCTGTTCCTGAACCTGGATGTTGCAGATTTCAGGCTCCTGTACCTTCTACCTGAAGGCAGCGGGGAGATGAGTGTGTGGCCAGGATGGTGTGGGTCCCTGATGATGCTGCCAGTCTTATTGAGGCAGCGACTGCGATAGATCCCCTCGATGGTGGGGAGGTCAGAGCCGAAGATGGACTGGGCAGTGTTTACTACTTTTTGTAGTCCTTTTCTCACAGATGTACTTCCATCGCTGCTCCCCTTCCATGGACTGTCTTAAGTCTGGACGAAAGCCTTTTAGAAATACACTGCGGAAACAGGCCCTTCAGCCCTCATCCCACTTTCTCCTCCATTCCTTGCACGCTAGGGGGCAATATATAATTTAGTTTAGGGTTACAGCGTGGATTTTTCCATTGTTCTCCTTTCGGTACATGACAACGGTGTTTTAGTGTCTTAGAGTCTTTGAGAGATATATTTCAGATCAGGACCCCCCCCCTTCAGATTTCGATCGATTGATTGAAAGATACAGCATTGAAACAGGCCCTTTGGCCCACCCAGTTCTATGTTATCCCACTTTCTCATCCACTCCCTACACACAAGGGGCAATTTACAGAGGTCCAATTAACCTGCACGCCTTTGGGACGTGGGAGGAAACCAGAACACCCTGTTCATCAGTCTTGACTCTTAATCCTTGCTAGTCTCACTCGCTTAAAGGAAAAAACAGCTTGAGACAAACCAATCGTACACACATAAGAGGTGGTTTTATCGAGAGCTTTGTCTCGTTTCTTCCCCTCTATCTGTTTCATGTTTAGATGAGCCTCAAGCACTCTTGTCTCTTTTCTTGACTGCTGATGGTAAAATTAAGTGAGCTAACCAGTTACCTACTGAGAATCTGTCAGGCTCCCACCATTTTACAAACCACCCAATGACTTGGCCTCCACTGTTGTTGGTGGCAATGAATTCTGCAGGAGAAGGGGTCCTGACTCAAAATGTTGCCTATCCATGTTCTCCACAGACAGAAACATAGAAAAACAGGTGCAGGAGCAGGCCATTCTGCCCTTCGAGCCAGCACCGCCATTCACTATGATCATGGCTGACACAAAATGCTGGAGAAACTCAGCGGGTGAGGCAGCATCTATGGAGCGAAGGAATAGGTAACGTTTCAGGTCGGGACCCTTCTTCGCTCCATAGATGCTGCCTCACCCGCTGAGTTTCTCCAGCATTTTTGTTCACTTTTGATTTTTCCAGCATCTGCAGTTTTTTCTTAAAAATACAATGATCATGGCTGATCATCCAGAATCAGTGTGTCGGAGGTTATGGGTAGAAGGCAAGGGAATGGGGTTCGGAGGGAGAGATTGAATGGCGGAGTAGACTTGATGGGCCGAATGGCCTAATTCTGCTCCTATTCCTTATGACCTCAGTACCCCGTTCCTATTTTCTGCCCATATCCTCTGAATCCGTTAGCCCTAAGAGTTATATCTAACTCTCTCTTGAATACATCTGCCTGACCCGCTGTTAAGGGGCTGTCCCACTGCGGAGACCTAATCCGCGAGTTCTGGCGAGTTTGCCCTCGACTCATACTCGCAGCAGATAAAGTGCAATGGGCTATTACTGCTCAGAGGTTTGTTTGAGATGAGTTTAATAGTCTGATGGCTTTGGGGAAGGAGCTATTCCTGAACCTGGATGGCTGTGGGGAAGCAGCTATTCCTGAGCCTGGACGGCTGAGTGTCAACGATCGAGTTGTTTCCTGGACCTGCGCCCCGTGAGACTAACTCCTGTTTCTCTTTGCTCCAGGACTGCGGAAGTCGGCGGCTTTCCGGTGCGAGGCCCACAACGCCAAGGGAGTAGCCACGTCCAGGACGGCCACCATCAAAGGTAGGTGCCGGGGGCTCACCAGAGCGGGCGGGCACTGGTAGATATTCAACACTATGCATTGTTGCTCTTCACAAGTTCACATTCATTAGTCAGAGGAGCAGAATTAGGCCGTTCGGCCCATCAAGTCTACTCCGCCATTCAATCATGGCTGATCTATCTATCCCTCTCAACCCCATTCTCCTGCCTTCTCCCCATAACCCCTGACACCCGTACTAATCAATAATCTATCAATCTCCGCTTTGAAGATAGAAAATGACTTTGCCTCCACAGCCGTCTGTGGCAATAAATTCCACAGATTCACCGCCCTCTGGCTGAAGAAATCCCTCCTCATCTTCTTTCTTAAAGCCCTGTCCCACGGTACGAGTTGATTCCAAGAGCTCTCCCGAGTTTGCCCTGATTCGAACTCGGAGATTTACGGTAATGGCCGCTCGTCGGTACTCGGGGCTCTCGTGGACATTTTTCATCATGTTGAAAAATCTTCACCAGTCTTCCCGTGCTTACCTGCCGTTAGCGAGTCTTCCCGAGTACCTGCCGCTAGCGGTACGAGCCGCTAAGAGACGTCCCCGAGCTCCGACGTACCTGCTACGTTCATTCTCCGTGCTTACGAGTTTGATTATTTTTAAACTCGGGAGAGCTCTTGGAATGAACTCGTACCGTGGGACAGGGCTTTAAAGGTGCGTCCTTTTACCCTGAGGCTGTGCCCTCTGGTCCTAGACGCTCCCACTGGTGGGAACATCCTCTCCACATCCACTCTCTCCAGGCCTGTCACTATTCTTGAAGCAAGTTCACGGCACGGTGGCGCAGTGGTAGAGTTGCTGCCTCGCAGCGTCAGGGACCTGGGTTCGATCCCGACTACGGCTGCCATCTTCACGGAGTTTGTATGTTCTCCTTCTGACCACGTGGATTTTCTCCAGATCTGATTTTCTCCAAAGACGTGCAGGTTTGTTGATCAACTGGCTTCTGTAAATTGTCCCTAAGTGTGTAGAATAGAACTGGTGTCAACGGGTGTCGGCGCGGACTCAGTAGTCCAACGGACCAGTTTCCACACTGTATCACTAAACTACACTAAACTAATCTAATCTAAACTAAACTAAAGTACACTACACACTACACACTACACTACTCTCTTTAACTGGCAATCCTGTCGCTCTGTCTCTCTGTCGCTCTGTCTCTCTGTCTCTCTGTCTCTCTCTCCTCTCTCTGTCTCACTCTGTCTCTCTCTCTGTCTCTCTGACTCTCTCTCTTCTCTCTGTCTCTCTCTGTCTCTTGTCTCTCTCTGTCTCCTCTCTCTTCTCTGTCACAGCTGTATATCTCTGTCTCTGTCTTTTCTCTCTCTCTCTCTGTCTCTCTCTGTCTTTCTCTGTCTGTCTCTGTCTCTCTCTGTCCCTCTCTGTCTCTCTTCTCTGTGTCCTCTCTCTGTGTGCTCTCTCTCTGTCTCTCTCTCTCTCTCTTGTCTCTCTGGTGTTCTGTCTCTCTCTCTGTCTCTCTGTGTTCTCTCTGTGATGTTCTCTCTCTGTATCTCTGTCTCTCTCTCTGTCTCTCTCTCTCTGTTCTCTCTCTCTCTGTCTCTCTCTCTGTCTGTCTGTCTCTGGTCTCTCTGTCTGTCTGTCTCTCTGTCTCTGTCTCTTCTCTGTCTTCTCTGTCTCACCTCTCTGTCTCTCTCCCTGTGTCTCTCTGTCCCTCTCTCTGTGTCTCTCTGTCTCTCTCTGTCTCTTTCTGTATCTCTGTCCCTCTGTGTGTCTCTCTCTGTCTCTCTGTGTCTCTCTGTGTGTCTCTGTGTCTCTGCCTCTCTCCGTGTTTCTCTGTCTCTCTACTTAATTGGTACGTGACAATTAAATTGAATGTTGAATCTCTCACTCACTATTTCAATATCCCACACTTACACTCACCACCCCTCTGGCCTCTGGCAGTCTAACAGTGATCCAAGCTGAGGAATGGATTCCCGATCGGTGCCCTCTGCCGTGCACTCACCCCCGCCCAGTCAGCTGTGCCCTGGGCACAGAGGTGGCACAAGGACAGTCCTGCGTCAAATAGCATTTCCATCCCCTCTCCCCCTCCCGTTCTCCCACACCCTCGTTCAGCTCGTCCGCAGTTGCCCAGGAGCTTCGAGTGACCTGTGGACGGAAAGCCCCTACAGGAATGTTGAGAGACCCAGGACAGAGGGCAGCACAATCCTCTCTTTATCCTCTGCCTGCTTACCACACTGGCTGCTGAAGGGGCCATTAGTGGAACTCTCTCTCTCTTTCTCTCTCCCTCTCCCTCTCCCTCTCCCTCTCCCTCTCCCTCTCCCTCTCCCTCTCCTCTCCCTCTCCCTCTCCCTCTCCTCCCTCCCTCTCCCCCCTCCCCCCTCCCCCCTCCCCCTCCCCCCCCCTCCTCTCCCCCTCTCTCCCTCTCTCCTTCTCCCCCCCCCCCCCCTTCCTCTCCCCCCCCCTCTCTCTGGCAACAGTTCCCATTCATTCCTTTGGCAAAGATTCTCGCATGCCGGTCCTGCCAATCCTACAAATCACAAGAGAAGCAGATTCCTGCCTTTCTCTCCCTATGTTTGAACTTTAATGGAACCATATTCAACCCTCTCCCAGGAATTAAACCCTAATTACACTCACCTAATTCCGTCTCGACACAAGGAGCTGCAGATGCTGCTAAATTTAAGGCAGAGATGGATAGATTCTTGATAAGTACTTTTAGTTTGAGTTTAGTTTTGGTTTTAGAGATTCAGCGCGAAAATATAGAAACATAGAAATAGGTGCAGGAGTAGGCCATTCGGCCCATTCAATATGATCATGGCTGATCATCCAACTCAGTATCCTGTACCTGCCTTCTCTCCATACCCCCTGATCCCTTTAGCCACATCTAACTTCCTCTTAAATACAGCTAATGAACTGGCCTCAACTACCTTCTGTGGCAGAGAATTCCACAGATTCACCACTCTCTGTGTGAAAAACAGGCCCTTCGGCCCACTGGGTCCGCACTGACCAGCGATCCCCGCACATTAACACTATCCTACACCCACCAGGGACAGTTTTTACATTTATACCAAGCCAATGAACCTACAAACTGTACGTGTGGGAGGAACCGAAGATCTCGGGCAAAACCCACGCGGGTCACGGGGAGAACGTACAAACTCCGTACAGACAGCGCCCGTAGTCGGGATTGAACCCGGGTCTCCGGCGCTGTGAGGCAGCAACTCTACTGCTGCGCCACCGTGACTCCTCCGTGACACAATAGACAATAGGCGCAGGAGATGGCCATTTGGCCCTTCGAGCCATTCAATGTGATCATGGCTGATCATCCCCAATCAGTACCCCGTTCCTGCCTTCTCCCCATATCCCCTGACTCCGCTTTTTTTAAGAGCCCTATCTAGCTCTCTCTTGAAAGCATCCAGAGAACCTGCCTCCACCGCTCTCTGAGGCAGAGAATTCCACAGACTCACCACTCTCTGTGAGAAAAAAATGTTTCCTCGTCTCCGTTCTAAATGGCCTACTCCTTATTCTTAAACTGTGGCCCCTGGTTCTGGACTCCCCCAACATCGTGAACATGTTTCCTGCCTCTGGGGTGTCCAAACCCTTAACAATCTTATATGTTTCAATAAGATCCCCTCTCATCCTTCTAAACTCCAGAGTGTACAAGCCCAGCTGCTCCATTCTCTCAGCATATGACAGTCCCGCTACTTGATGCAGTTACGGGGAGAAGGCAGGAGAATGGGGTTAGGAGGGAGGGATAGATCAGCCACGATTGAAATGTGGAGTAGACTTGATGGGCCGAATGGCCTAATTCCACTGCTATCACTTAGGAAGTTCAACTTATGAATATGAAGGAAAAAAAAACACACAGAGTAACTCTGCAGGCCAGGCAGCATCTATGGAGAACATTGACAGGCCCATAGCATTCGCGTTCCTTGTCTGGCTTTATTCTTCCTGGTCTCATTCCTCAAATCTTCCCTCTGCGCCCGCTCCCCCACTACCCTCTCCCCTGCAATGTTCTCCCTTCCCGCTCATCCAGACAACAGTCGCTGAAAATAACTTTGGAAAGGCGAGGCGGCTGGGGAATGTGCTTGGAGCTGTGTGCGCGTGGCGAGCTCAACGTTCAAGGAAAGATTTGTGCAGTGGTCGTGATGGAGGGGGAGTGCATCGCTCAGTCTTCCTCCCTGGGCCCCATTCAGTAGACGCCAAGTTAAACTGGACACCTACATCTTTGAAAGTACTTTGGATCCCATCTTAGACAGGCATAACGTATAGGTCCCAGACCTCAGTATTTCTACCCCTGATCTCCGTGGGATTTCCTGATCGACAGAAAGATGAATAGGAACGAAGCTAGAATGAGGCTGTTTCTTGCATTGTCGAGGATCTTTTGGTTTAGAGGTACAGCACGGAAACAGGCCCTTCGGCCCACCGGGTCCGCACCAACCACCAGCGATTCCCGCACATGAACACTATCCCACACACACCAGGGACAATTTTTACATTTATACCCAGCCAATTAACCTACAAACCTGCACGTCTTTGGAGTGTGGGAGGAAACCGAAGATCTTGGAGAAAATCCACGCCGGTCACGGGGAGAGCGGACAAACTCCGCACAGACAGCGTCCGTAGTCGGGATGGAACCCGGGTCTCTGGCGCTGCGAGCGCTGTAAGGCAGCAACTCTACCGCTGCGCCACCGTGACTGCCCTTCACTGAAGCCTCACGCTGCGTGCACTCGCCGGCAAGGCCTCGTTGTCCCAAACTCCCAGCTGTTTACATCGACGGAGAGGCGTGTGTCTGCCTCCCCCCCCCCCCCCCCCCCCCCCCCCCCCCACCCCCCCCCCCCCCCCCCCCCCACCCTCCACACATTATTCTCTCCGCATCTGGGGGGCACGGTGGGGCAGCCCCCTCTACCCTCTCTCCCATCGCTCCCTCCTCTCTCTCTCTCTCTCTCTCTCTCTCTCTCTCTCTCTTTTTCTCTCTCTCTCTTTTTTAAATTTTTTTTTTTTAACCTGCTGTATCTCTTTTTAATGGGTCACACAGGACAATTAAACAACCATTAACATGTAATTCTTTCCTTCTTCCCACCCAACATGCACAAGGCAAATTATCGTACAGTACTAATTCCACTTTAGAAGATCTCTCTCTCTCTCTTCTCTCTACTTCTCTCTCTCTCTCTCTCTCTCTACCCCCTCTCTCTCTAACTCTGTCTCTCTGTCTCTCTGTCTCTCTGTCTGTCTCTGTCTGTGTCTCTGTCTGTGTCTCTGTCTGTGTCTCTGTCTATGTCTCTCTGTCTCTCTCTCTGTGTCTCTGTCTGTCTCTCTCTCTCCCACTCCCTCTCACTCCCCCCCTCTCTCCGCACATCCCCTGCTTTCTCCCCCTCCCCCCCTCCCACCTCCCTCCATGTCTCTCCCGTCGGTTCCTCCATCCAGTGACATTGGGGCTGGGGACGGTGCTCGGTCGGGGAGGGTCGGTGACAAGGTGTCTGTTAACCTGTTTCCTCTCCTCCAGTTTTACCAGAGAAGCCAACGAATGTGACGGTGACGTTTGCCAGCTCCCGGGCTCTGGGCCTCTCGTGGGTGGCTGGGCGCAGTGGGTCAGCCCCCTTCACCTCATGCTCAGTCCTGGTAAGAACCACCGAATATATCTCCCTCTTTCCCCCACACCTCTTCCCCCCCTCTTTCCCCCCCTCTTTCCCCCTCTTTCCCCCCTCTTTCCCCCGCTCTTTTCCCTCTTTCCCCCCCTCCCCCCTTTCCCCCCCTCTTTCCCCCCTCTTTCTCCCTGTCTCTCCCTCTCCCTCTCCCTCTCCCTCCCCCTCCCCTCCTCTCCCCCTCCCTCCTCCCCTCTCCCCCTCTCCGTTTCTCCCCCTCTCCCCCACTCTCTCTTCCCCACCCTCTCTCTCCCCTCTCTCCCCCCTCCCCCTCTCCCCCACTCTCTTCCCCACCCCTCTCTCTCCCCTCTCTCCCCCCCTCCCCCCTCTCCCCCCTCCCCCACCCCCTCCACCTCTAGTCTAGTTCATAAGCTCAGAGGCGACCGAGCCTTTGCGGTTGACTGTGGAACAGCATCCCCCTCCCCATTAGAACTGCCCCCTCCATCGACTCCTTTAAGTCTAAAAACGTATCTGTTCTCCCAAGCCTTTCCTGACGTGCTCTGAGGGAGGGTTATTTGTATATATGTATTTTTTAAATGTGCTATATAAATAAATGTGACTTGACTTGACTCCAGCCCCCCCCCCCCCCCCCCCCCCCCCCCCCCCCCCCCCCCCCCGCTCCATAAATCCTTCCCCATCAGGAGCGGGAAGAGATTTGCGCACTGCTGCATTTCGTCCAGGGGGCTTAGTTCTGAGGTTGGCAGCGGGCTGGATATGTGAAATCATCTCTTTCACTTCCCCACCTCGCCGTTTCGGAATGACTCCACTCGATGGCCTTCCATTCATAGACACTTGTTATGCAACACACAGGAAGAGAGAATAACCTGAGATTGCAGGAACCAAGATAACCCGAGGTTAGGCCTTGCATCTGTGAGACAAAAGATCGCCAGAGGCAGCTCGGAACAGGGGCTGAGAAAAGTTCAATAACCGCCTCAACATTTTAGGGGGGGGGGGGGGGGGGGAACAAAGGCAGTCAACTCGGCCACAGGAAGAACGTGCAAACTCCACACAAACATCACCGGAATTCAGCATCAAACCCAAATTCACGAGGATGTTGCCAGGACTAGAGGGTGTGAGCTATAGGGAGAGGTTGAGCAGGCTGGGACTCTATTCAATGGAGCGCAGGAGGATGAGGGGTGATCTTATAGAGGTGTCTAAAACCATGAGAGGAATAGATCGGGTAGATGTACAGAGTCTCTTGCCCAGAGTAGATGAATCGAGGACCAGAGGACATCTGTTTAAGGTGAAGGGGGCAAGATTTAATAGGAATCTGAGGGGTGACTTTTTCACACAAAGGGTGGTGGGTGTATGGAACGAGCTGCCAGAGGAGGTAGTTGTGGCAGGGACTATCGCAACATTTAAGGTTTGGAGGGAAATGGGCCAGACGCGGGCAGGTGGGACTAGTGTAGCTGGGACATGTTGGTCGTTGTGGGCAGTTGGGCCTAAGGGCCAGTGTCTACTCTGTAGGATTCTGGGACTTTATGACTAAACGGTTGAAGACACTCGGACTTTAATTGGACTTTACTGGACTTTATAAATTCATGTCATAAGAGTAGAATTAGGCATTCAGCCATCAAGTGTTTTACTCCATTCAATTATGGATTATCCATCTTTGCCCCTCAACCCCATTCTCCTGCCTTCTCCCTATAACCCCTGACACCTGTACTAATCTCTGCCTTAAAAATATCCATTGACTTGGCCTCCAGAGCTGTCTGTGGCAATGAATTCCACAGATTCATCACCATTCATGCAGTTATGGAAATGCCCGAATCAAATCAGGCAACATGTGGTATGGCTGTAATGTTGGTGGCTCACAGCCTCAGTGACCCCGCTAAGATTCTGACTTCCCGTCTTGTCTGTGTCGAGTTTGCTTTATGTCCCCCGGGTGCTCCTGTTTCCTCCCACATCCCAAAGATTCACTGGTTGCACGCTGGAGCAGCGGTAGAGTTGCTGCCTCACAGCGCGGGAGACCCGGGTTCGATCCTGACTACGGGTGCTGTCTGTGCAGAGTTTGTACATTCATCCTGTGTCCGCGTGGCTTTTCTTCCGCGGATGCTCCGGTTTCTTCCCACACTCCGAAGACGTGCAGGTTTGCATGTTAATTGGCTTCAATTAAATTAGTAAAGTAAATTAGTAAAGTAAATTGTCCCGAGTGTGTAGCATAGAACTAGTGAATGGCTGATCGCTGGTCAGAAATTAGATTCATGCACACGCACACAGCGCACTACATACACACACACACACACACTAAACACGCAAACCCTAACACACACACACACACACGCACACTCCGCGCGCACACGCACGCTCACCCGCCGCACATACACAACACGTGCACACATACACAACCACACCCCACCCACCGCACACTGCACACACCCACACACACAACACACACCCACGACACACAACGGGCACGAGCACAACATGCGCACATACACTTCACTCACGTGCACACATACACACACACACACACACACACACCCACGCACACAGCTTACACCACACGCGTCGCACATACACAACACACGTGCACACGCACACACATGTGCACAAAAATGTGCACGCCACAACCACACACCGCACACATGCCACGCATCACACACAACTGCAACACACCACGCACTCACACACACAACACACCTGCGTGCATTACACATGCGGAGTGAGCACAAATACACACTCTCACGTACGTACGCACACACACATGCACATGTGCATACACACACACACACACATATGTACATATTGTTTGCACATTATACACTATATATAACAATTAACACACGTCAATAGTGCCCCCAGGTCTATGTATGGATGAATGAATTAATAAGTTTAATGAATGAATGAATAAGTTTATTGGCCAATTATTCACATACAAGGAATTTGCCTTGGTGCTCCACCCACAAGTAACAACATGACAGTCAATGACAGTCGAAGAATGACACAATAAAAACATTAAACATTAATATAGTTCTCTCTGGTGTGCGTACGGTGCACCTGATCGATAGCAACTAATCAATGTCTCCCGGCCACATTGACCACGTAGCCCTTTGCTCGATGATGGGAGAGACAGGTCGGGAGGAAGCGAAAGGCTAAGCGGGGATCGGAGCTGTGTTTCGATTTCCGCAGAACCTGGAATGATACTTTCTGTTTCGACTCGCGAGTCCTTTTGTTCACTCGGAGAGTGCGTGCCAGCACATTTCTGACAAATTCATCACCCCACGCTGACCACTTCTGCTTTTCAGAGGCCGGCGAGGCATCCTTTCCATGTGCGGTCAGATTTCTGCGGACAAACATTTAACTCTGGTGACCAGCCGCGTGTTCCTGTTTTAGAAACATCAAAACCAATAAGTTGGCTTTGCGCTAGTTCTCACCTACACAGTATAGGGACAATTTACAGAGGCCAATTAACCTACAAACCTGCACGTGTGTGAAACATAGAAACATAGAAAGAGGTGCAGGACGATAGTAAAGGGCATTCTGGAGTGCAGGAATTTCGGAGTAGGCCATTCGGGCCCTTCGAGCCTGCATCGCCATTCAATATGATCATGTCTGATTATCCAAAATCAGTACCCCGTTCCTGCTTTCTCCCCATATCCCTTGATTCCGTTAGCCGGAAGAGCTAAATCTCGCTCTATCTCTTAAAATACATCCATAGGATTGGCATCCATGCGCCCTGCTGCGGCAGAGATTCCACAGATTCCACAAACTCTCCTAGTGAAAAGGCTTTTTTCCTCATCTCAGTCCTAAACCTTATTCTTTAAACTGCGACCCCCTAATTCTGGACTCCCCCCCAAAAAAACATTAGGAACATTTTTCCAGCATCTTCAGCCTGTCCAGTATCCTTAAGAAATTTTAAGGTAGTTGAAAAATGCTGGAGAACTCAGCGGGTGAGGCAGCATCTTATGGGAGCAAAGAAACATAGGCAACGTTTCGGTCTGAAGAAGGGTTTTGACACCGAAAATCGTTGCCTATTTGACCTTTGATCCATAGATTCTGCTCACCCTTGAGTTTCTCCCAGCATTTTTGTCTACCTTCGATTTTCCAGCATCTGCAGTTACATAGTAACAGAATATAGAAAATAGGTGAGGAGGGGGGGGGCCAATTCGGCAACCTTCGAGGGCAAGATTCATTCGGCCCTTCGAGCCAGCACGCCATTCATTGTGATCATGGCTGATCGTCCGCTATCAATAACCCGTGCCTGCCTTCTCCCCATATCCCTTGAGTCCGCTAGCCCCTGGAGCTCCATCCAACTCTCTCTTAAATCCAGTTCCTTCTTAAACCTTAAGAATGTTATATGTTTCTATTAGATCCCCTCTCATTCTTCTAAGTTCCAGTGAATACAAGCCCAGTCGATCCATTCTTTCATCATATGTCAGTCCCACCATCCCGGGAATTAACCTGGTGAACCTACGCTGCACTCCCCCAATAGCAGGAATGTCCTTCCTCAAGAACATCAAGGATAAATCCTCAAGGAGAAATGTGAAAGTATACCACCAGTTTATTTTAATTTAGTTTAGAGATACAGTGCAGGCCCTTCAGCCCACTGAGTCCGTGCCGACCAGCGATCCCCGCATACTAGCAGTAAGCTAGTGACCCATTGTCTTGTCAAACACATTTCATTGTACCCGTTGATCCTGTGTTAACCTACATATGACAAATAAGAACTGAACTGAACTGAACTGAACTACACACACTAGGTTCTGGACTCCCCTGGCCTGGACTGAGTGAGTTGGGTGAGTGAGTTGAGTGAATTGGGTGAGTCCAGAACCAGGGGCCTCAGTCTTAGAATAAAGGGGAGGTCATTTAAGACTGAGGTGAGAAAAAAACTTTTTTCACCCAGAGAGTTGTGAATTTATGGAGTTCCCCGCCACAGAGGGCAGTGGAGGCCAAATCACTGGATGGATTTAGGAGAGAGTCGGATAGAGCTCTAGGGGCTAGTGGAGTCAAGGACATTCCTGCTATTGGAGGGAGTGCAGCGCAGGTTCACCAGGTTAATTCCCGGGATGGTGGGACTGACATATGATGAAAGAATGGATCGACTGGGCTTGTATTCACTGGAACGTAGAAGAATGAGAGGGGATCTAATAGAATCATATAACATTCTTAAGGTTTAAGAAGGAACTGGATTTAAGAGAGAGTTGGATGGAGCTCTAGGGGCTAGTGGAGTCAAGGGATATGGGGAGAAGGCAGGCACGGGTTATTGATAGCGGATGATCAGCCATGATCATATTGAATGGTGGTGCTGGCTTGAAGGGCCGAATGGCCTGCTCCTGCACCTATTTTCCATGTTTCTATGTTTCTCCCCCAACATGGGGAGCATTTTTTCCTGCATCTAGCCTGTCCAATCCCTTCAGAATTGTATATGTTTCTATCAGACCCCCTCCCATCCTTCTAAAATCCAGTGACTATGGAATATTATTTTCCCTCAGACCAACCAGGCCGATGGTGACAGCAGCCGGGAGGTCTACTTTGAGGACATCGCCGTGCCGCCGTTCAGACATGTGATCCGCGGCCTGGAGCCGTACACCCGCTTCATGATCCACCTGTCCTGCAGCACGGGCATCGGGCGATCCCGCTGGAGCGAGTGGGTGACGGTAGCCACCTTCGAAGGAGGTAAGAACGGCGCTGGGCGCGGGCAGAAGAGGTACAGTGAAAAGCCTTTGTTGCGTGCTACACCCAGTAAATCTGGCTTGGGGGGGGGGGGGGGGGGAACGTGAAAAAAGGAACTGCAGATGCAGTTTTAACCAGGGTAGACAGAAAAAACTGGAATAACTCAGCGGGACAGGCAGCATCTCTGGAGAGAAGGAATGGGTGACATTCTCGGTCAAAACCAGGTCTGAAGAAGGGTCTCGACCCGAAACGTCACCCATTCCTTCTCTCCAGAGATGCTGCCTGTCCTGCAGGTTACTCCAGCATTTCGGGAAAAGTAGTCTTGTGTGTCAGATGCGAAACCAGGAGGATTCCCGAATATTTTAGAAACATAGAAACATGGAAAATAGTTTCCGGAGTAGGCCATTCGGCCCTCCGAGCCAGCACCGCCACTCAATAAGTCCATGGCTGATCATCCAGGATCAGTACCCCGTTCTTGCTTTCTCCCCATATCCCTGGATTCCGTTCGCCCTAAGAGCCACATCTAACTCTCTCTTGAATACATCCAGTGGAATTGGCCTCCACTGCCTTCTGTGGCAGAGAATTCCACAGATTCACCACTCTCTTCCTCATCTCAATCCCAAATGGCCTACCCCTTATCCTTAAACTGTGACCCCTGGTTCTGGACCCCCCCAACATGGGGAACATTTTTCCTGCATCTAGCCTGGCCAATCCCTGAAGAATTTTATATGTCTCTATAAGATCCCCTCTCACCATTCATCATATGTCGGTCGATTTCCACAGAAATTGCTATCTAGTAAATGCTCGGTAAAATGGCACTGGTGTGTCAGATGTCAAACCACGAGGGTTCCTTTATCAAGTTTAGATGATTTCATGTGTATTTGAGGATAGCGTTGCGCGCTAACCAGTCAGCGGGAAAGACAACACTCGATTACAATCTAGCCATCTACAGCGTATAGATACGTGAAATGGGGAATGTGTACGAAGGAACTACAGAGAGATACAACATGCTGGAGTTATGCCCCTGTCCCACTTAGGAAACCTGAACGGAAACCTCTGGAGACTTTGCGCCCCCCACCCAAGGTTTCCGTGCGGTTCCCGGAGGTTTTCGTCAGTCTCCCTAACGGTCGAAAGTGGTTTCCGCTTCTTCTATGTTTCCGCCGATTATTTCAAAAAATTGAAAAAACCTCCGTGAACCGCACGGAAACCTAGGGTGGGGCGCAGAGTCTCCAGAGGTTTCCGTTCAGGTTTCCTGAGTGGGACAGGGGCATAACTCAGCGGGTCAGGCAGCATCTCTGGGGAGAAGGAATGGGTGACGTTTTGGGTAGAGAGACCCTTCTTCAGACTCGACCAGAAATGTCGTCCATCTGACTATGAATCAGAAGTGAATGACCACATACTGTACATTTTTTTTTTTTTTTTTAAAAAGGCTTAAGTTTCTATTTGGAAAACATACCGATAAAGCTTACATCAGCTTCTGTGTTGCTGACCCAACTGTTCCTTAATATTGCACTAATACGCTGGCAGGTTACGCAAGGCCAAAGTTATTCGGCGCCACAGTTACACAGCTAGACCGACCGCTCCGGTGACCTGGGTTCAATCCTGACCTCCATTCTGCACTGAGGGGACTTTGCATGTTCTCCTTGGCCGTTTAGCCTGTCCCACTTGGGCGAACTAATCCGCGAGTTCTGGCGAGTTTGCCCTCGACTCATACTCGCAGCATGGTCGACACACGAGGTTGTAGGAGGTCGTCGTAACTCTCCTTCATGCTCGAGAGTGGTCCCCGCGTACTCGAGGCCTCAGCTGGATCTCGGCGTATTTTTCAATACGTTGAAAAATGCCTGCGTATAAAAAAAGGTCGCCATGGAAAAAAATCGTACTTTTTTACTCGTAGATTTAGTCGTAGTAGGTCGGCATGTTAGTCGTAGGTAATCGAGGGTAGTCGTAGATAGTCTTCATCATAGGCGAAGGGAGGTCGAAGGAGGTCATCTTCACTCTTCACTATTCACTATTCGGTGTCCAATTTTCCCGAAGTTAGTCGTAGCTAGTCGAAGCTGGTCTGCAAAATGTCATTTTTTCAATCTTTTCTAAACTCGCCAATTAGATCACCCAAGTGGGACAGGCCCTTTACTGTGTGGGTTTCCTCTGGTGCTCCATCTCGAAGAACATGCAGGTTTGTAGGTTAATTAGTCACCGCAAATCACCCCTGGTGTGGGGTTGGTGGCTGGCACAATCTTACGAAGGGCCCGTTTCCACACTGCGTTGCTAAAATCTTCGGAATTTGGGAGAAAACCGGAGAAAACCCACACCGGTCACGGAGAGAAGGTACAAACTCAGTATAGGCAGCAGCCGTGGTCAGGATCGAACCCGGGTCTCTGGCGATCTTCTTCTTTCGCTTTGGGTCGAGACCGGAGACGGGTCTTGACCTGAAACGTCACCCAACCTCTTTTCCCCAGAGATGCTGCCTGACCCGCTGAGTTACTCCAGCATTTTGAGTCTTGTCTTCGGTGTAAACCAGCGTCTGCAGTTCCTTCCTACACCGCGAGTACAGGAGTTGGGGCATCATGTTACAACTGAACGGGACGTCGGTTGGTAAGGCTACAATTGGAGTACTGTGTACTATTCTGGGCACTTTGCTTTAGGAAGGATGTCATTAAACTGGAAAGGGTGCCAAAAAGATTAATGAGGCGTTACCAAGTCTGGAGAGTTTGAATTATAAGGAGAGGCTGCATAAGCTGGGGCTTTTTTAACATGGAGCAGGGGAGGTTAAGTGATCTTCTAGAGATGTATATAATCATGAGGGTCAAAGATCAGGTGAGAAGCTACAGTCTTCTCCCCTGGTAGGCGAGGCTAAAATGACCTGTCCCACTTACGCAATTTTTTTCGGCAACTGCCGGCACCCGTCAGAGTCGCAACAGGTCACCGAAAATTTTTAACACGTTGAAAATCCAGCATCAACCAGAACAAGGTATGACTGAAGGGTAAACTACAGTACACTACACGAAACTGAGCTAGAGTGGCACGGTGGCGCAGTGGTAGAGTTGCTGCCTTACAGCGAATGCAGCGCCGGAGACCCGGGTTCGATCCCGACTACGGGCGCTGTCTGTACGGAGTTTGTACGTTCTCCCCGTGACCTGCGCGGGTTTTCTCCGAGATCTTTGGTTTCCTCCCGCACTCCAAAGATACACAGGTTTGTAGGTTAATTGGCTTCGTAAAAAAAATGTTCCTAGTGTGTGTAGGATGGTGTTAATGTGCGGGGATCGCTGGTCGGTGCGGACTCGGTGGGCCGAAGGGCCTGTTTCTAAAATTAAACTAAAAACGACACTAAACTAAACTACACAAACTAAGTTAAACCAAAGCTGTTAGCAGCTGGAATCTGCTGTTGTGAGTGTTAACAACACAGGCTTTGCAGTGACCTAAGCTCACCTGATGCGAGTGCAGCTGTGTGTGTGTGAGGGGAAGGTGTTGAGATCAGGTTTATCAGTGTCAGGTTTATCAGATGCTTTGAGCAGATCCCAAGCATTCCAGCGACACGCGCCTGCTTCTAATGCTGCTCGGCATTGAACCCTCAGGAATTTCATGTAATGAGCAAACGGAAGAATCTGAGTTGGGTGGAAATGTGCGTCTGGAAGGCTGGGTTATTCTTGGACCGGAGCCCGGTGGTTGAGAAGGTGCTGCGTTCGGCTCTGATAACTTCCTGATTCATATCCCAGTCTCAGCATTCCCAACAAGCCGTTAACGGAAGCAATTGCAGTTGACCCAGTAAAAGCCCCTCCGAAGGGAAGAGGAGGGAGCAATTCCAGTATTTAGAGTTAATGATTGTTGTCAAACCTGTTCCATTGACATACAGCTCAAAACTAGGCCCTTCAGCCCAACTCACCCTTGCCATCCACACTAGGGTCTACACTAGTCCTGTTTACCCATGTTTGGCCCACATCTCGATGCTACAGGATAGTCATAGATTTATACAGCTCAAAAACAGGGGGGGCCCACCCCCCCTTCGGCCCAACTCACCCATGCAACCAAGAATGCCCCATCTAAAAAACTTTTTTTTTTTTTAGTCCTGTTTACCCATGTTTGGCCCATATCTCCAATACTGCTACAGGATAGTCATAGATTTATACAGATAAAAAACAGGCCCTTCGGCCCAACTCACCCATGCCAACCAAGGCCCCATCCACACTAATCCCATTTGCCCGTGCTTGGCCCATATACCCTCTAAACCTTTCCTATCCATGTACCTGTCCAAATATATTTTAAATGAATAAATGAATAAGTGTATTGGCCAAGTATTCACATACAAGGAATTTGCCGGAAGCGACAACATGACATACAGTGACAGTTAGGAATAACACATAAAACATTAAACATTAATAATAAAAGATGATTGATTAAACATGTGAATTAAATAAAATACCGGAGCAAAAGGAGGCTACAGATTTCTGGTTATTGAGTAGAGCTACTATTCGTGGAAAATAGCTGTTACGGTACCTACCTCAACTCCCTCCACTGGCAGCTCATTTCATATACCCACCACATTCTGAGTGGAAAAACTACCCCTCAGGTTCCTGGAAATCTTGCCTCTCTCACCTGTCCTATGGTTCTTGCTTCCCCTATCCTGGGTAAAAGGTTTTTTTTCCGAAGTCGGCCTTGGATCTAGACCTTCCGCACGAGGAAACACCCTCTCTTCATCCATCCTATCAAGGTGGTACCTGAGGATCTTCAGATATATTTATTTATCATCGCCACATTTACTCCAATTTAGTTGCGGCCTTGTGGAGAAGCTGTGTGATTATCCGATGCCAGAGAGAAGAGTTTGACTTGGCGGACTGCCCAAACACACTGTGTTCATTCAAAGTCAATCCCTGATATGCAACATAAAGCTTTGTTTAAATCTGGCCAAAACAGCCCAAGGTCTTTAAATCATTCCCTCGCTGCTATTCCAGGCCGTGATCACAGCTCCAGTCAGGGAGTTGTTTATTCACACGCAACATGCGTGTGTCACGGATGTGTTAAAACTTGACCTTGTGCACGAGAGGTTAAACTTGTGCACATGCGCTTCGAGCAGGTATATACACGCGTCCACACACATGGATGTGCATGTAGAAATGGACACGAGACTTTTATCCACTTGTGTGTGGGCACAGCGCTACAATACATGTACACACTACACACACGCGCTGCACACACACGCCGGTACAACAGACACGCGCGCCACGCACACACACACACGCACCACACACACGTACCGGCCAGGCAACCACACACGCACACATGTTTCGCGTGCTGAAAAAACCAAACGACCAACAAAACCGCAACGGCAGCACAAACACACAACACACACATCACGCACACGCACACACACACACAACGCACACACACGCACACACCGCACCACACACACACACACATCTACACAACGCAACTACGCACAGCCTCACTCACACCCACGCACGCACACGCACGGCCACATTACACGCGCACCACACACACACAGACACACACACGCGCGCACACACACGCGTCACACACCACGCTCACCACATACACAAGTACACACATTCAGACAATATACAGTTAGATGACACATGGGGGACTTATACCTGGCCCACTTTGGATACACATGGAAACCACGTGGAGTCTTTGCGACACCCACAGGTTTTCCGTGCGGTTCAGGTGGTTTTTTCAATTTTTTGAAATAAGAAGATGCGGAACCCTTTCACACATTAGGGGGAATTGACACATAATTCCTCGGGGTTCACACGGAAAATTTGGTGGGACGCATAGTTCCAGAGGGTTTCTGTCAGGTTTCATAAGTGGGACAGGGGCATTAGAGGTCATTTCGGCCCAGAACACGACACACGTGCCCTTGTAAACCAAGGTGCAAAAACCACGCAGCACACGTCCGCCTAGTATGCACGCCCGCTTTCACACACACCTTTCCCATTCATGCACCACACACACACACACGACACACACTCGCACACACACACACACACACACCACACACACACCGCACACACACGCACACACACACGCACGCACCACTACACAGCCACACACACACCACACACACACACACACACACACACGCACACACTACACACACACACTCGCACACACACCGCACAACACACACACACACACACACACACACACAACACACACACACCACACGCACTCACAACGCACCACACACACACACACACACACACACACACACACACACACACACACACACACACGCACACACACACACACACACACACACACACCTGCCAGAGGAGGCAGTTGAGACAGGCACTATAATAACTTTTAAGAGGCGTTTGGACAGGAACACAGATAGGAAAGGTTTAGAGGGCTATGGGCCAAATGTGGGCAAGTGGGACTAGTGTAGATGGGGCATCTTGGTCAGCATAGACAAGTTGGGTCGAAGGGCCTGTTTCCGTGCTGTGTGACTCTATGACTATAGATCAGGATCCAGACTACTGGCTGAGAGAAAAAAGCTGTCCTTGATGTCCCTCTTCAAGTTTTAGAGCGGAATTAAGAATGGACACAGGCCCTTTGTCCCACGGAGTCCATACTGACCATTGATCACCCGTTTGCACCAGTCCCATGTTATCCCACTTTTGAACCCACCCGCTAGACACCTGGAGCAATTTGCAGCGGCCATTTACCCTACACCCGCCACGTGCATGAGATGTGGGAGGAAACCGAAGCACCCGGAGGAAACCCACGTGGTCAATCTCCGCGGAGAACATGCAAACTCCACGCAGACAGCACCCGAGGTCAGGGTCGAACCCGGGTCTGGAGCTGTGAGGCAACAGATCCACCACTGTGCTGCTTATCATAAGATCAAAAGTGATAGGAGCAGAATTAGGCCATTCGGCCCATCAAGTCTACTCCGCCATTCAGTCATGGCTGATCTATCTCTCCCTGCTAACCCCATTCTCCTGCCTTGTCCCATAACCTCTGACACCAGTACTAGTCAGGAATCTATCTATCTCTGCCTTAAATTTATATAATGGTATATGGACACGCTGATCTGTTCTGTATTCATGCCTACTATGTTCTGTTGTGCTGAAGCAAAGCAAGAATGTCATTGTCCTATCAGGGACACATGACAATAAACTCTCTTGAAATATATCCACTGACTTTGCCTCCATAGCCTTCAGTGGCAAAGATTTCAACAGATTCACCACCCTTATATGAGGTGGACAGAGATTGGGAACCCCATCCAAGTGCTCTTTCAGCAGGGAAAGCATCAGATGAGGCATTTACCTGGTAACCACCATAGGGCTGTAGGTGTGAGGTTAGCCATGGTCTAAGAAGGGTCTCGACCCGAAACGTCACCCATTCCTTCTCTCCAGAGATGCTGCCTGTCTCGCTGAGTTACTCCAGCTTTCTGTGTCTACCTTCAGTTCTGCAGTTCCTTCCTACGTACAAATTATTATCCCAGATTCCATTAGGTTGAGTTGGTCGTTCTATTGCCTTGGGCTGCCTGTGGTATATTTGAGTTGGCGCTGGCATCTACTGGACTGGCCATGACATTGTTTTTGCTGGCACGGCCCTTTGCTAGTTCTGAGCTCCTCCAAGCTCTTCTCCCAATCCCCTGACAACTTGTAGTGATCCCCCCCCCATCCGCTCCTCCACTCTCCCAACTCTCTCCCCCTTATGTTCACTCCGCCATTTGTTCCTTTTAATCTTTTCCTTTTCATTTTTTCCCTGCCTCTTTACAATCCGTTTCACCTCCCCCTCTCCCCCTCTCCCCTCCTCCCCGTCCTCTCCCGTTCCTCTCCTGTCCTCTCCCCCGTCCTCTCTCGTCCTCTTTCGTCCTGAGCTCATCCTCTACTCATCCTCTCCCACTCTCTCTCTCCCCCCCTCCCTCTCTCTCCCCCTCTCCCCCCCTCTCCCTCCCCCCCCCCTCTCCCCCTCTCCCCCTATCCCCCCCTCTCTCCCCCTCTTCCCCCCCCCTTTTTCTTCCTCCCTTCTCCCCCCCTCTCCCCCCATCTCCCGCTTCCCCCCTTCCCCCCTTCCCCCCTCTTCCCGTCCTCTCGTCGTCCTCTCCGTCCTCTCATCCTCTCATCCTCTCTCCCTCTCTCCCCCTTCTCTCCCCCTCTCACGCCCCCTCTCCCCCCTCTCCCCTCTCTTTTCGCATCTTTCCCCCTCCCTCCCCTCCTCCGAACCTCCACGGCCTCCAGGCTGGGTCCCAAGGGAGCACGGTGCAAGGCCAAATGCCCATTGCCAATGAGCTGGGCTGCCAGTTAATGGGAAGATGTGAGAGTGGGTGTGGGGTGTGTGGTGAGCGACCCAACATCATGGCAGCCCAGGCATCTGAGGTGGTGCCAGGCCCAAGGTGGCTCAGGGGAACCATGAGTAACCGCTGTATTTTTATGAAAACTGATATAATCTTTAACATCAACACACTTAAAAAAATCTATCTCATTAAGAATGATTCATTGGTAGCTCGGGTCGCCAACTTCCTCACTCCCAAATAGGGGACAAAGGGTCAAAATACAGGACTAATTCCCGACGGCCATTCGTTGCCCGACTGGGCCGTGGCTGGGTGAATGATGAGTTGGCCCCGGGTGCTGGACTGCACGCAAAGCCCAGCCGGCGGGCCAGCTGAGGAGTTTTGGCCTGGGCCGCGCGCAAAGTCCGGTGCCCCGTCCAACTCGTGAACCGATGATCGGCCGTGAGAAGGAGGGGGTGGTGGTGGTGTGGGCGGTAAGCGAAGGTCCGAAGGTCGGTTTACAAATGGCCGGGCTGCCGACCGACCGACGGGGCCACGGGCGAGGGCTGCTGCTGCTGCTGTGCTGCACTCCATGGGCTGCACTAACGTCGGGACGAGTGTGGCGGGCCGACGCGGCATGTCTCACTCCGACCCGATAGTCCCCTCGACCCGAGTTGTAGTAGCGGTCACAAATACGGGACAAGGGCGGCGCCCCGGTCCGTACGGGACAAACCAATTTTAGCCCAATATACGGGATGTCCCAGCTAAATAGGGACAGTTGACAACACTAGTGGGTGCCTTGGTTTGTAGCAGTTTCTGGTCACCAGGCACCAACTGTGGCAGCTGGTTCAGAGGAAAAGGTATCGATTAGTTTAGTTTAGTTTAGTTTCGTGATGGAAGCAGGCCCTTCGGCCCACTGAGCCCATGCTGACCCATTGCTGACACCAGTTATGTGTTACCCCACGTTGTCGTCCTCTCCTGTCAAACGAGGGGAAACCTCCAGAGGCCCATTTAACCTACAAACGCCTTTGGGATGTGGGAGGAAACCAGAGTAACCTAGGCGGTCACAGGGAGAGTGTGCAAACTCCACACAGACAGCGCCCGAGGTCAGGATTGAATCCGGGTCCAATGAACGTCTCGACCCGCTGCATCACCGTGCCCCTGGCTTTATATCGAGTTTGAGTGTTGCTGAGGCTGGACTGTGTGCACTTCATTCTGTGTATCTGTGGCACGGTGTGTTGGCATTATAGGGCAGGAGATGGCAGTGGCGGTACGTAAATTAGTTTGTTTGTTACACTATTCTAATACAAATGTAAAGACCTTTGGCCAACGAGAGTTGTTTTTTAAATGTGCTATATAAATAAATGTGACTTGACCTGACGTAGGCATTGAGACAGGACTTGTTAACCTGGGGCTTAGAATTTCACTTTGGAGGTACAGTGTGGAAACAGGGCCTCGGCCAACTGAGTCCGCACTGACCTGCAAACACCCTGTACACAGGCGCTATCCTACACGCTGGGGACCATTTACAATGTACAGAAGCCAATTAACCTACAAACCTGCAACCCTTTGGAGTGTGGGAGGAAACCGGAGCACAAACTCCATCAAACCCGGGTCTCTGGCGCTGGAAGGCAGCAACTCTACCGCTGCTCCCAACTGTGCTGCCAAATTTCTGGAATGGGAACTCCGATTCCTCACGCGTGGCAGGTAAACCATCACAAAGCCGGGAGTAGAACACAAAAAGCTGGAGTAATTCAGCGGGACAGGCAGCATCTCTGGAGCGAAGGAATGTTTTGGGTCGAGACCCTTCTTCAGATTGAAGACCCTTCAGAAGACACTTCTGAAGAAGGGTCTCGACCTGAAATGTCACCTATTCCTTTTCTCCAGAGATGCTGCCTGTCCCGCTGAGTTACTCCAGCTTTTTGTGTTGTGTCTCTCGTCTTCGGTATAAACCAGCATCTGCAGTTCCTTCCTGCACACTAAGCTGGGAGTACTTTGAACTGGCATCGGCTGTCAAAACGTTCCACTGGCTCCCCTCTCACTCCCGTCAGGCACAAAGGGGAAGCTGTTTGCGGACCGGCGAGCGAGTGCCCTGGGATGGTTGGGAGGAGCTGACCACAGGCATCACTCTGGGCACGCACTCCTCTGCCAGACACACCAGACCCAACAAGCGCACAGGGGCAGGAAGGGGCTAGAAACCAGGGCCTCGGCAAATACATACTGCCCTCTCCGAAGTATCTTCGTCCGTCGGACTTCCTCTCGCGTCAGTCGGGGGCTTTCTTCCCACATTTTCGTACTTATTAAGCAGGTCGGAAGAGACTGAGCGAGGACACAGCACGGAATAAGAGTAAAGGGCCTGTCCCACTTTCACAACCTAATTCACCACCTTTTTTTACTCGTAGACACTTTTCATCAGGCTAGAAAAAACGCCGCGACCTACTTGATTCACGAGTACCTACGACTAGCATTACGACCTGCTACGATCTACCTACGACCTCGTGACGACCACGCTGCGAGTATGAGTCAAGGGCAAACTCGGCAGAGGTCGTGAAATAGGCCGTGAAAGTGGGACATGCCCTTAGGAAAGGACACAGTTTTCTTTTTAAAGCAAAAATAATTCCTCCAGTTATTTACAATCAAATGTACAACAGGAAATAATTCAAAACAAAACCTTCCACCATGATACAAGTCAAACAAATATTTTTCAATATCAAATACACGATTGATCAATTATTTCGATTAGTTTAGTTTAGTTTTGTGATGGAAGCAGGCCCTTCGGCCCACTGAGCCCATGCTGACACCAGTTCTGTGTTATCCCACGTTCTTGTCCTCTCCAGAGGCCCATTTAACCTGCAAACGTCTTTGGGATGTGGGAGGAATTCCATCCTTGTTGAGGGTGGATTCCATCCCCTGCGGTCCCGGAAATCCCCCAACGCGCCCGTGAGCAGCGCCCGTGGATCGTCCCTCAGTAGCACCACCCGGGCGCGGACGAGACCCCGGAAAAGGGGCAGGCAGCCGGCTCGGGCAGGAAGGACACAGTTCGGGTGAGGCAGCGGTCGGGTTGCTGCCGTTACAGTGCCAGAGACCCGGCTCGATCCTGACCGCTGATTGTGGAATTCATTACCACAGACGGCTGTGGAGGCCAAGTCAAGGCGTATTCTTGATCAGTACGGGTGTCAGGGGTTATGGGGAGAATGGGGTTGAGAGGGAGCGATAGATCAGCCATTATTGAATGGCAGAGTAGACTCGATGGGCCGAATGGCCTAATTCTGCTCCTATCGCTAATGAACTACGGGCACTGTCTGCATTGTTCCCTATCACTTGAGTGGGTTTCCTCCGGGTGCTCTGGTTTCTTCCCACACTCTAAAGGTGTACAGGTTTGTGGGTTAATTAACTGGTAAAAATTGTAAATCGCCCCTAGTGTGTAGGATAGTGCTGGTGTACGGGGAGATCTCTGGCCGGTGTGGACTCAGTGGGCCGAAGGGCCTGTTTCCTCGCTGTATCTCCAAAGACTTGCTTAATTCTGAAACTTATGTCTTATGGTAACAATTATAAACCAAAAATAATTCTCTTTAATCAACTGTCAAGAATCGTTAAACTGCTGTAGTTTGTGTGGGGAAGGTGCTTCCATCTTATTTTACTTTAGTTTAGAGATACAGCGTGGAAACAGTTAAACAGTCTGCAAAAGGATCTCAACCCTAAAGGTCACCCATTCCTTCGCTCCATAGATGCTGCCTCACCTATCTTGCAGATGACACGAAGCTGGGGGGCAGTGTTAGCTGTGAGGAGGATGCTAGGAGGCTGCAAGGTGACTTGGATAGGTTGGGTGAGTGGGCAAATGCATGGCAAATGCCGTATAATGTGGATAAATGTGAGGTTATCCACTTTGGCGGCAAAAACAGGAGGGTAGATTATTATCTGAATGGTGGCCGATTAGGAAAAGGGGAGATGCAACGAGACCTGAGTGTCATGGTACATCAGTCATTGAAAGTAGGCATGATGGCATTCATAGCAAAAGGATTTGAGTACAAGAGCAGGGAGGTTCTACTGCAGTTGTACAGGGTCCTGGTGAGGCCACACCTGGAGTATTGCGTACAGTTTTGGTCTCCTAATCTGAGGAAAGACATTCTTGCCATAGAGGGAGTACAGAGAAGGTTCACCAGACTGATTCCTGGGATGGCAGGACTTCCATATGAAGAAAGACTGGATAGCCTCGGCTTGTACTCACTAGAATTTAGGAGATTGAGGGGGGATCTTATAGAGGCTTACAAAATTCTTAAGGGGTTGGACAGGCTGGATGCAGGAAGATTGTTCCCGATGTTGGGGAACTCCAGAACAAGGGGTCACAGTTTAAGGATAAGGGGGAAGTCTTTTAGGACCGAGATGAGAAGATCTTTTTTCACACAGAGAGTGGTGAGTCTGTGGAATTCTCTGCCACAGAAGGTAGTTGAGGCCAGTTCATTGGCTATATTTAAGAGGGAGTTAGATGTGGCCCTTGTGGGTAAAGGGATCAGGGGGTATGGAGAGAAGGCAGGTACAGGATACTGAGTTGGATGATCAGCCATGATCATATTGAATGGCGGTGCAGGCTCGAAGGGCCGAATGGCCTACTCCTGCACCGATTTTCTATGATTCTATGATTCACCCGCTGAGTTTCTCCAGCATTTTTGTCTACCAGCATGGAAACAGGCTCTTCGACCCACTGAGTCCATGCCGACCAGCGATCCCCGCACGCTAACATTATCTTGCGCACGCTAGGAGCAATTTACAGTTATGCCACGCCAATTAGCCTACAAACTTGTACGTCTTGGGAGAGTGGGAGGAAACCGTAGCACCCTGAGAAAACCCACACAGGTCACGGAAAAAACGTACATACTCCGTACCGACAAGCACCTGTAGTTGGGATCGAGCCCAGCGCTGTAAAGGGCCAGTCCCTCTTGGCCGTCATTTGCGCCTCATTTACGCATCATATGTAAAATTGGTCGACGTGTCGTTACGCGCGACGTCGCGCGCAAATCACGTGTCATCATGCCGTCTGGTGCGCGTGGCCTCATTAGAATACCACGCGGAGCGCGGCGACGCATGGTTACGCATGGTGACGTAAATATGCATCACCACGCGATACACGTGAGACGTCGGGAAGCAGCGTGCGACGCCCATGCGTCAGCGTGCGTACGCAATACGTCACGCAGGTGGTACGCGAGGATTTCGTACAAGACTAAATCCTGGAGTGCCGCGCGATACCGCGCGCATCTCCACACTCCTCCACGATTCACCATATGCCCGTCCCACGCTACCCGTGCGTCACGACACGTCGACCTATTTTACGTGCCGACACGTAAATGAGGCGCAAATGGCTGCCAAGCGGGACAGGCCCTTGAGGCAGCAACTCTACTGCTGCGCCACCGTGCCGCCCACTGTGATAGGCGGATGGTTGGGACAAAGGCCAGTGATAAGAGCAGAAGGTGCGAGACAGGTTTGAAGTGTGGCGAGTTCTGAAGCCAGAGATTGAAGGGTTACATTTAGTCACGCGAAGAAGGTTAGCTGTAATATCCAACTGGCAACTCAGGAGAGACATCCTCCCCTAGGATGTAAACTGGGGCTGAGGAAAAACTAATGCAATAAAATATTATTTATTGCCTGAGACAAGTATTTAGATCATGTGAATAGAATGTGGAATCTACTGCCACATGGACTCCCACCGGAGGTTGGATGCACTGAGGGGAAGCTGCATAAAAACACGTTGAGTGAGGACTTTGTTGGTTGAGGAGGATACCCACACGTCCAAAGTCACCTCCCCCACTGCACGACGCCACCGACCAGATTCACAGGCACGTGCAACCTTTACACAAAAAATACACGTCTCTCAGCCATGATCGCATTGAATGGCGGTTCTGGCTCGAAGGGCCGAATGGCCTATTCCTGCACCCATTGTCCATTAAACCTTTCCCCCTTGCAGCTCTGCCCTCTAGTGTTGGATATTTCCACTCTGGGGGAAAAAGGCTCAGACTGTCTGCCTTATCTGCGCCTCTCATAATTTTAGATACTTCTATGGAGTCTGACATTCCAGACGGAACAATCAAAGTCGACCCAACCTCTCTTTGCAGCTGAAACTCTCGCATCCAGGCAGCATTCTGATTTTTAAAAAACGCATTAATCATTGAAGAAACTCCGCATTGATCTCTTTAGCAGGAGGCGAAGTTCTATTATTTTTGGAGCGCGGAATGATTATTTTCGTGAATCAAACTTGTTTTCCAGCGTGGAAGAATGGAGGGCCAAAGAAAGGTTGTGGCGGTCGGCGGGGGTGGGGGAGATTGGTGAGCGTCGAGTGGGCGGGGAATTGTAGCCGTTCCCAGTACTCGTAACGAGGAACATGTGCAAGCAATTGGAGCAATCAATGGCGACAAAAACATTTCCTGATTCAGACGGGCCCTCAGCCGGTTTTTGGGAGATTGGACCTTGTTGCCAGGGGCAACTTCTGCCGGGAAAATCAGAGGTGGGGCTGAGGCGATTTTCTTTTTGGGCGCCTAAAGGCGACTGCCACAAAGGTTTTGACATGTTGAAATATCTTCGGGGACAGTGGCGACAATTTGTGCTGTCGTAGGCGTTGTCGTAGGTTGTCGCCAGGTGTCGTAGGTGAATTCCATTAAAATTAGTGGGCCTAAGTGCGACAGGCCTGTAAGGGACATCTCTACCTTCACGTTGGCTGGAAGGTGCGATGGTACCTCTGCTTCTAATCAGCCCTTAGGAGGGAACCTTGATGACCTCCAGGCTTGGAGGTGTTTGGTTAGTCGTTTAGTTAGAGATACAGCACGGAAACAGGCCCACCGAGGTCGCCCGGGCCAGCGATCACCTCGTACACAAGTTCTATCCAACACGCTCGAGACAATTTCAAATTCTTCTGAAGCCAATTAGCCCACAAACCTGAGATGGGCACAAAATGCTGGTGTAAAGGGGCCTGTCCCACTTGGGCGACCTAATCCGCGAGTTCTGGCGAGTTTGCCCTCCACTCATACTCGCAGCATGGTCAACACGAGGTCGTAGGAGGTCTTCGTAACTCTCCTTCACGCTCGAGAGTGGTCCCCGCGTACTCGAGGCCTCAGCTAGGTCACGGCGTTTTTTTCCAATATGTTTAAAAATGCCCGCGAGTACAAAAAGGTCGCCATGGGAAAAATCGATACTTTTTTTACTCGTAGGTTTAGTCGTAGTAAGTTGGCATGTTAGTCGTAGGTAATCGAGGGTAGTCGAAGATAGTCTTCATCATAGTTGAAGGGAGATCGAAGGAGGTCGTCTTCACTCTCCACTATTCGGTGTCCAATTTTCCCGAAGTTATTCGTAGCTAGTCTTCAAAATAGTCGAAGGAGGTCAAAGGAGGTCTTCTACATAGTTGAAGGAGGTCTTCAACATGTCATTTTTTCAATCTCATCTAAACTCGCCAATTAGGTCGCCCAAGTCATAACAAGAGGATTTCAGTACAGGAGTAAAGAGGTTCTTCTGCAGTTGTATAGGGCTCTGATGAGACCACATCTGGAGTATTGTGTACAGTTTTGGTCTCCTAATTTGAGGAAGGACATCCTTGTGATTGAGGCAGTGCAGCGTAGGTTCACGAGATTGATCCCTGGGATGGCGGGACTGTCATATGAGGAAAGATTGAAAAGTCTAGGCTTGTATTCACTGGAGTTTAGAAGGATGAGGGGGGGAGCTTATAGAAACATATAAAATTATAAAAGGACTGGACAAGCTAGATGCAGGAAAAATGTTCCCAATGTTCGGTGAGTCCAGAACCAGGGGCCACAGTCTTAGATTAAAGGGGAGATAATTTAAGACTGAGGTGAGCAAAAACTTTTTTACCCAGAGAGTTGTCAATTTGTGGAATTCCCTGCCACAGAGGGCAGTGGAGGTCAAATCACTGGATGGATTTAAGAGAGAGTTGGATAGAGCTCTAGGGGCTAGTGGAGCCAAGGGATATGGGGAGAAGGCAGGCACGGGTTATTGATAGGGGACGATCAGCCATGATCACAATGAATGGCGGTGCTGGCTCGAAGGGCCGAATGGCCTCCTCCTGCACCTATTTTCTATGTTTCAATGTTTCTAAGTGGGACAGCCCCTTTACTCAGCGGGACAGGCAGCGTCTCCGGAGAGAAGGAATGGGTTGATGTGTTTCAGAACGAGACTCTTCTTCAGACTAGTCAGCGGAGAGGGAAGCGGGAGATGTGGAGAGATGTCGAACAAATGAGTGAAAGATGTGCGAAAAGGCACCTGCAGTTCCAACCTACAAACCTGTACGTCTTTGGAGCGTGGGGGGAAACCGGAGCATCCGGAGAAAACCCACGAGGTCACGGGGAGAAGGTACAGCCAGCACCCATGGTCAGGATTGGATCCGAGTCTATAAGGCCAGGATATAAAGCAGCTCTAACAGCTGCGTCACTGTACCGCCCCCTCTGCTTATCAGTTTCAGACTGATTCCATTTTCCCTGTCGGTCGTGGGTTCAAATCCAACCCTGGGGCACGTTGGAATCCAGGCTGACATTCCTGTGCAGTGCTGAGGGAATATTGTATCTTTCATTGTGGTTACGCTATGAGAATGAAAGATACCCTGTCATTATATTGGAGAGCGAAGGAATTTTTCCCAGGGTCCAGGTCAGATCTTATCCAAATGTTCCGTCAGATAGAGCCTGGTTTGTGGGCCGTCGCTGTGCGTGGGCTGGCAGTTAGTGGAGAGACTGAGAGAACTGGGACCGCGTTTCTTAAGAGTTCAGACGAACGAGGGGAGATTTTGTTGAAACGGACAAAACCAGCCGCATTTCAAACCACCAGAGAGACCACCAGAACAAGTCTGAATAAGGGTCTAGACCGGAGACGGACACAAAGTACTGGAGTAACTCAGCGGGTCAGGCAGCATCTGTGGAGAACGTGGATAGGTGACGTTTCACAGAGTGCTGGAGTAACTCAGCGGGTCAGGCAGCATCTGTGGAGAACATGGATAGGTGACGTTTCACAGAGTGCTGGAGTACTCAGCGGGTCAGGCAGCATCGGTGGAGAACATGGATAGGTGACGTTTCACAGAGTGCTGGAGTAACTCAGCGGGTCAGGCAGCATCTGTGGAGAACATGGATAGGAGACGTTTCACAGAGTGCTGGAGTAACTCAGCGGGTCAGGCAGCATCTGTGGAGAACATGGATAGGTGACGTTTCACAGAGTGCTGGAGTAACTGAGTGGGGTCAGGCAGCATCTGTGGAGAACATGGATAGGAGACGTTTCACAGAGTGCTGGAGTAACTCAGCGGGTCAGGCAGCATCTGTGGAGAACATGGATAGGTGACGTTCTTCTTTTTTTCACAGAGTGCTGGAGTAACTCAGTGGGTCAGGCAGCATCTGTGGAGAACATGGATAGGTGACGTTTCACAGAGTGCTGGAGTAACTCAGTGGGTCAGGCAGCATCTGTGGAGAACATGGATAGGTGACGTTTCACAGAGTGCTGGAGTAACACAGCGGGTCAGGCAGCATCTGTGGAGAACATGGATAGGTGACGTTTCACAGAGTGCTGGAGTAACTGAGTGGGGTCAGGCAGCATCTGTGGAGAACATGGATAGGAGACGTTTCACAGAGTGCTGGAGTAACTCAGGGTTCAGGCAGCATCTGTGGAGAACATGGATAGGTGACGTTTCACAGAGTGCTGGAGTAACTCAGCGGGTCAGGCAGCATCTGTGGAGAACATGGATAGGTGACGTTTCACAGAGTGCTGGAGTAACTGAGTGGGTCAGGGCAGCATCTGTGGGAGAACATGGATAGGTGACGTTTCACAGAGTGCTGGAGTAACTGAGTGGGTCAGGCAGCATCTGTGGAGAACATGGATAGGTGACGTTTCACAGAGTGCTGGAGTAACTCAGCGGGTCAGGCAGCATCTGTGGAGAACATGGATAGGTGACGTTTCACAGAGTGCTGGAGTAACTGAGTGGGTCAGGCAAAAAAAAAATAAGCATCTGTGGAGAACATGGATAGGAGACGTTTCACAGAGTGCTGGAGTAACTCAGTGGGTCAGGCAGCATCTGTGGAGAACATGGATAGGTGACGTTTCACAGAGTGCTGGAGTAACTCAGTGGGTCAGGCAGCATCTGTGGAGAACATGGATAGGTGACGTTTCGGTCGGGCCCCTTCCAAAGGGTCTCCACCTGAAATGTCACTGATTCCTGATCTCATGAACACAGGAGGACCCGGTGGGGGGAGAGGGGTGGGCGCTGAGAACTAAGGGGGACCAGGTGGAGGGTGGTGGGCAGTGGGGGGGGGGGATGAATACTTTTGTAACTTTGCCGTTGCCTTTGTGGCCACTCTGTATTCAAACAAAATAATCTCACTGCCCCTAGCTACACGTGACAATAATATATCTTCATCATCAAGGATGCTGCCCAATGTGCTGAGTTACTCCAGCATTTTGAGTCCATTTGCGTGTCAACAGTGGCGCAGCGGTAGAGTTGCTGCCTTACAGCGTTTACTGCGCCAGAGACCCAGGTTCGATCCCGACCACGGGTGCTGTCTGTACGGAGTTTGCACGTACGTTTTCCCCGAGACCGCGTGCGTTTTCCCCGAGGTCTTCAGTTTCCTCCCGCGCCCCAAAGATGTACAGGTCTGTAGGTTAATTGGCTTGGTAGCCATGGATTGTCACCTTGTCGTGGTGGAGAACCTTGTGTGGTCCTGAGATCCTGAGAGTGATGCCGTCTGGAGCTACGCTCCTGGTAGGGCCGCCCATGGCGGTAAGGTCGAGGGGGAGGTCCCTGACAAAGAGCAATCCAACCAAGACCTCAACGGTGGAACAGGCGGAGGACGATGTCTGACCTTAGTGGAGCGTCACAACGGCTGGGAAGGTGGATGAAGGCTGTAACAGAAAAGGGTCTCCGGTCATCTTGGACTCCGTGCCACTGGATCCTGACCCAGATCTGTCAAGGACCGTGGGGTGGCTGTCTGTGCACCAGTCTCCCCACGTTAAACAAAGTCACGCACAGGCGTCCTCCATGAGAGGACAGTCATACTCCATAGAGAGAAGGTTCACCAGACTGATTCCTGGGACGGCAGGACTTCCATATGATGAAAGGCTGAATAGACTCGGCTTGTACGCGCTAGAATTTAGAAGATTGAGGGGGGATCTTATAGAAACTTACAAAATTCTTAAGGGGTTGGACAGGCAAGATACAGGAAGACTGTTCCCGATGTTGGGGAAGTCCAGAACAAGGGGTCACAGTTTAAGGATAAGGGGGAAGTGTTTTAGGACTGAGATGAAAAAAAAAAAATTCATACAGAGAGTGGTGAATCTGTGGAATTCTCTGCCACAGAAGGTAGTTGAGGCCAGTTCATTGGCTATATTTAAGAGGGAGTTAGATGTGGCCCTTGTGGCTAAAGGGATCAGGGGGTATGGAGAGAAGGCAGGTACGGGATACTGAGTTGGATGATCAGCCATGATCATATTGAATGGCGGTGCAGGCTCGAAGGGCCGAATGGCCTACTCCTGCACCTATTTTCTATGTTTCTATGTTTCTATACTCGTTTCGAGTGACTGCCGATGATGATGACGTGGAAATTGCCCCTAGTGTAGGATAGTGTTAATGCCTCTGGCCTCCACCAACAGGCCCTCGCTCTGACTTTCCCTCAGCTGAGTTTTCCGTTCAGTTTTAGTTCAGCATTTCGTGCCCTTGTGGTCTTGTTGGCGGCACCGCCCAAGGTCGTTGGCCGTGATTGGCTTGGTAACGTCCGACCGATGGCTTTCTCTTCCAGAGCCGGACGTGGCTCCAGACAACGTCACCTTCCAGTACAATGGCAGCAGGCTGACGTTCCGGTGGACGGAGCCTTCCGCAGGCCTCAACGGGGTTCTGCAAGGGTATAAAGTGGCCTACCAGAACCAGGACGATGCCGAGGTGAGTGGTGACCCAATATACCGGGACAATGATCCACGCCATCGCTTCCGGAACCATCCCTGGCAGCGGGTCCAGGAACCCACCACTCTTTGTAGCAAAACCTTGTAGTATAGCTCCACTTTTTTCTTTTTTTTTAACTTTTATCTTTATTTATTTTTATTTTTCGTTTCGAGCTATCTTTTCTCTTCCCACTTTTTCCCTCTCTTGTTCTCTTTTTCTTCTTTCATTTCCAGGTTATAAGGTTAAAGATGAACCTGTACAATAATTGTATAATCTTAGATGCCGAATGTTTTAACTTTGTACAATTGCTTCTAATAAAAATAATTTTAAAATAATTTAAAAAAAAAACAAAAAAACCTGCCTCTCCCCCCCCTCCTCACCTCACCCCGCCTTTAGACCTTGCCCCTCTCACCTTAAAGCCATGCCAAATGTCTTTGACATTCCCACCATATAGAGAGATGGGGGATGAAAGAGGCTTGTTGGCCTGTCCCACTTTGCCGTCATTTGCGCCTCACGCAGATGGCGAGCGAAGATTTTGTACATCACAAAATCCTGGGACGCTGCGTGCGGCCGCGCGCCATTGCCTATGTCATCGCACACCATGCGCGCATCACGTGCGTGTCACAATGATGGCCAAGTGGGACAGGCCCTATAAACCGGGATTCTCTGGTTTTAGGTAAAACCTCTAACAATCCTCCCCCCATCCCCCCCCTCACCTTCCCCTTCCCTCTCGCCCCCCCCCCCTCCCCCCATGCCTGACATGGACTTGCACTATTTCTCTCCTCCCGCTCCCCACTTCCTAAATTCCTCCCTCTAGCTTCACAATTCGCAACTTTTCAATCTGCCCGTCTCACACCTTTTGTTCTACTCTCTGGCCTTTGTTCCCACCATCTGCCTATCGAATGTCCACCCATCACCTGCCATGCTTTGTCCTCCTCTCCTCTCCCAGCTTTCCTTCCCACACCCCCACCCCTGCAATCAGTCTGAAGAAGGGTTCCGACCTGACACGTAATAGACAATAGACAATAGGCGCAGGTGTAGGCCATTTGGACCTACGGGCCAGCACCGCCATTCAATGTGATCATGGCTGATCATCCCCAATCAGTACCCCGTTCCTGCCTTCTCCCCATATCCCCTGACTCCGCTATCTTTAAGAGCCCTGTCAAGCTCTCTCTTGAAAGTGTCCATCTATCCATGTTCTCCAGAGTTGCTGCCTGACCCGCTGAGTTGCTCCAGCACTTTGTATAAAACCGGCATCTGCCGTACCTTGTTCCTACCAGTGAGTCTGAAGAAGGGTCTCGACCCCAAATCGGCAGCCATTCCTTCTCGCCAGAGATGCTGCCTGTCCCGCTGCGTTACTCCAGCACTTTGTGTCGGATCTTCGGTGTAAACCCGCATCTGCGGTTCCTTCCGACGCACGTTAATTCCTTCGCTTTGCCTGCAGGTGATTGTGGACAATGGGATGAGAGAGAACATCACGCTGGAGGTGTTGCTACCCGTCACCAACTTGAGCGTGCGAGTGGCGGCTTACACCAGGGCTGGAGATGGCCCCTGGAGTCACCCCGTCTCCGTCAACCTGCTCGGCCCAGGTGAGAGGCGGCTGCCGTGGTCTGTTGGGGGTGGGGGGGGAGAGGGGGCTGTACCTTTGGCCCATCCCCACATGGCAGCTAGAGTGGCTACTTCACAGCGCCAGAGACCCAGGTTCGATCCCGACCATTTTGTGCCGACCTAATAGCCCTGACCCACGGTACGAGTTCATTCCAAGAGATCTCCCGAGTTAAAAAAAAAAATCAAACCCGTGGTAAGCACGTAGAATGAACGTAGCGGATATGTCGGAGCTCGGGGACGTCTCTTAGCGGCTCGTAACGCTAACGGCAGGTACTCGGGAAACGCGGTAAGCTCGGGAAGACTGGTGAAGATTTTTCAACGTGTTGAAAAATGTCCACGAGAGCCTCGAGTACCAACGAGCGGCCATTACCGTAAATCTCCGAGTTCGAATCAGGGCAAACTCGGGGGAGCTCCTGGAATGAACTCGTACCGTGGGACATGGCTTTGATGCTGCCAGCTCTGGGGTAAGCGGTAGAACAGGGTTCGATCCTGACCACGGGTGCCGTCCGTTCGGAGTTTGTACGTTCTCCCTGCGGCCACGTGAGTCTTCTCCGGGTGCTCCGGTTTCCTCCCACATACCAAAGATGTACAAGTTTACAGGTTCATTTACTTCTGTAAATGGTCCCTAGTGTGTAGAATAGAACTAGCGTATAGGGATCGCTGGACGTCGCAGATGCGGTGTTTAGCCGACCGGTTTGACAACTCGCTCTCGGTTTCACGAGCCACGCGCCACAACGCTATTTCTGCTTCTCTTGACAGATAGCCCGAGGGAGACGAAGCACCCAGTGGGTAAGAGGCCAGCGGGGGTCACGTCGAGGGAACTGACTGCAACCGGGTTTTAGTCAAGCCCCTAGCTGGGGCAAGTTAAAGAATGGATCGACTGGGCTTATATTCACTGGATGTTAGAAGGATGAGAGGATATTATAGAAATATATAAAATTCCTAAGGGATTGGTCAGGCTAGAAGCAGGAAAAATGATCCCCGATGTTGGGGGAGTCCAGAATCAGGGGTCACACAGTTTAAGAATAAAGGGTCGGCCATTTAGGACTGAGATGAAGAAAAACGTTTTCACCCAGTGAGTTGTGAATCTGTGGAATTCTCTGCCACGGAAGGCAGTGGAGGTCAATTCTCTGGATGTTTTCAAGAGAGAGTTAGATTTAGCTGTTAGGGCTAACGGAATCAAGGGATATGGAGAAAAAGCAGGAACGGGGTACTGATTTTGGATTAAAGAAGGAACTGCAGATGCTGGAAAATCGAGGGTACACAAAAGGCTAGAGAAACTCAGCGGGTGCAGCAGCATCTAAGGAGCGAAGGAGATAGGCAACGTTTTGGCCCAAAATCCTTCTTCAGACGATTGATTTTGGATGATCTGTCATGATCACATTGAATGGCGGTGCTGGCTCGAAGGGCCGAATGGCCTACTCCTGCACCTATTTTCTATGTTTCTATGTAAGTCGCGAGGGACACGGCATTGTGGTCACAGGGTGGTGAATCTGTTGAATTCTTTGCCACAGAAGGCTGTGGAGGTAAAGTCAGTTCATATATTTAAGGCAGAGATAGATGGATTCTTGATTGGGACGGGTGTCAGAGGTTATGGGGAGCAGGCAGGAGAATGCGGTTAGGAGGGAGAGATAGATCCTATCATAGACCCGACTCGCAGTGTAATCAACGTTGCAGGGGGAGCAGTTTGTGTTAATAAATTATAATTCTGAAAATGAGGAGAATATTTTTCCCAAAGAACTTTTATTTTTACGAGGATGTTTCCGTAACCGGCCTCCGTCTCCGCACTAGTATCTTTGCTCCGCTACGGGATCTTTGGTGCGGAGACGGAAGCCGGTTACGGAAATGGGGCCGGAAATGACCCGTGAATCTGCCCGTGACCGGACTGCGTCTTTTTCGTCGAGTGGTCTATCTTGCTCGCTGTAGGGTCTTTGCTCTTGGCTCTTGACTGTTAATTGATCCATGGGTCTTGACCGTTGACGCTTAACCCTTGATCTTGACTTTTGGCCCATGATCCTTAGCTCTTGGCTGTTGACCCTTGATCCTTAACCCTTGGCTCTTGACCTTTGCCCCTTGGCCCTTGACCTTTGCCTCTTAGCTCGTGGCTCTTGACAAATGGTTCTTGTCTCTTGACTAATGGTTCTGTAACTCTTACCCTTCCAGGGCCGGCCGGTGGTAGGGGCTTCTCCTGGCACTGGTGGTACGTGGTGATGGCAGGCGCGGTGGCCGCGTCCTGCGCTGCTTGTGTTGCCGTGCTGGTGGTCCGTCGCAGGAAGAAGGACGCTCGCTACGGGTGAGGACCGCTCGTAGGGTACGGCGTAGGCACCCCGTTCGCAATCATTCACTCCGTACTTCAATGGAGCTTTTAGTGTCACACACGTGCGAAGTGCAACAAGTTACGATGATCAGCGACGTGCGGAGCGATTTCGCAGCGGCAGAGTTGCTGCCTTATGCCCCTGTCCCACTTAGGAAACCTGAACGGAAACCTCTGGAGACTTTGCGCCCCACCCAAGGTTTCCGTGCAGTTCCCGAAGGTTTTTGTCAATCTCCCTAATGGTCGAAAGTGGTTTCCCCTTCTTCTATGTTCCGGCGATTATTTAAAAATATTCAAAACCGGCCGCGACTAAAAAGAGGTTTCCGTTTTAAAAATCGGTAATTTTTTAGTCGAAGCCGGTTGCGATGCTAGTTGAAGGTGGTTGCCGGAGGTTGCAGGTAGTGGAAGGTAAGACCTCCCTGGTGGAATAAAACTGGGTGAAAAAAAGGTCTTACCTTCCACTACCTGAAACCACCGGCAACCACCATCAACTAGCATCGCAACCGGCTTCGAGTAAAAAATTACCGATTTTTGAAACGGCAACCTATTTTTAGTCGAGACCGGTTTTTAATTTTTTGAAATAATCGCCGGAACATAGAAGAAGCGGAAACTACTTTCAACCATTAGGGAGACTGACAAAAACCTCCGGGAACCGCTCGGAAACCTTGGGTGGGGCGCAAAGTCTCCAGACGTTTCCGTTCAGGTTTCCTAAGTGGGACAGGGGCATAACAGCGCTTGCAGTGCCAGAGACCCGACTACTGGGTGCTGTTTGTACGGAGTTTACCTGACATTCGTGGGTTTTCTCCGAGATCTTCGGTTTCCTCCCACACTCCAAAGACATACGTGATTGTAGGTTAATTGGCTTGGTATAAGTGTAAATTGTCCCGAGTGTATGTAGCATGGAGTTAATGGGGATCGCTGGTGGGTAGGCGGACTCGGTGGGCTGAAGGGTCTGTTTCTGCTCGGTGTCTCTAAACTAAACTAAGAAATGGGAAGGTGGAGCCCACAATGGTCGGAAGAAGGTCTGAAGAAGGGTCTCGACCTGAAACGTCACCTTTTCTCCTTTTCTCTAGAGATGCTGCCTGACCCGCTGAGTTACTCCAGATATTTGTGTCTAGTTCAGGGGTGGGGAACCTTTTCATGTTGGAAGGCCGCCTTAAGTTAGCTGTAATCTAAAAAGGCCGCATCCAAGACACTTTAATTAGATTAACTTCAATAAAAATCTCACTACTATGTACTAACTTCAAGAAAATGAAAAAAAAATTGTTGATTCTAAAGTTAACTAACTTCTTAATGACTTTAGTCTCATTAGTGACTAATGACTTTAGTCGCATTAGAACTAAATCGTGAGCATAACAGGTGTTAAAATAGCCCTCATGACTTACTAATGTTTTAATTGTGGCCTTCAGTCGGGGAGGATTATTTCGTTGAATCTTCTTTTACTCTTTGGTATTTTAAATACGTTCATTTTAAGATTAAAATAAAAATAATAAAAGACGATCAAAAACATATTAATAACATAAAAATAAAAGGATTTGTTCGACAAAATTTGGATTCATTCAAAAGGCCGCAATGAATGGCCTAGAAGGCTGCATGCGACCTTAAGGCCACAGGTTCCCCTCCCCATGTCTAGTTGCTCAGAACTCCTCCCCCAGGTAACATTAACAATGAATAGGTTAAACGGTGACGGGGCCAATCCTTATAGAAACTTAACAAAATTCTTAAGGGGTTGGACAGGCTAGATGCAGGAAGATTGTTCCCGATGTTGGGGAAGTCCAGGACAAGGGGTCACAGTTTAAGGATAAGGGGGAAGTCTTTTAGGACTGAGATGAGGAAAACATTTTTCACACAGAGAGTGGTGAATCTGTGGAATTCTCTGCCACAGAAGGCAGTTGAGGCCAGTTCATTGGCTATATTTAAGAGGGAGTTAGATGTGGCCCTTGTGGCTAAAGGGATCAGGGGGTATGGAGAGAAGGCAGGTACGGGATACTGAGTTGGATGATCAGCCATGATCATATTGAATGGCGGTGCAGGCTCGAAGGGCCGAATGGCCCACTCCTGCACCTATTGTCTACGTTTCTAATCCTTTGTCTCACTGCTCGCCTGTGCCCCAACAGAGAGGCGTTCAAGCCCATGATCGACAAAGGGGAGCTGGTCGTGCGCTACCGAGTCCGCAAATCGTACAGCAGACGGACTACCGAGACCACGCGTGAGTAACCATACTGTCATAAGGGATAGGAAGGAGCAGAAGGTCCAGGGAAAAAGATGTAAGAGGAATCTGAGGGGTAACATTTTCACACAAAGGGTGGTGGGTGTGTGGAACGAGTACTGAAAAGGTGTCAAGGGCCTGTCTCACTTGGCCGTCGTTTGTGCGTCATTTACGCATCACGGCGAGTGGTGACGCAGGCAGTGATGCGCGGTTGCGTGCGGCGCCCAGGATTTTGGGATGTGCAAAATCTTCGCTCGGCATCTGCGTGACGTGCAGTTGACGCCCAAGTGGGACAGCCTCTTAAGAAAGAACTGCAGATGCTGGTTCAAATCAAAGGTAGACACAAAAAGCTGGAGTAACTCAGCGGGTGAGGCGGCATCTCAGGAGAGAAGGAATGGGCGACGTTTCGGGTCGAGACCCTTCTTGAGACTCATGACCCGCTGTGTTATTGATGAGTCTGAACATAGAAACATAGAAAATAGGTGCAGGAGCAGGCCATTCAGCCCTTCGAGCCTGCACCGCCATTCAATATGATCATGGCTGATCATCCAACTCAGTATCCTGTATCCTGTATCTCTTGCCATACCCCCTGATCCCTTTGGCCACAAGAGCCACATCTAACTCCCTCTTAAATATAGCCAATGAACTGGCCTCAACTACCTTCTGTGGCAGAGAATTCCAGAGACTCTCTCTGTGTGAAAAATGTTTTCCTCATCTCGGTCCTAAAGGAATTCCCCCTTATCCTTAGATTGTGACCCCCTTGTTCTGGACTTCCCCAACATCGGGAAGTCCAGAACAAGGGGGTCACAAAATCTTCCTGCATCTAGCCTGTCCAACCCCTTAAGAATTTTGTACGTTTCTATAAGATCCCCCCTCAATCTTCTAAATTCTAGCGAGTACAAGCCGAGTCTATCCAGTCTTTCTTCATATGAAAGTCCTGACATCCCAGGAATCAGTCTGGTGAACCTTCTCTGTACTCCCTCTGGTCTCAGAAGGGTCTCGACCCGAAACATCGCCCATTCCTTCTCTCCTGAGATGCTGCCTCACCCGCTGAGTTACTCCAGCTTTTTGTGTCTATCTACCCGAGTCCTCGACAGATAGTGCATTTTCAAAAATCCGTTTGGCCATTGGAAGCTGAATGGCCTCTTTCTATGCTGTCAACCATTCTGTGATTCCCATCCAGCAACAAGACTGAAATCCACCCACGTCATCTAAAAATATCCCGTTGCTTGGTGGGCTGAAAAAATATACAAAGTCTGGAGGCTGAACGATCGTGGACAAGCACTGCCCTGTGTCCGTGAGATTCCCTCTAACTGAGGCCCCAGTCACATTTTCCCAGCTAAGTTCCAAGGTGGAGATCAATTGGGAGACCATACCCCCGCCTGTCCGCAGACCAGGGTGACTTCCCCGCCCACGCTCGATGGAACTCCGAATGCAAGCCCGGAACAGTAGCGCAGCGTTAGAGTCACAGCCTCAAAGCCCTGTCCCACGGTACGAGTTCATTCCAAGAGCTCTCCCGACTTTGCCCTGATCGAACTCAGAGATTTAGGGTAATGGCCGCTCGTCGGTACTCGGGGCTCTCGTGGACATTTTTCAACATGTTGAAAAGTCTTCCCGAGCTTACCGCGTTTCCCGAGTACCTGCCATTTGCGTTAGGAGCCGCTACGAGACGTCCCCGAGCTCCGACGTACCCGCTACGTACATTCGTACGTGCTTCCACGAGTTTGATTTTTTTTTTAAACTCGGGAGAGCTCCTGAATGAACTCGTACAGTGGGACAGGGCTTTAACAGCGCCAGAGACCCGGGTTCGATTCTGACCACGGGTGCTGTCTGCGAAGAGTTTGTACATTCTCCCCGTGGGTTTTTTACGAATGCCCCTGTTTCCTCCCACGCTCCAAAGACGTGCAGGTTTTTTTTCATCCTTTGGGCTTGAACATTGAATTTTCTCAATTCTGTTAACCCTTGCTGTCTCCTCCCCTTCCCACCTCTCCCTCAGCCCTCGGGCCCTGGCATTCCCTCTATCTCTATCTCCCTCCCCCACCCCAGTCGCACCAGCCTCTCATTTTCACACCACAAACAGCTTACAATGGCTTGTTCCCTTTATCATTGATACTTTTTTGCATATCTTTCATTCATTGTTCTTTATCTCTCCACATCACCGTCTATATCTCTCGTTTCCCTGATCCCTGACCAGTGTGAAGAAGGGTCTCGACCCGAAACGTCGCCTATCTCCTTCGCTCCTTAGATGCTGCTGCACCCGCTGAGTTTCTCCAGCCTTTTGTGTACCCCAGGTTTATAAGTTAGTCTGCTTTGGTAAAATTGTAAATTGTTCCCTAGTGTGTAGGATAGTGCTGGTGTAGGGGGTGACCGCTAGTCTGGGTGGACTCGGTGGGGTGAAGGGCCTGTCTCTGCGCTGTAGATCCAAAATCTAAAGAATTCCATCGCATCCCTCCAGAGTGGATCCTGTTCATAGAATCAGAATCACACTTTATTTGCCAAGTATGTTTTGCAACATACGAGGAATTTCATTGGCCAGGTCAGTCATACAATTAAAAGCAACAAATCACTCAAAAAATCACATTTTAACATGAACATCCACCACAGTGACTCCTACACATTCCTCACTGTGATGGAAGGCGAAGTAAAGTTCAAGTCCTTCCTTTTGTCCTTCCTCGGTCGGGGGCCTCGAACCCTCCGTTGACGGGACGGTCTTGACTCTCGCAGCCGGCAGTGTTTGGGCCCTCCGCGTCGAGGAGTTCAGCTCCTGCATCGGGGGCGATGCCAGCCCCCCCCCCCCCCCCCCCCCCCATGCAGGATGATCGAACCTCGCGTCGGGGCTGCTCGAGCCTTCCGCGGCGTTGGAGCTCCCGACTCGGCCTCACCCGAGACTGCGAGCCTTGATGGTTCGCGGTGGGAGCGATCCCAGGCAAGGGATCCGCTCGATGTTAAGTCCGCGCCCCGCGGTAGGGCTCAAAGTCAGTCCGAGGAGGCCTCCAGATCCATTAGGCCGCAGAGCCCGGCGAATGTGATCCGAAAATTAATCACACCTCCGGCAACGTAAGAACTTGAAAAAAAGTCTCCCCCGACCCCCTCCTCCCTCCTCCCACATAAAACAAACCGAAGAACATGAAAACAAACTTTTAACACACTAAAAAATAACAAAAAGAATGAGAAAACAGACTGCCCGGAATAGAACCTCTGGATTTTGCCAGTTTCGCCTATTCCCTTCCAATTTTTCACCATCAAGATGTTTGGCACCACACAGGAGGAAGCCAGTGGGATGTCGTGCTCTGTATTAATATCTAGGCCTCTCACATCGGTCAGAGGCCCGGGTTCGATCCTGACTACGGGTGCTGTCTGTGCGGAGTTTGTACCTTCTCCCTGTGATCGCCTACATTTTTTTTGGCTGGATTCTCCGGTTTCCTCCCACACTCCAAAGACAGACAGGTTGACAGGTTAATTGGTTTTGGTAAATTGTAAATTGTCCTGGACTGTAGGATAGTGTTATTCTTTCTGCTGGCTGGACAGCAGGCCCGATAGCGATCTCCTTGGTCGCCGGCACTATCCTACACACTAAGTAAGTAAGTTTATTGGCCAAGTATTCACATACAAGGAATTTGCCTTGGTGCTCCGCCCACATGACATACAGTGACAGTTACAAATGACTCAGAAAACACTAAACATTAATAATAATAAAACATTAATGATAAAACACCATTGATCAAGCACGTGAACCAACAAACTACCAGATCAAAGGGAGCTAAACACATGGGACGATTTACAATTTTTACCAAAGCCAATTAACCTGCAAACCCGCTCGTCCTTGTAAAGTGGGAGGAAACCGGAGCACCGGGAGGAAACCCACGTGGTCACAGGGAGAATGTACAATCTCCGTACAGACAGCACCCATAGTCAGGATCGAACCCGGGTCTCTGGCGCTGGGAGGCAGAAACTCTACCGAGTTGTTTAAGTCATCTACACAACTAGACATGTGTTTAGATGAATGCGTCATCATATTGTGGATCAGATGTGGTAATTTAGGGAGGGGGGTGGCTGGTTTCATAATATTCTAAACACAAAACAGCTGCCTCTGTATATGTGTGGGGAACAACATAAGGTCAGTAAGTATGTTTCCACTCCTCCCATCAGCTGGTTTGTCTTCCCTGTCTCCGGAATGCCGATAGTAATCCGTGATCTCCCAGATGCCTTGAATATCTGCTGCCGCAACCGCGGGTCCTGAGGGGGTGAGGTCAGGAAAACAGGACAGATGTTACAGATGTGTGGCCGCCAGCAAGCTGTCAATGAGAGAGCGAGGGAGGGAGAGAGGGAGGGAGGGGGAGAGGGAGAGAGAGGGCGAGGGGGAGAGAGAGGGGGAGAGGGGGAAAGAGAGGGGGAGGGAGAGGAAAGGGAGGGAGGGAGATGGAGAGAAGGAGGGAGAGAGGGAGAGGGAGGGATAGAGAGGGGGAGAGGGAGGGAGGGAGAGAGGGAGGGGGGAGAGAGAGAGAGGAGGGAGAGAGGGATAGAGAGGGGGAAAGAGAGAGGTAGGGAGGGAGATGGAGAGATGGAGGGAGGGAGAGAGAGGGATAGAGAGGGGAAGAGAGAGGAGGGAGGGAGATGGAGAGAAGGAGGGGAGAGAGGAGAGAGAGGGGGATAGAGAGGGGGAGAGGGAGGGAGGGATAGAGAGGGAGGGGGAGATAAGAGAGGGAGAGAGAGATAGAGAGGGGGGAGAGATAGAGGGAGGGGAGGGAGATGGAGGAGATGGAGGGAGGGAGAGAGAGGGGATAGAGAGGGGAAAGAGAGGGAGGGAGGGAGATGGGAGAGAAGAGAGGGAGGGGGGTAGAGGGATTGAGAGAGGGAGGGAGGAGAGAGGGAGGGGGGAAAGAGAGAGGGGAGGGAGAGGAGAGAAGGAGATGGAGGGAGGGAGAGAGAGGGATAGAGGGGGAGGGGGGAGAATGGGCAGGGGAGAGAGGAAGGGAGGAAGAGAGGGGGAAAAGGAGAGGGAGAGAGAGAGAGGGGGAAAGAGGTTCTTGTTGGACTGAGAAGTAATTAGTTTAGTTTTGGGATACAGTGCGGAAACAGGCACTTCGGCCCATCGAGTCCACGCTGACCAGCCCCTACACTAGTACTATCCTACACAAAAGGAACCTGCACATCTTTGAAGTGTGAGTGGAAACCGGAGCGCCTGGAGAAAACCCACGTGGTCCCGGAGAGAGGGGGAGAATGCTTCCACATTCCAAAGACGTAGAGGTTGGAAGGTTAATTGGCTTCTGTCAATTGTAAAAATGTTCACTAGTGCGTGTAGGGTAGTGTACAAGTG